>CM076577.1:264615752-265154112 GCA_034641835.2 Pinus albicaulis
TTTTGATGTATGTGTACCTGTCCTTGTAGAGAAGCATTGTTTGTGCTTGGTCAATGTTGATGTGCAAAAGGAATGGGCATTTGCCGGTTAGAGACACTACATACTTTACTTTTAGTTAAGAGAATGACGACCCTGTAACGTGAACGTGATTTTATCACCCCTTGGCTCATTACGGAGAATAAATAAATGGCTGTGAGTATTACTAAATTCCCGCTTGAACCAAATTGTTCAGTGGAATGTTGGGTGCACATGACTTAGTAAAGTATAAGTATGTATTAAGCTTCAAGTGATCGATAGTTCATTGATTTCTACAAATTTCACGTGTGAATTGAATGCAGATGTGACTATTAAACATTAAAAACATAATGCCATAGCTGACAAAGTGTTTATGGAGAATAATACCAAATATCATTTTTATCAAGATAGGCAAATTTGAAGCTGGTTTTTTTTTTCCTTGCAAAATATGGAAACAATAGCCCACTCATGGTGGATAATCCGGAAGCATCATGAAGATGAAGATAAAATATAATAATAATAGTAAAAATAATAGCTTACATGTTATAATTTTCAACAAGTTCAGTGACCAATTAATAATATTTATACTCACAAATAATTTTTTATAATCTCATTTACTATGACATATTTTATATGGATTTGATTTCTCTTTTTAAATGGAACCGGAGAAGGAATAAATTCAAAAATGTTTTAAAAACAATAGACCATATATAGTCATAATTATGCTTTCAATGGAGAAAACAGTCACTTTTAATATATATATTATAAAAGTGACCGTTTTCTTCATTGAGAGCATGATTATGACTAGGTATCTAATGTACAAGAATGACATATAAAAATGGAAGACAATAGGCTTCTCAACCTTGTTTCAAACTCCAGTGAAAATCGGTTGCAACTTAAGTGAGGGTGGCATGAAAATATCCGAAGTCTTTGCTAAATCATTGGGGAATAAGGAACGAGTTGATTCTATAAAATAATAATAATAATATTGAAAATATTGTCACATCTAAATTTAAGGAGAAACAATAATGTTGAAAATATTGTCACATTTAAATTTAAAGAGATTGTGATGGGATAAAAAATCAGAGAATAAAAAAAGCTAAATTATTATCATGGAGTGATCCACCTTAACAAAGAAGATCAACAATACGTCTTTGTTTTCATTACAATAAAGAAGAAAATCAATTGTTAAAATAATAACACTCTCATAAGCTCTATAGTGAAATAATTCCCCAAACATGGTGGCTCAAAAGAATTTGTCAACTTTGTGATACTAAGATAGTCAAAAGTAAAAATTATCTTTCTTAAAATACCTTGCTTACACTCACATTAAATCACAATATCAAAAGATTTGTTATAACACTTTCCAAACCTTTTAACTTATTAAAATTATGGTGATATAGTAGTACTAATCTTAAAGCTTTCCAAAAGCTGAAATAAAACCCTAAAACAAGCAAAGTTATTCTTTACTTTTTTAAAGATTCCACCAAATTTGGTTTTAGAGGACATTGTTGGAAATACTGAGAGGGGGTGAATCAATATTTCTCGTCCATTTGTCAATTTTTAATCTTCAAAGCATTAGATTCACATTAAAATTAGATCAAACATAAATCAACATCACACCACATGAACAATTCACAACACCATTCAACAATGCATGACATCAAGACAATACACAATATTTTTAAGTGGAAACCCTTCCAGGAGAAAAACCACAAAATAATTATTACTATAGGTCTTTAAATATTACATAAATATGAAGCACAACTTCCAAATGTATCCAGCTACAACTAAAAGGAGGCAGCAACCCCTTGATTATCAGCTCCAATTGAAAGGACGCTCCAACGCCTTGATTTACTAGCTCCAACTGGAATGATAGTCTAACACCTTGATTTTCTAGTTCCAATTAGACGGATTCTCCAACACCTTGGCTTTATCAGCTCCAACTGAAAAGATGCTCCAACACCCTGCACATGATACAACCTGCCCTAGCACCACTCTGTTGCCCTGAAGTATCCTCAGGCTCTAACCTGAAGGAGACTCCAATCTTCGTCTTGCACCACCTTGCCACCCTACTCAACAAGCCACCACTTTCCCCAAAGGCTCTGACCATCTAACTCACCTTAGTGGACCATGTTTCATATATTTTCAAACTGGATTTACATGCCTCTCTTTGCTCAATCATAACAACATCAAAATACCTCTCTAAATATCAAAATCATAAGGTCCAATATGCTCAACAAATCAAGCCTTAGATTTTTTGAACATATAAACTCTGTCAAATACTAGATTCACTTTGTCTCCCTACTCACACAAAAATCAATAATCTTATTGGAACCTCTTACCATCAATGCTCTACTAGCAACTATACTTTAGAAATCAGTAGTTATCACTATATCAACACAATCCTATAAGCAAGACAACCAAACTCGGTCAACCATGGCATTAGGCCCTAATCTCCACCAACATAATAATTGAACCTTAGTAACTTGTAACACTATGTTGTCATAATGACTTATATTGTCAATGTTGCCAATACTATTGCACTTTTGTTTCTTATGCTTATGTTAAACAACCAATAACCAATTCAATCTGAATTGTCACAACTACAAGTTCCAACACTGAGCTCAACACTTTTACTCTTACCATAACAACACATTACAAACCCTAACATGCACCTCTACTCATTGCAACAATTGTAGCATATTCTGATCAATCTTATTCATCAAATTAGATTAGCAATAATGCTCCTATGTTGCAATTCTGGTAAGGTATGCTCACAAGTTCACTCTATTATAGATCCTTGAACCAAGTCTTAAACATATGCCAGATTTCCCAAAACAATTCCACAAAAAGGTTGTCACAGATCAGTGTAGTTATGGACAAAAGGAGTCTTCAATAAAGAAAACATAACGCCTCAAAAACTTGCTTTCAGATGTACCCCTTATAAGATGTTACAGGAAGAAAGAACCTTCAAATTCAACTTGAATTAGAACACATGACTGTCAATTAACCCAAAAAGATGACCTTGCAAACTTCAACTGACAATCTCAGATTTTGGGGCTTTAGAAACTTTAACAAGGACTCTGCCTACTTCAAAAGTAGCCCTTGAAAGATATTTGTTCAACTTGAATATAAAATTTCACTATGGAATGCCTTAGAATAATTCAGATTAGGGCTTGAAAAACAATAGCTCAGTCTAGCTTGCATTAGGACTCAAATTGCCTTAGGGAAACGTAAATAGGGTGCTATCAGACAACCAAATGGACTTAGAGAAAAAGGCCTCAAAAGTTACCGAAATCAGTGCATGAAAATTCTCTAGAATACATATCATATCTACCTCACAAACCAACAAAAATTTGTTTTGTATACTCAACAAAATGCCAAAATTTGGAGGACCAAAAAATCTCAAATAAGTCTACCTTAATATTCCCACTAAAATCAAGAATAAAAATGATATTTATGCTTAGGAATTTCAAACTAGGGCATAAAAAAAGGTTTTAGGTTTAACTTGAATCACCTTCAGACATCCTTCAAACTATCCTCGAATTTTTCTCAACCTTGTGTCACTGAGCCTCTGATTAGGGCTGAATTTTCCCACAAAAGAACTACATTACGTCCTGGCAAATACTGCCTCAAAATAATGCTAAAGTACTCTTCAGATTAGGGCACAGATCTTCCTTCAAAATACTAGAAGTCTTGTATTAGGTCTGCTTTAGCAAAGATTGTCCATGGATATGCTAGAGTTTGTCAAGAACAAAGATCCAAATTATGTGGTGCTTGTTACCCATCTCTCGTGTGTGACACCCATAGGAGAAATTTTTCTCCTAGATTGTCTTCAACTGGCATCCAAAACCCCATACATCAACCAGATAGCTCGATGTGCCATCATCTCTGCAACCTAAACCAACCATTAGGTGCCCTCGCTCATATGTTATGATTGTATGCTTGAAGGTGGGTCTTCCAACCCAAAGGTATGGATTTCATTACGTAGTTGGGTATCTTTGCTTACTTATCATAGACACTTCTAGGCATAGATTAGTGGGGCGATTCAAGTGAAAGAATGGGCTTGGTCTTTACTCTTGTCACCTTGTCCAACTTGGTGGTTAACCTTGTAACTAGTCCCATGGGATCTCCTCTATTGGTTACTAGCTTTAGGAGTGGCACTACATGGGAAACCCCGATTTTGGTTGTGTGGTCCCACTTCTCTACACCACATACATCATTCCCCTCCACTCATTATAACCCCTTTTCACAAATTTTCCATCTAGGTCCACATTTGTCCATTGGTTCCATAAAGAGTTATCCTTCCCCTCCCCTTGTCCACACTTTGGGTCGGACCTGGAACGATGTCCCAAAGGTTGATGCAGCTAAAAATAAAGTAAAAAGCATAATTTAGCCACTCTCAACAAAAAATGTACCATAAAATGCAAAATATGGTTGGGACATACAAATTTATCATGTGGGAAAAATCCAACATGTGTTATACCCCTATCATCATGGCCATCAACTTGGTTCCTTGGGCCCCTCATATTTCCCCCCTGCGTCATTAAGGAACCCATGATTGTCCCAACCCCTGGTGGGCGATGAATTTCCCAACCTTAAGGGGCTAATCACTGCTATATCTTACACATCATGCTCTCATTCCCTAGAGCCCCAAGAAATTATAAAAGAAAAACCAATAAAAGGAAAAAGGCATATGTATAAGGGTGGAAAAACAAAGGGCAGGGTAACTCATGTACCATGATTTCTCCGTCCTACATCTATACGAGCCACATGTGGGCATCCCTAATCATAACTACCTTTGTACCATGGAATGTGGCTTGGTGCCTTCCCCTGATACCCCACTCTGTTCCATCATTATATCACATGACACCAGCCATATGACAAATGTACCATGGACCTGTCACTCCCTTAGAGGTTGAAACCACTTAATATGGTTCTTTATTAACCTCCTTCTTGAACTTGGAGACACCTATACACTCTAGAGCCCATTATGGAAGGGCATGCCACTATGAACTGCCCACTTGGTTCCCTGACTTGTAAGCTCATTTGTTCAATTACTCTAATGATTTGTTGTACTGGAATGTGAGGAGACACATTGGATCTTATGCAGGATTGTAGGTGGGTCTTCATCTTGGGGTTTGGTCTTCCTATACGGGGTCCAAGCCCTCCAGAGGGTCATATTGGAATTTATAGGGTGTGCATTGAGAGCCATGGGCCTACGCTATAACAAAGAGCAGATAGCCATGCCATGGGATCCCTCAGCACCATTCATCACTCGCTCGTGTCCCACTTATTTGATGATGATGATGCACCTGACCCATCTTGCCCAATCGACTACACTCTTGCACCAAACACTTGGCAGTTGATCCAGGGCCCAGATAGGGTTGTCTCACCATGAGAGACAAAGGGAGGGCTTACATAATTGTTCCAACCCTTGTAGATGGGATACATTCTTGTTCGATTCAATTGGAGACCCATGAGGATGCCTTTCACATCCACTTGAGAGCACTGCAGGTCATTTTCTTGGAGATCAAGGGGGCATCCCCTTCATCATTAGTTTTGGAGCCCTTCCATTCATTCTTGTACATGTTGGACTGCACTAGGCCTTCCGACGACCCTCCTAGTTATTGTATTATCATTTCATCCCTCTTGAGTGGCTTATTTTTCATAGTATGGAGCTATTTGGTGGGCTTGTCACCATAAGGTTGTTATTTGTACTTTATTTTATTATTAGGGGAATTATTAGGCCTAATTTAGCCATTTGAATCCCTTGGAGGATCATATAAATTGATGAGAGTTTCATTTCATTCCTCATCATCACTTGGATTTGGGATATATCTTTCTAAATATTTTGGACCTACAATTTGTAGAATGATTTGGATGATTAAATGCACTTTTACGTGTGAAATATTTTCACAATCTCTCTTGGAGCATCTATTTGGAAATTTTATGGATGGATATATTATTTTTGTCATGTAAGTGCTCTTTTCATGTGAATTTCATGATGTTTCATGTCTAATCTACAGAATGTTATGTCATGATTTTACTTGTGCCCTAAAAATTAATGTGAAATTATGAAACACTTGTAATATTGGCTCGTTGCATATGCTATTCATCTTGGCATGAAAAAATGTTCCTAGGGGTAGGTTGTGCACCTTTTACCTTGAAAATCCATCAAATAGTGCATATTGAATTATAATAGTCTAAAGTTATTGTGAAGTTGCATCCACATAAAGCGTCGTTGCTTCTTTAAGCCTCCTCGAAGAGCGAAGTTCCTAAATATTGATCAAATTGACTCTAATCTTCCCAATAGCCATACATTGGTCCTAGATCCTTGGTCATCACATTAACTTAACAAAATATCATTCTTTCACCCCCTTTCTTCCTTTTTTCTTCATCCCCAAAGGATAAGGAGGTTTTCTGGGGCTTGGTACGAAATTTTAGGGAGGATAAATTTTAGAATTTTGTCCAAACAAATTTATTCAATTATGTAATCCTCTAGTCATCCTCTAGTTTTGAATGAATTTATATGGTGGAATTTCAAATCAATTGATGCCCTAGCTATCATGCTAAGAGGGAACCCTTGAAACTACTTTGACTTGGGGTTTTATTGAATGTTTTCACTTTGTAGTTCATCATTCAAAACCTTTTCTCTTAACTATAGGTGATCATTGGATGAACCTCAATCACGGTATATCTCTCAACCCTTCGTATCTTATAGTGTTTCTCTGAAGGGGTTTTTCGTGGAAATTCGCCCTAGCTTCTCCCAAAGCTCACACTTTAATTAAATCTTCCCGTTGAATGAGCCATGCTTACCACACTTTGAACCCTAGTATAAACACATCAATCGTGAGGGATTTTGGAAGTTTTGATCTTAGGCATTCATCATGTTTTAAAATTCCTAAGCTCGAGGCTATCCTTCATATGTCTTTATTAGGGAGCCTTTTAGCTTTTATTTAAGTATTTGAACCATTAATTGAGTCTTTCCTTTGAATGTGTTGGTGTCTCGTGATTTGGCATATTGGTATACCAAATGACAAGGCAACATGGAACCAGTCTTTGGAGCCCTAGGACCTAGCCTTCTTGGACTCAGAGAGGGATCTCTCTATTTTTTTTGCAAAGGATATGAACTTTTTTGCTTTGTAGGGTTGATTTTAGGCTAGTTATTAAGTGTGAGGTTTTGTTGTTTATTTTGGTTGGGTATGATGATCAAGAACCATAGGTAGAATGAGGAAATATCTAAGTCATTGGGCAATGGAGTTAAATGGAAGTCATGATAATTTCATCAATGGATCGGGGAGTATCATAGGGAAAATTTAACTTGGCCAGTGGATCTTCAAGTTTTAAGGGTAATGAGATGGACATCAATTGTAAGAATGAAAAGTAGGGTAAAGGGAAATTAAGAATCCTTTATCATATGTACTTCTCAACAAAGGGACTTAAATATCACAAAACATGAAGAGGCAATCAATAGACAGGGCAAACCATAAATTCTACAATCCACACTTCAGCAAATGATAATTCAAGAAAAACTTTTCCAATGAAATATAGAAGGCGAGAAACTCATTTAACTTCTAGTGATTTCACTTTCAAGGACAGAAAACACTTAAGACACACATATAACTGTAATCAAAGAAGAGGGAACTCCTAAACATCCTTGATATAGTTATCAAGATTCTAAAACAATTACTTAAGCAAGTACAAAGGGTATGATCGAAACAAAACCTCTTTTGCAGACTTTAAAGGATGGTACTTTAGAGAGAGACTTCAAAAACAATGTTTAAGTGGTAGAAAGTAAGCATAGAAAACCATAAATCATGCTTGAAACCAACTGTATTCAACTATTTATGAAATAAACAAGCTTAGGGGGTCTAGAGAGAAATTAAGAATTCTCTAAAATGTCCTAGCAAAAGAAAACATTAAGGCAGTGAAGAATAAACAAAACTATGGTGCTTTCAAAAGACATTTCTTAGCCTAAAACTTTTATTCTACTGCAACATAGAAATGTGTAACATAATGAAACAGGAAATAACAATAGCAGATTAGAAGCACTTCACCAACAACCAAGCTCAGGGATCCAGTGATCTAGCCTCCTCCATCAATAAACAAATCAGGGCTTCCACAAGTTCCAAGACTTCAACTTCCAAGAGACTATGTATTACTTCAAAGAGTCATCAAATGCCAACAAGATAATGAGTTCAGATGCAGTATTTATGCTGCAAATGAGGAGGTGAAGCCTAAGATAGGGTTTGAGTAGCATTTATTACAGAGTAAGTGCATTGCTAACCTTGAAGACCATGCAAGGCTCAAGGCAGGAATATCTGCAGCTACTTCTCTGTTTTAATAAATTCTATCTTAACTTCCAAGGAAAAATAGGTGAATATGTTGACTTTAAGGCCTATTCATAACTTTTACAATAATTGTTTGACAGATAAAATATCTTTGAATCAACTCAATAATTGCCTAATGCTTTTTTGAAGGAAAAAAAGAACTTAGGTGGCTAAAAAATATCTTTGAGAGGAATATCTGTTCTGAGTTGAGTCATTCGAATTTATCTTGGGTTAATCTGTCCTTTGTTCTATCTTTAATCTCGGTCTTAAGCCTTAAACTCTATTTTTATGCTTTGTTGTCTGCTCTTTATCATATTTTCTTCAATCTGTTTTGAACTCTGTTTGGTGTATTTAATTATTTATTTTATTTCCTTTGATCTTTCTCCTTTATCCTTGTAATCACTATCTGCCTTAACTTTATGCTCTAACCTTTGTTTTATGAATTAATCTCCTTTATTTGCCTTTTGATATGAGATTAATCCCTTAATCTTTCTTTCTTTGCTTCGTTGTTTCTTGACTATTCATGTCCTTTGTGTGCAGGGACGTGTTTCTGTGTGCTGGAGGGTTTATGATCCATCGATGAGCATGCTTCCTCATCGATCAAACCCTGAGAAGGCCTCTGATCTCCCCAAGTCTGGATTAAGACCCTTGGATCGTCACCCAAGGTTTCATCCATCTTTTATGGATTGTAGGAGAGAATTTTGGACCCTTTTCGCCTTGAAAAACCTGCACAAAACACAAAATTTTAGTAAAAACCATGCGAGAGCAGGCTTGACTACATTTTCAGGGGTTTCGGGTGGTCGGGAGGCGACTGTAGAGGAGGAGAGGGTGCAGGAGGTAGGGTTTCGGAGGTGGAACCAGGCGGATTTCAAACGGAGGCGGGAAGAAATTTGAATTTGGCGCGGAGGTGAAAAAGCGGTTTTGATAAACCAGAGTGGTTTATCGCGCGGGTAGAAGGTGGTAAGTGGTTTAAGGCGATCGACACATGATACCATTGGGCGATTGACGCGTGGCAGGTGGAAAACCGCCTATTTCGCGCGGATTGTGAATCATCAAACCCATCACAACTTTTTACGCGATATGCGTTCTGGGCCGTCGGATCTTGGGTAATGAGATCGACGATGCGGAATGATTTGAGGAGCAATGAGAAGATTTGGGGGGAGGGAGCCCGGGGACACGTGGCACAATGTGAATGGAGTCAGCGGGTAGTGGAAGGTGGGACCTGGGGCAAGGTGACTTGGAGATCTTTGTCGGGTAGCGCGGGGTCATAACAATGCGGGGCAAGGTTGGGGATGCGATAGCCGTTGGATCTGGGGAACAGATCCCGATCAACGATGGAGATAGTTCGATGAAATGAAAAGGCGGGGTGAGGGAAAGTGGGCCCGCCTTTTAATATTTCAAAGGTTAGGGGCTTTCATAAGGTTTAAAAGGGTTTAATAAAATGAAAGGGGCGGAAGGGTAGTTTATAGGTGGAAGGGGCTAAGAATAAGTGAGGGACAAGGTTTTATAAGCATGAGGAGTCGGGGCTTAAGTCCTTATTTATACAAAGAGTGGGTTTTTAACATAAATACAGGGTTTTTAATAGAATTTTTAAAAGACTCGATAGTTTAGGACTTGGTTTAAAAACAATGTAAAAGGAAGCTTTTACATTGTTTATTATGTCAGAGGGAAAATGATGAATGAAGGGCTTCTGATGAGGATTTTGAGGAAGGGAAAAAGTGGGTTTTTCAGAGGAAGAGGGTTATGAATGAGAGTGAAAGTGAGGTGATGAAATGAGGCGAATAGGCCCAATAATTAAGTCTTATTTGTAGCAGTGGGGTAGACTTTTTGGGAGGCAGAGAGAGGAGAAGGTTAGTGAAGCATTTTGACTTAGGGTAATGAAAGCAGTGAGATTTCTAGAACTCACAGTATTTCTCAAATCTTGTTTTTAGAAATCTAGGATCATAATTTAGTCATCCTTTGATATCACCAAAAATTACTAATGACTAACAATGGCTCCACTTGGGGAGGGAAACTCCCTTTTGGAGGTGTCCAAGACTTTCAGTTTATCAAATCTTTGAGTTTTTGCAGACCAATGCCTTGTCCATTGGGCAAATTTTCCCTTCTTTTCACTCGCTGATATTTCTTTTTGAAGTGACAATCTTATCAATCTGCAACATATGATTTTTTCAACATCATTTCTGCCTATCCAATCCTACTTGTCCTAACTTTTTTTCTTCTTTGAGTGCACTTGAACTGGAAAACACTTGACATTTTTAATTTTGAAAACAGAAATAAACTATTTAATTTTATTCATATTGCTTCCAAGGGTTCAGATTAGACTAGTGAACTCTTTTATTCTCTACCTAGGATTATTTGATTGCCAAAATTAAGTTGTTTGGCTGTCTTGATTCTATAATCTATTGACACAAAATTGAAAGCATGGTTCAAATAAGGATTAGGCAGTCTGATTCCCCATGGTTTGTGGCATTGGAACAAGATGCACACAAACATTATTTTGCATAAAAACTAACTTAGAAAGACAAGGTTGAGATCTATCATTTGTTATACATCCTTATCTTCCTCTTTGGTTCTTTTTTGAGCATGTGGAACCAGTATTTTATATTCCCTAATATATCTTTCTTGATAAGCCAAGTTTGAAATAATCTTGACAATCATTGTTTTCACTAACTTATCAACATAAATTTAAAGCATGTTCAGCCATGATTAGGCTAGATGACTGAACAAGATATCATTTTGAATTAGTAGTGGCATTTAGGCTTGCACACTTTCAGGAGTACTGTTTTTTGGGTATGGGGTTATACCTCTTTTGAATCTGCCCTCTTTTTCCTTTCTTTCATTGTTTTTGTATTTTTGTTTTCAATATTTTCTCATGCAATGTTTATGTACAATGAATGAAAACTTTGAATCTAAAACTCTTGATAGAAATAATGTTTGAGCATCCTTCCATTGACAGGACCTCCAAATAACTCTTTTCCACTCAGTCCTTGTAAAAAGAAAGAATTATGACCCCTAATTGAATGAATGATATAAGGCCCTTTCCACAAATTTTCAAACTTACCATGTTTACCTTTATCTTCCCTTCAAGAATCCTATTTTAGGACTGTGTCTCCAATTTGGAAATTATTAGCTTTAGTCCTTCTGTCAAAGGTCTTCTTGATGCTCTCCTAAACTACTTGTGTCTTTTTGTAAACCTCCTCTCTTGACTGTTGTAAATGAATGGTTTGATTAAGCCTTCTCTGCATGTCATTTTCTTCTGATTGCACTTCTTGGAGAAGTTCCATGACTGGAACTCCCAAGGATGTTGGGAAGACTGCATCCATGCCATATATCAACTGATAGGGAGAAATATTGATTGATTTCTTGGTGGTTAGTCTGTCAGCTCATAAAGCATGAACTAGCTTACTATGCCATGATTTCTGATTTTGTTCCAGCAGTCTTTTGATAATGTTGATCAGGCTTTTGTTGGAAGATTGAACAAGTCCATTTCCCTGAGGGTAGTAAGCTGTGGAGTGCCCCAATGTAATATGGTATTTATAGAAGAAATCAACCATTCTTTTGGATTTGAAGGCAACAACATTGTCTGTAATGATCTTTCTAGAACAACCAAATCTAGATAATATGTTGGTCTCAAGGAACTTGATAATGACTGAGTTAGTAGCATTCCTAGAAGGGATAGCCTCTATCCATTTGGTAAAATAATTTGTGGCTGTAAGGATCCACTTATGTTGGGGAGATGAGGTTGGGTGAATTTCTCCAATAAAGTCTAAACCCCATTGCTGAAAGGGAGCCTCAATACTAATGGGATGCAAAGGTAAAGGTAGGATTTTTCTCTTGCCATAAAAAATTTAGCACTTATGGCAAGTCATGACTAGTTTTTTAGTATCACGGAAAAGGGTGGGCCAGTAATAGCCAGCTCTAAGAATCTTGTTTTCTATTGCTTTCCAGTAAAGGTGTCCTCCACACTCTCCCTCATGTAATTCATGCATGAGCTTTCCTGCATCATTCTTGAGCAAACATTTAAGCAATATGCCAACAGTATTTTTCCAATACAACACTCCATCTAAAATGCAGTAATTTAAAGATTTTTGTTTCAAGAATCTAGCTTTAGTATTTGATAAAGAGGGAGGGGTATTGATATAAAGAAGCACATATATGATATCAACATACCAAGATGAATTCAGAAAATTTTCTTCAATGTATGGAGCAGTGAATTCCTCGTATTCTTCTAAAACATCAACCATATTCATATTTAGTGCTTGGAAATTTTATTCTGCCATGAGTTTTGCTAATCCTTGTCCTTTAATCAGCTTAGTAGGCCTTATTTCTAAATCATATTCCAAAATAATAGCAATTCATTTTCCCCTTTTACCATCAGGGTCTTGATTTAGAATGTCCTTGACAACTGTATGTGGGACAAAAGCAATGATATGAGAGTGTAAAATGTAGACTCGGAAATCTTTCAATGCTTTTATCAAGGCTAAGGCTTGTTTCTCCATGGTGTTATATTTGAGTGGAGCATCTCTTAAGGCTCTACTGAAGAAGGATATTGTTTGTTCTTGGCCCAATTTATTCTTTTGCAACAACATTGCAGCAATGGTGTGTTTAAATGCAAATGAAAAAATGTAGAAATCCTTGGTGAAATCAGGACTAATAAGAATTGGTGTTTGAGTGAGAGCTTGTTTCACTAGTTCAAATGACTGTTTGGATTCTAAAGTCCATTTAACTCCTATTTCCTTTTTGAGCATGTTTGTGATATTCCTCAAAATTTCAGCAAGGTTAGGAATGAACCTTCTTAAAAAGTTGATCTTCCCAATGAAAGATTGCAATTCTTTGAGGTTTCTAGAATGGTTGATTTTCAATATGCCTTCAATGCTTTTGGGATCTACTTTGATTCCTTCTTCAGAAATTATGTGGCCAAGGAGTTTTCCTTCCTGGAGACCAAATAGTGTTTTCTTGGGATTTAAGGATAAGCCATATTTCCTAAATTTCTAAAAAAAATAAATTAAATGGACTAAGTGTTCTTTGTCAGTTTTGGAGAAAACAATGATGTCATCAAGGTAAATGATTATGAAATAGCCTATGTTTTCTGAAAAATCTATATCCATGGCCCTTTGGAAGGTGGCCCCTGCATTCATCAAACCAAATTGAATTTTAACATACATGAATGTACCCGAAGGTGTGGTGAAAGTAGTTTTGTGTTGATCACTTGGGAGTACTAGCACTTGATTGTAGCCTAAAAAACCATCCAAGAGTGAGATTCTCTTATATCCAACCACCTTTTGGAGTATGTGATCCATCTTAGGCAAGGGATAATTATCTTTCAGGGAGGCTTTGTTCAGATTTCTAAAGTCAATGCAAAGCCTAATTTCCCCTGTCTTCTTCCTAACAGATATAAGGTTGGAAACCCACTGTGAATATCTAAGGGGAACTATGATCCCAACATCATACATCTTTTTAATCTCTTTCTCAACTAGAGGTAAAAAACATGGTTTGTCCTTCTTAGTTTTTGTTTGAAAGGTTTATGATTTTCCTTAAGAGGAATTTTGTGTTGAATAATGCTAGTATCATATGATTTCAGATCTTTGTATCCCCATGTAAACACATCTCCAAACTCTTTGAAAAGTGTAATATATTCCTGTTTTATATGAGTAGGAAGAGTGCTAGACAACTTGATCATTTTGGGTTCATTCATGCTGCCTATGTTATGTTCTTCTACATTAGTTTCTGTAGGCTCCATATTTGGTTTTTTAGCTACACCATTGAAGTCAAAAAGCTCCCCTAATGGTGTAAGGCCTCTTAGTATTGAATCATATTTGCATTGTAAAACCTCAAGGTCTTTTTGGTCTAAGTTGTCAAGTAATTTTGCCTTACAAGGATGTTCAAATTGATTTATATCAGCAGTAGAGGGCAGCTCTATTTTAGGGACTTGTTTTTTATCAAAACAATCTTCTTTATGGCTTGAGCTAGGAGTTGGTATAGCAAAATTATTTTCAGATTGCAGAAAATCATCAATGTGTTTATCTCCCTCAAACACTTGCCAATAGTTTTCATTGTCAAGGACTGAAGGTCTATTTTTTACTTTGACAGTGAATAGTTCATTTACATGGGGTACTTGACAGTTGTTGGCAGCAAAGACAAGCTCATTTGCAAGGTTATTTCGAGCTCTGGGGATGAAAGTGAGTTCATATTTTTCAAAAGTTTTCAGTAGATCTAGGACAATATTCCTATATTCTCTTAATCTCGGGTTTTTGGTTGAATACTCCCCTTTTATTTTCCTAATAGTCAGCTCTGAATCTCCTTGGACTGATATTTTCTTGGCTTCTAAATCTTTGAGCAAATGTAGGCCAAGAAGGAGAGCTTCATATTCTGCAATGTTATTAGTGCATTGGAAATCAAGTTTGTGGGAATTTCCTTTGTTTGTATTATGTATCCATACACCAGCTCCAGAACCAGCTTTGCCACAAGAGCCATCGAAGCTCATGTTCCAAAGTGTTTCTATCTCATACTCGTCCTCATTTTGTTGTTCAGGGCTGCTATGTTTTTCATTTGAGGGCAGATTTGGCTGTTCAAGTGGGCTTAACTCCTTTTCATTTTCATTTTCTTGTGTGCTGATTTCATCTTCATTAAACAAGATAAATGATTTAAGATCTGAATGAATGGAATAAATAGTAGTGTTGTTTGGCCTATCTATGTTGCTTACCATATATTTCATATGAGATTCCTCGTATAGCCTTCTTGTCTCGTTAAAGATTGGAATGGTAGCATAAGACATGTCCATTTGAAGGTTCCCCTAAAGTTTGGTTCCCCATGATTTGTATAGAAGCATGCCATACTTTGGGGGAATGTCAGCAAAAACTACGTCCATAACTAGACCCTTAGCAGGAATTTGTGCCAGATTGACACATAAATCCTTGATCAGACCAAAACACTTTACTCTGCTTGAATCAAAGGAATACAGGGCTTTGTAAGGTTTAGTAATTTCTAGGCCTAATCTTTCCATCGCCACTTTTGGCATAAGGTTGTGGGAGGCACCAGAGTCTAGCATGGCATTATGTAAGATTTTATCATGTATATTTAAGCCGACATAGAATGGAGGGATAACTCCTTCGTATTTTCCTTCTACTTCAGGACCAAACAACAATTCTGGTTTATCATCTGTCAAGTTTAAAATATTAGTATCATTTCCTATATTCAAAGCTTTCAAAACTTGATTTTTATATACATCTTGGGTTACTAGTTCAACTAAGGGTATGTTAATTTTGATCTTGGCAATTTCTCCCTCAAGGCTGAAAGGGATTAGTGTTTTCGACATATTTACATATGTTTTGTCAAACATAGTCTTTTCAGCAATTATGTTTTGTTGAATTTTATTAGGACTGTTATTTTGGACAGATTTCTCAAGGCCACTAGCAGAAGTACTAGGGCAGCTTGGGTCAACACTTGGCTGATTGTATTTGTCTTTGTTTAGATCAATTTTTCTAGCTATAGTGTTAGTACTTTTTGCTGTCTTTTTAGGAATATTTTCTGAGGTATTCCTAACAACAGCTCCTATGTTTTTATTCTTGGAGGTCTCTTGGTTCTTTTTTCTCCTAAGATCATATTGTCTGTAGACCTCCATTATAGAATTTTCAAATATCAATTGGTAATCTTCGGAATCCTCATGATTGTTTTCAGTTTGTTCTGAGGAGAAGAATAATTGTTCTTCTTCAGTGAGGAAAGCATCACCCTCACTGTTAGATCCTATCAAATTCACATGATTTTCTTCCAACCTCTCTGTCTCCCTTTCTTCTTCTTCATTTACATAGTTTTCTTGGAAAGGAGGCCTAATTTGTTGGTCATTATCCCTTTGTCTATTTTGAATAGGATCTCTACTGAAATTTGGATTTCTATTTCTGTTTAGGGGATTTACTTGGTTCTCCCTAGGAGGTACTCTATCAGTTAAGTTTATCTTTTCCAACATTCTTTCCATTACCCTTACTAAGTTATCAATTTTGGCATCAGATGATGAGTTTGATGCCATTGTTTCATCTTTGTATGTCACTCTTTTTTCTGATTTTAACCTAGCTCTTTTCTCAATCAGATTTGCTTCTACACTTATAGCTCCCCTATGCATATCTTCTAAAGTCAAGGGGTCTCTTTCTCTTAGCTGATAGGCCATGTCTGGGTCAAAGCCCTCTGGAAATTTTGCTAAAGCTAAGCCTAGTGGTGGTTTTATGTTTGGGGGAAGTGCATTATAAACACTATTGAATCTAGTGCAGTAATATTGGACACTTTCCCCAACATTTCTTTTAAGGTTGCTATATTCTGAAAGGATTTGGAGAGGGTTCTTTTTAATTTCCCATTTGTTTATAAATATTTGGTATAAATAAGGGAGATCATTTATGCTATTAGGAGTTAAGCTTTTAAACCATTTTTTGGCTTCTCCTCCTAAACTTTAGGCAAAGATTCTCATCTTAATGGTCTCTTCATCTATTTCCATGTAATCAAAGGCATCATCCATTTTATCTACATGTTGTTGGGAAGTAGTAGATTCAGTTTCAGTGAAATGGGGAATTCTAGATTGATAATCATTTGGTAGAGGAACCAGAGGTTGTGGTAATACTAAGTGAGCATACCATGTTGCCATGATAGGAGTGAATGAGAGATTTACAAGAGGTGGACTTGTGGAAGGGAAAGTGGAATGAAATGGAGTGTTTTGAACAATGGATGTGTGAATGGGTGTGGTGGAAGTACTTGGATCAGCAAACTGATTATGAGCAGATTTGTTATGGAAGGAGCTAAAGTGATGGAGAAGCTGAAAAATCAGGGGGAGTGGAAGGAGATGCTTCTCTGCTGAAACTCTGCTACAAATCTGTGGGCTCAAGGTCAGATTGGTCAATATCACTATGTGACTTGGTTCTAAACAGGTTATTTGAATGGCACAAGTTAAAGTGAGGATCTTTCAAGATTGTAAGGTTTTCAGGGACAAACCTTGTTCTTTGGATAGTCCTACCAGTAGTCAAATTTCCAGCTCTAGAAGTTTGCCACAAAATATTTTCTGGATTATCAACTATAGTAGGAGGATTAGGATCTGGATGAGATCTGGTATTGATCCTGTGTGAATCCAGATTTCAAACTCAAAATTTTGGAGAGGCTGTAAGTTTTAGGATTGTTTTCAGAAGGTTAACCTCTCACAGTGTTTAGTAAACTTCTAAAATATGGGACTAGGATTCTAAAATTCTTGGGACTGATGTGATACAATCCTAAGGAATTCTAAAAAGAACTAGTGAAGTAATAGACTTATTGGGGCTAGTGGAGTCGCCAAGTGGAAATTTTTAGCTGTTTTGAAGATAAATGTGTATGGTCCACCACCAATATTTGTCAAAAAACCAATCTAGGGATTTTTTGGGGGTTTTCTGAGTTTATTTTATGCATTTCTAAGGTTTGTAATAGTATTCTACGCCTGAATAATCATTTAGCTAAGATGGTGAAACAAACAAAGTCTACTCTATGGCTATCAGTTGAGTTTTCTATGATTTTATAATGGTTTCTAGGGTTCTAAGAAGTACTCATGTTATTAGTAATCAGAAGGTCCCACCGTGATCGCCAGAATGTTGGTGGCGATGAGGTGGAAAATTCCACCAGATACTATTAGTTAAGGGTTTTTGAATCTTTTAAGGGATATTCAAGCATGAATTTACTCAGAAGGTCCCATCGTGATCGCCAAAATGTTGGTGTCCCGTGATTTGGCAGATTGGTATACCAAATGACAAGGCAACATGGAACCAGTCTTTGGAGCCCTAAGACCTATCCTTCCTAGACTCAGAGAGGGATATCTCTATTTGTTTTGCAAATGATATGAACTTGTTTGCTTTTTAGGGTTGATTTTAGGCTAGTTATTAAGTGTGAGGTTTTGTTGTTTGTTTTGGTTAGGTATGATGATCAAGAAGCATAGGTAGAATAAGGAAATCTCTAAGTCATTAGGCAATGGAGTCATATGGAAGTCATGATAATTTCATCAATGGATCGGGGAGTATCATAGGGAAAATTTAACTTGGCCAGTGGATCTTCAAGTTTTAAGGGTAATGAGATGGACATCAATTGTAAGAATGAAAAGTAGGGTAAAGGGCAATTAAGAATCCTTTATCATATGTACTTCTCAACAAAGGGACTTAAATATCACAAAACATGAAGAGGCAATCAATAGACAGGGCAAACCATAAATTCTACAATCTACACTTCAGCAAATGATAATTCAAGACAAACTTTTCCAATGAAATATAGAAGGTGAGAAACTCATTTAACTTCTAGTGATTTCACTTTCAAGGACAGAAAACACTTAAGACACACATATAAATGTAATCAGAGAAGAGGGAAATACTAAACATCCTTGATTATAGTTATGAAGATCTTTAAAACAATTAGTTAAGTAAGTACAAAGGGTATGGATCTAAAACAAAACCTCTTCGGGCAACATTTTAAAGAATGGTGGCTTATATAGAGATCAAAAATGTTGTTTAAGTGGCAAAAGTGTTGTGGAAAACCATAAATCATGCTTGAAACCAACTCGCGTTCAACTATTTATGAAATAAAAATGTTTATAGGGGTCTAGGAGAGCAATTAAGAATTCTCTAAAATGTCCTAGTAGAAGAAATATTGGTTGCAAAGGAAGAATAAATAGAACCAAGGTGCTTTCAAAAGACATTTCTTAGCTTCAAAAATTTTATTCCCCATCAGAATACATAGAAAGGTGTGTAACATAATGAAATAGGAAATAAAAAATAATAGATTTAGAAGCGCTTCACCAACAACCAGTCCCAGGGATCCAATGATCTAGCCCTCCTCCATCAATAAACAAATTAGGGCATCCACAAGTTCCAAGACTTCAATTTACTTTTCAACTTCCAAGAGACTATGTATTACTCTTACAAAGAGTCATCAAATGCCAACAAGTTAATGAGTTCGTATGTAGCATTTATGCTACAAATGAGGAGGTGAAGCCTAAGATAGGGTTTTGAGTATCATTTATTACGTAGTATGTGCATTCTAACCTCGAAGAGCATACAAGGCTCAAGGTAGGAATATCTCACTACTTCTCCGTTTTAATAACTTCTATCGTAACTTCCAAGGAAAAATAGGTGAATATGTTGACTTAAGGCCTATTCATAACTTTTACAATAATTGTTTGATGTATAAAATATCTTTGAATCAACCAGTCAACTCGCCTAATGCTTTTTTTGAAGGAAAAAAAGAACTTAGGTGTGGCTAAAAAATATCTTTGAGAGGAATATATGTTCGAGCCGAGTCATTCGAATTTATCTTGGGTTAATCGTCCTTTGTTCTATCTTTAATCTCCATATTAAGCCTTAAACTCTGTCTTTATGCTTTGTTGTATTCTCTTTATCATAT
The DNA here is from genome assembly GCA_034641835.2 of Pinus albicaulis. Lineage (NCBI taxonomy): Eukaryota > Viridiplantae > Streptophyta > Pinopsida > Pinales > Pinaceae > Pinus > Pinus albicaulis. The sequence goes on from CM076577.1 coordinate 264,635,495, forward strand.
TTTCTTCAATTTGTTTTGATCTCTGTTTGGTGTATTTAATTATTTATTTTATGTCCTTTGATCTTTCGCCTTTATCCTTTTAATCATTGTATGCCTTAAATTTCTGCTCTAACCTTTGTTTTATGAATTAGTCTCCTTGATTTGGCTTTTGATATGAGATTAATCCTTTAATCTTTCTTTCTTTGCCTCGTTGTTTTTTGACTGTTCGTTTCCTCTGTGTGCAGGGACGCGTTTCTTTGTGTGCTAGAGGGTTTATGATCCATTGATGAGCATGCTTCATCATCGATCAAACCCTAAGAAGGTCTCTGATCTCCCCAATTCTGGATTAAGACCCTTGGATCGTCACCCAAGGTTTCATCCATCTTTTGCGGACCGTAAGAGAGAATTTTGGACCTTTTTCGCCATGAAAAACTCCGCACAAAACACAAAATTTTAGTAAAAACCATGTGGGAGTTGCCTGACTTGCAGCCTTGTGGCCTGGATGGCCGGAGGCGATTGCAAGAGATGAGAGTGTGCAGGAGGCAGGTTTCGGAGGCAACCGTTTTGACTTCTCTCAAACAAAGAGACTTAAAGGAATTTTGGAACTTGGCGCAGTTGAAAAAAGGAAGCGGATAACCTGGAGCAATACTGCAAGGGTAGAAGGCAAGAAGGTTTAAGGAGTGGGCGTGCGATACCACCAGGCGATTGACGTGTGGCAGTGTAACCGCTCTTATTTCGCGGGTTGTGAATCATCAAACCCATCGGCAACTTTACACGACATGTGCCTCTGGACCATCAAATCTTTTGGGTAATGATATCGACAACAGTGGAATGATTTGAGGAGTGGCGGCGATTGTGTGGAGCCTTGGTGACATGGGTGCATGAATGGAGCTCGGGGGGTAGTGGAAGGTGGAATGTTATAGTTTGCACATTTTTTTCGTAGTGCATGGTCATAACAATGCGGGGCAAGGTTGGGGATGCAACAACCGTTGACTCAGAAATGCATCTCAATCAATTCGGTGACAGGGAACTATGAAATGAAAAGGTCGGGTGAGGTGGCAATCGCTTTTTAATATTTCAAAAGGTTAGGGCTTTCACATGTAGTTTGAAAAGAAGTTTAATATGTTGAAAAGGCCAAGGGTAGTTTATAGGTGAAGGGTTAAGAATAAGAAGGGGACAAGGTTTTATGGGCGTGAGGAGTCAACAATCTTCGCAGAGGGCTTAAGGCTTGATTTATACAAAGAGGCTTAACATAAAGAAAGGTTTTTAATAGAATTTTTTTAAAAGGTTCATAGTTTAGGACTTGGTTTAAAAACAATGTAAAAGGAAGTTTTGTATTGTTTTATTATAAATGTGAGAAAAATTATGAATGAAGGGCTTTGAGATTTTGAGGAAGGAAAGTGTTTAGAAAGAGTGGGTTATGAATGAGAGTGAAAGTGAGGTGATGAAATGAGTGTGAACATGCCCAGCAATGAAGTCTTATTTAGAAAGTGTTGTGTAAAATTTTTGGGAGGCAGTAGGAGAGGAGAAGGCCGTTGAAGCATTTTGACTTGTGGGGAATGATGAAGTGAGATTTCTAGAACTCACAATATTTCTCAAATTCAATGAAACTGAGATCATAATTTAGTCATCTTTTGATATCAACAAAAATTATTGATGACTAATAGAATGGGCCTAGGAAATCACGTTATACCTCACCATTGATCCTATCATTCAAGTGATTTCCTCCATACCAGCACTCCTCCCATTAGGGAAAGTTCGTAAAGAGCAGGGGACATCGACTGAGGTGACAGTGGATCCTTGTCCCATTGTTTCCATTTGGTTTAGTAGTTGTCCCTTAGGAACCCCTCCTAGGGTCCTTGCTAGATTGAGCATTAATATTTTTTGCGTTATTGCCAGGGACATGAGACATGTGTCTTGTTTCCCTTACAACATCATTGATATATCGCTCTTGGCGACTCCATTGGAAGAAAAATTCCCTAGTTATTCATATAAATTTAGGTTCAATGATTGTATGGTGGAGCAAGCATTTCTCTAGGGATCATTAAATTCACCCCCACAATTCTTATAATTTAAAAGTACATTCTGCTAGATGTATTTCTGAGATGATTGTCAGACATCATGGCATCTTTGGGAATCAATCTGTCACAAGGAGGATGGTACATGGGGTGCCCATATTTGATGGTGATCCACTCTCTGCAACTGATCATGTAGAAATATTTATTGGGCATACTTCAAAGATTAATGTGGTCCACCAGGATGTCCTTATACTATTGTTCATGAGTTTCCTCCATCATCATAGTTCATGGTTGTATAATCATGAACCTAGGATCATCTCATCAATTGAGGAATTATTTGATGGATTTCTTAGACATTTTCAAGTATGCCCTGCACTAAAAAATTCAAGAGGAAGCGTTGATTAAGCATCATGATGACCTTGGGAATCTAGATGATAAGCAAGAAGAAGGGTCCTCCCTGGGTCCACATGACGAAAAAGATGATTTTCAGAACACATGTAATAGGGAGGATGGGTATATGGAAAGTCAAGTTGAGATTAGCCCTACCTTTTCCAAGGATACTATTTTTTATAACCCCCTCCTTAAAGACCTTGGATAAGGTGATCTTGTAACCCCTTCAAACATTGATATCAGTGATTCCCTGCATATTGAAGAATGGAAATGAGAGGTTCATGGGAATCATTTTGACAAGGTCCTTATGTATGACACCGATGATGGGGATACCAATAGGACCCTTGTATCTCTTCACAATCCTAGGGTTGTAGTTGAATTGCATGTGGACCCTTTCCTCAACCCCTCTTGTATAGACAAATATTTCTCTCGCTTGAATATGATCATCATGAGAAACATGCTTGTTGTGTCTTCCCATTTCATCAGCCTCCCTTTTCGTCCAATCATGACCCTAGGGTGGCCATAAAGCGTGATATGAATGATAAAGACCATGATGGGGATGATATTCTTTGAGAGGCCATCCAATGAGGTTAAGGATCCTGATTATGGATATTCAGATCTTTTGGTTGGAAGAAAGTATCCTGTGGAGTAGATTGAATCCCTTCGTTCCCTCCTCCCCCGTGATACTCCATGTGTGGTCATTCTATTTTCCCACATCCCTCCCTTGTGACTTACATAGCCATTATTTTCTGTTTTTTGACCAATAGATCTCATTGACCGGATGATATGTTGGTTGCATTGGGTCTATGATTACACTTAGTATTTTCATGATGTATTATACATATGTATATGCATTGCATGCTAATTTTTCGCATTAGAATTAATAATTACATTCTTTTATATACTAAAACATATACTTAGATTAAAAATTATATTTCCTATAATTTAATTCCTTACAATTTTTATTGCCTATATACATGGTTTGATTACAGAGTACAAAAACATGCTACCTCTTTGTATTAGTCTTGATGTGCAAGTAATAGGTCTATAGTCCCAAGAGATTTTTGGTGCTCTCATGAACTCCTTGTTCAAGTATATTCATGCACTCTATTGAGATATCATGTCCCTATTGGAGCTAGATGTTACCCAACACTCATAGGTGACGCCCATAGGATAGCCTATAAAAAATAGCGAGGATCCCCTTGCAGCCACCTTATAGCTCGATGTGCCATCATATTTGCAACCTGAGCCATCCATTAGGTGCCCTCGCTAATCTGTTATGATCGTATGTTTGAATGTGGGCCTTCTGACCCCACAGGTATGTCTTTAATTATGTAGTTGGGTATTTTTATTACTTATCATAGACACTTTTAGGCATGGATTAGTGGGGGGATTTTTTGGAAAGAATGAGTTTGGTTTGCACTCTTGTACCCTTTTCGAACTTGGTGGTTAGCCTTGTATCCTAGTCCCATGGGATCTCCTTTATCGGATATGGGCTTTAGAAGTGGCACTACATGAGAAACCCTGATTTTGGTTGTGTGGTACTGCTTAGCGACACTAGATATCTCATTCCCCTCCACTCATTATAACCCCTTTTCACATATTTCCCATCTGGGTCCACATTTGTCCATTGGTTTCACAAGGAGCTAAGCTTCCCCTCCCCTTGTCCACACTTTGGGTCGGGCCCCCAATGATGCCTCAGAGGTTGATGCGGCTAAAAATAAAGAAAAAAGCATAATTTGGTCACTCTCAATAGGAAATGTGCCATAAAATGCAAAATATGGATGGGACATACAAATTTAGCACATGGGTAAAAGTCAACATGTGTTCTGACCCTATCATCTCGGCCATCACGCTGGTCCCCTCATATTGGCCCCATGCATCATTAAGGAACCCATGATTATCCCAACCCCTGGTGGGCGATGAAATTTCCAACCTTAAGGGAGTAATCACTGCTATATCTTACACATCATGCTCTCATTCCCTATAGCCCCGACCAATTATAAAAGAAAAATAAATAAAAGGAAAAAGGCATATGAAGAAGGGTGGAAAAACAAAGGCCTGGGTAACTCATGTACCATTATTTCTCTCTCCTACATCTGTACACCTAAGTGTGGGCCTCCCTAATCATAGCTGTCCTTGGACCATGGAATTTGGCTTGGAGCCTTCTCGTGATGCCCCACTCTGTTCCATCATTATATCACATGACACCAACCATATGACGAATGTACCATGGACCTGTCACTCCCTTAGAAGTTGAAACCACTTAATAGGGTCCTTTATTAACCTCCTTCAACTTCAAGATACTTGTACACCCTCGATTCACTGTGAAGTGCCCACTTGGTTCCATGAATTGTAAGCTCATTTTCTCGGTTACACTATTGATTTGTTGTACCAGAAGGTGAGGAGACACATTGGATCTTATGAAGGATTGTGGGTGGGTCTTCATCTTGAGGTTTGGTCTCCTTATACAGGGTCCAAGCCCTCTAGAGGCTCATATTTCCATTTATAGGGTGTGTGTTGAGAGCCATGGGCATCCACTATAAAAGAGAGAAGATAGCCATGCCATGGTATCCCTCAACGCCATTCATTACTCGCTCATGTCCCATTTATTTAATGATGATGATGATGCACCTAGACCACCTTTCCCAGCGGGATACACTCTTGCACCACACACTTGGCAGTTGATCTAGGGCCTAGATGTTGTTGTGTCTCACCATGAGAGACAAAGGGAGGGCTTGCATCATTTCTCCTGTTAGCCCAGGGATTTTAGTGATCAAATGACTCTTTCAGTTGTTTTCCATTAAGTCATAGGTCAAATTTTTTACTTTTTCGAACCAATTCTCAGAAATAATTTTTGTCACTGAATAGGTCTAAACCATGTATGTTGCTCCTTCATTTCATTTATCATCACCATTTTCAAGGTCATCACCATCATCATTTTCAAGGTCACCATCTCCATCATCATCACTGAAGAGGTCTAGGGTTAGGTCATTCCATCTCATATAGGTCAAGTCTAGGTTCAAGCCTACCTTTGGAAAAATGTTCAAGTTTTCACTGAAAACAAGGCAACAACCCTCCATGCCATTCATAAAACCCTAGTCAAGGAGCAAGCATGTTTATGAAGTTCAAATAAATCCATATCTCTTGTTTCATATGGCTCAAGTTTCAAAAAAGTTTCAAACATCTCATCTTTGTCTCAGTGTTTCATGGAAATTGAAGAACTCTGCCTCACTGTCTCTTTTAAAAGATCAAAAACTCATTATTCACTGTCAGAGCTCCAAGGAAGGCCACTTTGACCTACTATCCTAGTCAAATGCAAAGAGAGTCATTTCAAGCTTCGAAGACATCTTATCTAGTTTTGAAGAGTCACTATCCAATTTGAAATTCCAAAGGTGAAAGATTTCAAAGTTTTTAAAAACAATCTCGCTACCTCATGAAAAGGAGAAAGTTTGTCTCAATGTCTCATTTAAAATGCCAAAGAAGGTCACCTCGAGTGTCAAATAATGCAAAATAGGTTAACTTTGTCCTCTCATCTCACTAAAGAAGCAAAAAGTCACTTTTTAAGTGCAAAGGGTTAAAATGTCATTGTAAATGTCAAAAAAAAAGGTAAAAGGGTCATCAACCCATAAAGGGAAGAAAAAAACATTTTTTTCATTGTTACCCTTTCATAAGTGAGAGAGCTGCTCTTCATTTCATTATCCCTCCATAGTGACCAAAATCCAAAGTTCAAAGCTTAAATACCGCTAAAATCCACTTGGAATCCTTCAAAATCACTTTTGTTACGCTTCTGGATACTGCTGAGAACTCTTGTTACGCTCATGTAGCACTGGAACCCATCAAAACCTCCTTTGTGACGCTTCTGCCAAGCAGTGTTACGCTCCTGTGTGTGAGGAAAATACAAGTGTTACGTTTTTGTGGTGGAAGAAAACGTATTGTTATGTTTCTGTGGTGAGAAAAACATAGCAGTTACGCTTCTGTGTATTAGAGAAGGCACTTGTTACGCTTCTTCTTATTTACAACCAAGTGTTACGCTCCTGTGTGAAGAGAAAAACTCAAGTGTTACGCTTCTGTTCATTAGAAGGACCAGTTGTTACGCTCCTATGGTGTAGAGAACGTAGTTATTACGCTTCTCTGCATTACAAAGGCTGTTGTTACGTTTCTGTGTGAATAAAACCATAGTGTTACACTTCTGCAAGGTAAAAAATTTTGTGGTTTTGAAGCCCGAAACCCTCCTAAAATTTCAAGCTCGTGCACTAAACTTTGGTGTGGCATCCCTAAACAGTAAGTAGCAATCCCTTTCTGCTGTTTGGATTTATTTTGAGAGCTTTTATAATCTTTTCATGTCACTTGTCTTCTCCATCCTTTTGATCACTGTCCTTATTAAAAATAAAATAAAATTGTTTTGTTAAACCCATTAAACTAACCTTAACCCTCCACATAAACCATTATTCCTACATCTCCTATGTTCCATCTACACATTCCCATCACCCACACTACCCCTCCTAACATGTCAAATGAAAACAAACCCTAATTCTAGCTTTTCTACAGTGAAAACCTTGGGAATTTACTGTGTTTGTTAGACTTTGCTACCCTACATCCATCCATTTTTCCTCATTCCACTTTCACTATGGAGCTCAGATGCCATTATATTCACTGAATTTTACTTATAAGTTTTTATTAGCTCCTTGGCCCTCTTTTCACCTTCTTAACCTAAAACACTTTTACACTAGCTATTCTCACAGTCAAAATTGAGAATTTTATGTGTTTTAAGCATTTTGCCACCATACACTCATCCATTTTCCCTCATTCCACTTTCACTATGGAGTTAAGACACCACCCTATTCACAATTTTTTTCTCAAAATTTTTACTTAACTCCATGACCCTCATTTCATCTTATCAACTTACCCTACCACTACACTAGCTATTCTCACAGTCAAAATTGGGAATTTCTTGTGTTTTAAGCAATTTTACACCTTCCTCACACTCATTTCCCTTGATTCCACCTACAAATTGAAGCTAAAATACAAAACTACTTACTCAATTTTTTCTATAAATTTTCTCAGCTTCAAGGCCCTTCATTTCATCCACCAAACTCACCCTTTCCTACACTCTGTTTTTCCAGATTTGCATTCATTCACTCATCCCACCAAAACATTAGGGTTTTCATCCTTTCAATGATAAACGAGATGGAGAGTGAGAAGAAGAGCTACAAGGTAGGTCACCACTCCAAGTTTGAGCCAACTCATACCCATGGCATCATTTTAAGAGCTTTGTGATCATTTGTCATGGTTAACATTGCACATAGGGACAATTTGGCTTCAAAATCAGTTTCTGAAGTAATGGAGATGAATTTTACAAAAGTGAAAGAGGTTTTTTTCAATCATAGGCCAAAGAACAAAAAAAATCTTCATTTTATGCACAGGTGTTATGGTTTAAGAGGAATTCCAACAATACTCTTTCTCCAAGTCACTTTCTGAGTTTCTGGACAAGTTGTCTTCAAATCAACTTTTCAAGGGTTCGGAACAGGATTTTGTAGTGCTTAAGACTCCATTTTGTTGCAGACATCCTAATATTTCCAACCATACCACCCCAGTCTAAACACCCGTGAAGACCTCCAAAATCCCTCTCAAAGGGCTTTGTTATGCTTCTGGAACACTCTGTTAATATTTTGGAGTAACCTTGGGAGAATGGATTTTTGAAGGCCTCCCTGTGGTCCATTTTGCACAATTTAAGATGTTATGGAAACTAGACACACATGGCTAGTTTACTGTTCTTTCAGAAGTGGTTTTGTACCTCTCAAAGTGCCTCAAAAGGGCCTCCAAAGTTCTCTTACACTTCTACAATTTTTTTCTTTCTTCAGTCAGAATTGTCACAAATTAGCATTGGATTCCTCGGGACACTTGTCAAGCTTAGAAATGGTCACAAATTTGAGGCAATGTTTTCCTATGAGTTTTCATTAGAGTTATTACGTTGTTTTTGGCTTCCTATCATGATGGAATATGTAATTAATGTAAGGGACAAACACTCCTAGTTTATAGCTAAAATTCAGGGAATGGTTTCTAACCTCCCTAGAAACTAGGAAATGACTCATATTTTGCATTTATAATCCACTTTTTATGGGATTTCGACTTGATGAGGTGTCATGGTCTATATTTTCTATAAGTAGACTCTCTTTTGTCTGTTTTTGGGTTGGATAGCCTTATATTTTGTAGTGGAGCTCTTCTAACCAGCTTGTGGAATGAAATTAGAGACGTATTTTGCAGGAATTGTGTTGAGATACTTGTGGTATGCTTTGGAACATTCGTGTTTCTCAAGTTTTCTTATTATCTTATTCTTAATACCATGCCTACTTCTTCATATATGTCTATATTGCAAGTTTGAGAGAAAAATTCATGTTTATGCATGCTCTATTTTAGATAAGATTCACCATATTATGTTTATTTTCTTCTTAATTGAATGAATTCACCTTAGTGCTTCTTCAAACTCTACTTCATCTTCATCCTATAATCAGTGACTTATTAATATGTTTCCAAACTACCTATCTTGCCTCACACACTCTCTGTAGGTTCACCTCGAAGTTCAAACCTAAAAATATCATTTACAGTCCATTCATTGACTTTCCTATCCAACATTCAAAAGATCAAACAAATTTTACTCATTTAAGCTTATATATCTAGCCTAAAATCTTGTGATACTCAGCCATTCATTTGACTGTTTAAAGTGAAAAAGAGAGAGCCCTCTCTGGTCCGGGTAGGGCTAGCTACTTGACCTAAAGTTTGGTCTATGGTTACCTTTCTCCAATCCTACTGTTAGCCTTAGGAATTTTGGGAGAGTGATAACATTCGTGCCGCCATTGTCGAGGAGCGAAGGTTACATTCTTCCGAGGAAATAACGACAAAGATTAGCTCTGATTGTTGATGGTGAATAGTGGTCAGGCACAAGAAAGGTTGTGCATATTACACTTGGCAACTCCAGTGGCAAAGAATCCAAAAGTTCAAAGTTTTCATGGCAACTCCACTATTCAAAAACCGGTAGCTTGAATAATTTCTTGGTGATTTCACTATTTTCAAGATGGATTCAATAGCTAGAAGGTATGCCCCTATGAATTGTGCTCACATTTGTGGTTGTCCAAATCAAATTCTTTGCATCTATTGGAAAACTTATCTGCCCAAATTTATAGATGGAAACGAGGATGAGGTGGTTCTACATCTGATTAGATTTCACATGCATGTATGTAAACTGAAGATTGAGTTTCTTGAGGATTGCTTGATGAAAATGTTTATGGCTACCCTAGAAGGGAAAGCAAGGCCATGGTATGAAGGGTTACTAGAAAGAAACTTATGTTCTCTTAAATATTTCCATAGTGTTCTTCGAGCATTATGGAAAGTCTCATCTTTCTTTGTCTCTTTTACAAAGTTGTTGTGATTATTGTGAAGGTTTTATTGCATATCTTAAAGTAATTGTTGATATCAAATATATGGATGATGAAAAAATCATTGGAGCCTTCTATGATTTTTCCTTCCAACAACAATCTGAAGAAGCCAATGACTTTGATACTCGATATCATACTCAAAACACAGTAGCCTCCTCTTTGATTGATGAAGAAATAGATGATGTATATTGTCTAGATGCTCATAAAGATTCCCCATAGGAAACAATTCTGGCAGCAACACTGTTAATCAAGGTTATCATTGATGTAAATATGGCATTGACCGAGATGCCAATATTGTTGAGATGGATAGTACCAAATGATGATGTCATGACTCTTGTTTGACAAGGATGCCATTAATGAAGATGTCAACCCATGAAGATGAAAAACCACTAATGAAGAAGTCCTATGAAGTCCTACAACTAGTTATAATGTTGCATGTGCCTTGATGATCTAGACCTTAACCCTTGATGAAGTATGGAGTCATACACTTGATGATGTCATACACTAAATGAATGACCACAATTGATGATGGCTCTTGATGAAGGTTGAAAGACTAGATAATAACGTGGAAGATATCATTTGATGGTTGGAAGACTATTTTGAAGTTCTCCTAATGATGTCGACCAACATATCACCGCACAATTATGTGATGACATGATGATACACTCATTTGATGGACACTATCATGATGACATGGATATCCTATGTTCCTATGATGATGAAGAAGCCAAATAATAGAGAAGATAAACAATGGAGAAGCTAAACAAAGAGTTGTGATCGGCCCTAATCATTTTCCGCACTAAATAACGAAGGACAACAGCAAAGAAAAATAATTTTTGCCACCTTAGAGGCATATTTTCTGAATGGGACCCAGACCATCTTAAAGAGGATTTTTTCCTCTTTCCAATGAGCCCTTACATGCCCCGAAACTCCCATATGATGAGATAATGAATTTTTAAGTTTAGAAAATATATTTTTTTATCTAGCCGACCTAAGTTAACATACATATGTCACTATCTACAACAAATACGGCCCTCTCTTTAAAGGACGAAATCACGTTATAAATATAAGTCAAAAACTTGTATTTTTCACCATCAATTAGGTGAAGATTTCGTAGATACATGATAGGAGGCCGAGGAGTTTAAAAATACTTGTGGATAATACTTACGAAGCTCGTACTCCGTTGAGGAATGTATTATACTACAAGAGCTATGGTATTTGTTTTTTTGAGGCACATGACAACATTCGTTTTTATTACAATACTGTGGTATTGCGTACTACAACCTGTACACCTTAACTCGTGTTACCTATATTAATCATTTCATATTGTTGTGATTTCGTGCTTGTAGAGCTCTACTATACCTCGTAGCTATTCACCTTCTCGCATTGTGTCAACTCAAGCTGGATCCGTGTACCTACTACCGCAATTTTTGCATTCGAAGCTTAAGTCATCTTGGGATGTACCACACTCTTGTAGCTCGTATTTATGACAAGTGTCCTCTTGTGGAGATCGAGTCATCACTCGTACCCACAACAACAAGCTTCAATTATGATGTGACAAAGAACAAACCTACTTGGAGCTCGACTATGAAGGAACTCTAGACCAAGCTTAGTGTTTCAAATCTTCGACTACTTGTTCGAGGCTCAAAATTTGTGACTCAAAACCTTGACATGTGTATTGGCAAGTCCGTTTGTGCTCGGTAAGTCTCGCTTGAAGTTTGGTTTAGTAGCATGATTGTGGAAAGACGAAAGCAAGCTTGGAACAACTCTCATCTTGACCGTGTGTGACCATCTCGTGAGCGAAGCACTTGTAAGAGGCTCAACACCTCGTATCCGTGGTATAGAAAAAGGGTTTAGAATTGTGACTAAGAAGTTTCTGCATTTGTGCTATATTTGAGAAAATATCTCAGGAGATTTGTGCCAGTTGGTTGAGCTTACCGAAGCTAGATTGAAGACAATTGTTGGAGTAGTCATTAGCCTCTTCTTGGAGCAGTCTTTAGCATAACTAGAGAAGTAGATCTGAACACCTCATTGAAGGCAAGCATTAGGATTATTTGGAAGCATAATTTGGGTCTTGACAGAAGTGAACTTATTGCACACTATTGAAGCAACAAGGCATCATTTAGAGTGACCTTGAAGAAGATTGAAGATATTTTGTTGAGAAGCCTTAAGTTATCTTGGAAATAAAATTGAAGATCATGATGCATCAATGATGTCATCATGAGGTAACTTGGAGAAATTGTTTGGTTACGATGAAGAGCAGTGGTGACACCTTCTAAGAAGAAAAGTTTGTCATTGATGATGTGACGTGGAGATCATGACAGGCTCATCAAGAAGACTTTGGGAGCCATGAAGAATAAGTAAAGATATTTTGATGAAGTGAAGTTGTGGGTTGGAGCCCAAGAGGTTGAGCCTCATAGAGACAAGGTTGGTGCCTTGGAAAATAGGGTTAGAGCCCTAGAGTGATCGAGTCCTCAAGAAACCAGGGCTCTGAGATTATACGAGAGATAGGGTTGAGCCCTAGAGGGTTGTTGGTTTCAAATTGACAAGTTGGAGTTTCGGAAAGAATGGCCGATGTTTGGCACAACACAAAGTTGGGACCTCGGAAGATTGGAGTCATCATCTAGGGTTGGAGCCCTATATCATTATTGTACTTTACTTATTGTAAAGAAGAAATTAATAATAGTATCTATTCCATCATTGTTCACTTTTGTGTTCTAAATATAAGTGAACTAACTGGTAAAATTAACAATTGCAAAGAAATATTGATTCACCCCCTTCTCAGTATTTCCAACAAGCACAACACACTAATCAACTAGAGGTTAAAGAAGAAACTCAACAACCTGAAACCAATCAAGAAAAGGAGAATAATGAAGAAGAATAGGTTATTTTAGATCCTGTGGGTGTACACATTAGAACTATGGTTGTCAAACAAAGTCCTCTTTTCAATCATCGGGTAAAAGTAATTGAGCATATCATTGAAGAATCATTTGTTGATTTGCGGCAGTCTTATGATTCACAAGAACATCTCCAACAAACAATATTTTCTTCCATAATTAAAAATCAATCAGATTTGAATGATGAAAGCCAAGTTTTATTTCATGATTCTAATGATGAGTTGCAGCAACCTCACCAAATTCTATGTGATCCAGGGAAAATTTTAAGGATAGAAATTTATCTTAGAGTTTAGAAAACTTGGCGAATATTACTAGTCCCTAATATGCAAATTGTAAAAGGATTGGCGATAATTTTATAGAAATATTCATATTTATAATGAATTTGTATAGTCCCTATAACATTTTGGCGATTTATAAGGTAAAATATTCTTATACTATAAAATTTGGTCGAATCATATTTATAAAAAAATGGAAATTCATGAATCTTTTTTTTGAAAAAGAATTGAAAATTAGCCCACCTGCGAATATTAGCCCCTAAAATTTTCTCTGATGTGATCTAATTAATGATGAAGACATCCTGGTTGCACATGATCTTGTTGTTGTGTTTGATGAAATTCAAGAAAATTTAGAGCCCTTATCTATTGTGGATCATGAGAATGAAAAACAGTTTGCTCTCATTCCATTTGTTGGGAATCAGTTTCAACATTTAGACAAACCATCATTGTGGAATAAGGTTTGTTTTCCTGCTTTTAATCATCCAGAAGATCATATGTTACTTTCTTTCCATGATCCTATGGTGAGTTTTTTGCAGTCATCCGTAGAGGAGGAATTTTCCAAGTTTGTCGATACAGGTATTGGATCCAGTGGAAAATTTGAGTTTCCACTTTCATTTTTTTCTTGCCTGCTCAAGGAACATGTGAGTAGGATTTTTGGGCAGCCATTTGTCGATTGGTTACACCAAAAGATCATATCATGATCGTACATATGTCTTCTAAAGTAGTGGTAGTTTTCATCAGGATTTGAAACCCTCAAGTCTCAATGATATGTTGCCATCAATAAGTTTTGTAAGTTTTGTTTTAGTCAGTTTTCAAGTCAGATTCAAGTCAGTTTTTCTAGTAAAAGTCATTTCTAGAATTAGTTCATCATTTCCAGTTTGTCAAAGTTTTTCAAAGTCCATTTTGACTCTATTGCCCAATGGTAAGGCTACTTGATCTATAATGTTCTTGACACCTCCTAAAGGAGCTACCATCCCAAGGTGAAGCCGATGTTAGCTCAGGTATGTCAGTGATCAAATGACTCTTTCAGTTGTTTTCCATTAAGTCATAGGGCAAAAATTTTACATTTTCGAACCGCCGTAAAATAATTTTGGTCATTGAAGAGGTCTAAACCATGTATGATGTTCCTTCATTTAATTTATCATCACCATTTTCAAGGTCATCTCCATCATCAGTTTCAAGGTCACCATCTCCATCATCATCACTGAAGAGGTCTAGGGTTAGGTCATTCCATCTCATATAGGTCAAGTCTAGGTTCAACCTTGCCTTTGGAAAAATCTTCAAATTTTCACTGAAAACAAGGAAGCAACAATCCATTCCAATTATAAAACCCCAGTGAAGGAGCAAACATGTTTATGAAGTTCAAATAAAGCCAGATCTCTTGTTTCATATGGCTCAAGTTTCAAAAAAGTTTCAAACATCTCATCTCTGTCTCAATGTTTCATGAAAATTGAAGAACTATGTCTCACTGTCTCTTTTAAAAGATAAAAAAGTCATCATTCACTGTCAGAGCTCCAAGGAAGGTCATTTTGACCTATTGTCCTAGTCAAATGCAAATAGATTCATTTCAAGCTTCAAAGACATCTTATATGGTATTGAAGAGTCACTATCCAATGTGAAAGTCTAAAGGTGAACGATTTCAAAATTTTTTTTTAAACAGTCTTGTTGCCTCATGAAAAGGAGAAAGTTTGTCTCGATGTCTCATTTAAAATGCCAAAGAAAGTCACCTCAAGTGCCAAAGAATGGAAAAGAGAATAATTTTGTCCTCTCATCTCACTAAAGAAGCAAAAAGTCACTTTTGAAGTGGAAAAGGGTTAAAATGCCATTGTAAATGTCACTAGAAAAGGTAAAAGGGTCATCAACTTATAAAGGAAAGAAAACTTCATTTTTTATTGTTACCTTTTCATAACTGAGAAAGCTTCTCTTCATTTCATTAACCCTCCATAGTTCCCAAACTCCAAATTTCAAAGCTTAAATCCCACTAAAATCCACTTGGAATCCTTCAAAATCACTTTTGTTACGCTTTTGGATACTGTTGAGCACTCTTGTTACGTTCCTGTAGCGTTGGAACCCATCAAAACCTACTTTCATCCGCTTATGCCAAGCAGTGTTACGCTTCTGTGTGTGAGGAAAATACAAGTGTTACGTTTCTGTGGTGGAAGAAAACATATTGTTACATTTCTGTGGTGAGAAAAACATAGCAGTTACGCTTCTGTGTATTAGAGAAGGCACTTGTTACGCTTCTGTGTATTTACAACCAAGTGTTACGCTCCCGTGTGAAGAGGAAAACTGAAGTGTTATGCTTCTGTGCATTACAAGGGCCAGTTTTTACGCTCCTGTGGTCTTTAACAACCAGTTGTTACGCTCCTGTGGTGTAGAGAACGTAGTTGTTACGCTTATGTGCATTACAAAGGCTGTTATTACGTTTCTGTATGAATAATACCACAATTTTACGCTTCTGCAAGGTGAAAATTTCTGGTGTTTTGAAGCTTGAAACCCTCCTAATATTTCAAGCCCGTGCTCTAAACTTTGGTGTGGCCTCTCTAAACGGTAAGTAACCATCTCTTGCTACTGTTTGGATTGATTTTGAGAGATTTTATAATATTTTCATATCAGTTCTCTTCTCCATCCTTTTCAGTGCCCTCATAATAAAAAAAATAGTTGTTTTGTTAAATCCTAACCTACCCATTAAACTAAACCCTAACTCACCACATAAACCATTATTTCTATATCCCCTATGTTCCATCTACACATTCCCATCACCCACACTACCCCCCATAACATGTCAAATGCAAACAAACCTTAATTTTAGCTTTTCCATAGTGAAAACCTTGGGAATTTAGTGTGTTAGCTAGACTTTGCTACCATACACCCATCCATTTGTCATCATTCCACTTTTTGTATGGATCTAAGCTACCATTATATTCACTGAATTTTCCTTAGAATTTTTTATTAGCTCCTTGGCCCTCTTTTCACCTTCTTAACCTAAACCACTTTTACACTAGCTATTCTCACAGTGAAAATTGAAAATTTCCTATGTTTTAAGAATTTTTCTACCCTACACTCATCCATTTTCTCTCATTCCACTTTCACTGTGGAGTTAAGACACCACACTATTCACTCAATGTTTCTCAGAATTTTTACTTAACTCCATGACCCTCATTTCATATTTATCAACTTACCCTACCACTACACTAGCTATTCTCACAGTCAAAATTGGGAATTTCCTGTGTTTTAAGCATTTTGACACCTTCCTCACACTCATTTTCCCTCACTCAACCTACAACTTGAAGCTAACATACAAAACTACTTACTCAAATTTTTATATAATTTTTCTCAGCTTCAAGGCCCTTCATTTCATCCACCAAACTCACCCTTTCCTACGCTCTGTTTTTCTAGATTTGCATTCATTCACTCATCCCACCAAAACACTAGGGTTTTCATCCTTTCAGTGATAAAGAATATGGAGAGTGAGAAGAAGAGATACAATGGAGGTCACCATTCCAAGTTTGAGCCAATTCAGACCCATGACATCATTTTTAAGAGCTTCGTGGTCATTTGTCAGGGTTAACATTGCACACAAGGACAATTTGGATTCAAAATCAGTTTCTGAAGTAATGGAGATGAATTTTACAAAAGGGAAAGAGGTTTTTGTCAATCATAGGCCAAATAAAAAAATTTCCTTCCTTTTATGCACATGTGCTATGGTTTGAGAGAAATTCCAACAATACACTTGCTCCAGGTCACTTTCTGCAATTCTGGATGACTCCATTTTGTAGCAGACATCCTATGCTTTCCAACCATACCACTTTCAGCCCAAAAATCATTTGGGAAGACCTCCAAAATCCCTTTCAAAGTGCTTTGTTACGCCTCTGGAACACTATGTTAAGCTTTTGGAGTAACCTTGGGAGAATGGATTTTTGAAGGCCTTACCGTGGTCCATTTTGCAAAATTCAAGATGTTCTGGAGACTAGACACACAGGGCTAGTTGACGATTCTTTCAGAAGTGTATTTTTACCTCTCAAAGTGCCTCAAAAGTGACTCCAAATTTCTGTTACGTTTCTGCAAATTGTTTTTTCTTCAGTCAGAATTGTCACAAATTAGCATTGGATTCCCAGACACTCGGTCAAGTCTTTAAATGGTCACAAATCGAGGAAATTATGTCCTATGATTTTTAATTAGAATTATTAGGTTGGTTTTGCCTCCTATAATTATGGAATATGTAATTAATGTAAGGGACAAAACACTCCTAGTTTATAGCTAAATCTTGTGTGGAATGGTTTCTAACCTCCCTAGAAACTAGGAAATGACTCATATATTGCATTTATGATCCATTTTGGATGGGATTTTGAGCTGATGAGGTGTCATGGTCTATATTTTCTATAAGTAGACTCTCTTTTCTCTGTTGTTGGGTTGGATATCCTCACATTTTGCAGTGGAGTTCTTGTAACCAACTTGTGGAATGAAATTAGAGACAAATTTGCAGGAATTGTGTTGAGGTACTTGTGGTAAACTTTGGAACATCTGTGTTTCTAATGTTTGCTTATTATATTATGCTTAATACCATTCCTACGTCTTCATATATGTATATCTTGTAAGTTTGAGAGCATAATTCATGTTTATGCATGTTTTTTTTTAGACAAGATTCACCATATTATGTTTATTTGCTTCTTAATTGAATGAATTCACCTCAGTGATCATTCAATCTCTACTTTGTCTTCATCATATAATCAATGAATGATTAATATGTTTCCAAACTTTCTATCTTTCCTCACACACTCTCTGCCTGTTCACCTCGAAGTTCAGACCTAAAAATACTACAACGATTCACCCACTTTCCTATCCAACATCCAAAAAATATCAATACCTTATTTAAGCTTATATATCTAGCCTAAAATCTTATGGTACTCAACCATTAATTTGACCGTTTAAAGTGGCAACAGAGAGCCCTCTCTAGTCCTAAGAAGCAGCTACCCGACCTAAAGTTTGGTTTGTGGTTACCTTTCTCCAATCCTACTATCACCTTAAGAAGTTGGGGAGAGTGGGGATAATGGGGCCTCTAACTCCTTTATATGGGATACATGCTTGCTCTATCTGGGCCGCTGAGACTCCATGAGGATGCCTTTGTTCCCCCAGAGCCACTTGGGAGCACCATAGGTCATTTTCTTGGAGATCAAGGGGCCATCCCCTTAATCACTATTTTTGGAGCCCTTCCATTCATTCTGCCAAATGTTGGACTTCACTAGGCTTTCCAATCACCCTCCTAGCTATTGTATTATCATTTCGGCCCTCTTGAGAGGCTTATTTTTCATAGTTAGAGCTATTTGGTGGGATTTTCACCAAAAGGTTGTTATTTGTACCTTATTTTATTTTTAGGGGCATTATTAGGCCTAATTTAGACATTCGAATCCATTGGAGGATCATATAAATTGACGAGAGGTTCATTTCATTCCTCATCATCACTTTAATTTGGGATATATATTTCTAAATATTTGAGACCTAAATTTTTTGGAATGATTTAGATGATTAAATGTGTTTTGATGGATGGATATACTCTTTTTGTCATGTAAGTTCTCTTTTCATCCGAATTTTAAATGTTTCATGTCTAATGTATGGAATGTTATGTCATGATTTTACTTATGCCCTAAGAATTAATGTGAATTTATGAAACACTTGTATCTTGGCTCGTTGCATATGTTATTCATCTTGGCAAGAAAAACAAATTTTCCTAGGGGTAGGTTGTGCACATTATTTTCCTAGGGGTAGGTTGTGCACATTTTACCTTGAAACTCCATCAAATAGTTCATATCGAAGTATAAAGTCTAAATTTATTATGAAAATTCATGCATAGAAAGCATAGCTACTTCTTTAGGCCTCCTTGTTGAGCGGAGTTCCTAAATCTTGATAATTTTGACTCCAATATTACCATTAGCTAGGCACTATTCCTTGATCCGTGTGACCGTTACTAACTTAAAAAAAAATGCTTGTTCTTTCACCCTCTTTCTTCCTCTTTCTCCCCAAGGACACTGTGAGCTTTTTTTAGGCTTGGGTGCAAAAATTTTAGGATTCTGTCCAAACAGGTTTCTTCATTTATGTATCCTTTAGGAATCCTCCAGTTTTGAACAAATTATGATGGTGTAATTTCAAATAAATTGATGCCCTAGATACCACACCAAGAGGGAACCCTTGAAGCTGCTTTGACTTGGATATTTCTTGAAGGTTTTTACTTTATAGTTCATCATTCAAAACCTTTTCTCTTAATTGTAGGCGAGTCATTGGGCGAGCCTCTACCATGTTATATCTCTCAACACTTTGTCTCTTATAGTATTTCTCTTAAGGGGTTTTTTGTGGAAAGTCACCCTAAATGCTCCCAAAGCTCCCACTTTAATTGAATATTTCCATTGAATGAACCATCATTGCCTCACTTTGAACCCTAGTTTAAGCACATCAATCACATGTGAGGGATTTTGGAAGTTTTGATCTTAGGAATTCATCATTTTTTAATATTCCTAAGCCCAAGGTTATCCTTCATAGGTCTTTCTTAAGGACCCTTTTAGCTTTTCTTTAAGTAGTTTAACCATTAATTGAGCCTCTCCTTTGAATGGACCTAGGAAATAATGTTATACCTTGCCATTGATTCTATCATTCAAGTGATTTCGTCCATACCAGGACTCCTACCATTAGTGAAGTCAGAAAGAGCAAGGTGGGACATCGATCGAGGTAACAAGTGGGTCCTTGTCCCAAGTGAGCTCTATTTGGTCTAGTAGTTGTCCCTTATGAACCCCTCCTAGGGCCCCTGCTAGATTGAGCGGTAACAATGCTTAAACAACCTTAAATTTTGTGTCGTAAGCCCTAAGAATAGGCCTTCTAGCTGTCAAATATTACTCAAACTTCCTTTCTCCTCCTGAAGCCTTCATGTTGATGTAATATTTAAAGACCTATATTAAGAAGTGTTTGGTGGTTTTTCTCCCGGAAGGGTTTCCACCTAAAAATATCTTGTGTATTGTCTTGATGTCATGCATTGTTGAATGATGTTTTTAATTTGACCCTCTGAGGAATGCTTCAAATATTAGTAACAGACCTTAGATGCAAGCTCTTTGAAGGGAATGTTGAAATTGTAACTAGTGTCGGTCTTCATAAGGTAATGTGATTTCATCATCAAAATATTTAGTATATTCATTATTATTATTATTATTATTATTAGTAAAAGTATGTTCTTCATGCTTATAGAGTAAAAAAGAAAATGTATTTGAGTCAAGTCCCACCTGGACTTTTCTAAAAAATTAATTTATTATTATTATTTCGAGTTAGAGAGTTAGACAAATACCAAGCCATCCCTCCTTGGACAAGTCAACCTATGTGGCAACTATTGACCCTCTTGGATAGCTATATATAAGAGTCAACTCAACCTCTTGGATTCACTCATTCACTCATCAACATCAATTTTTGTGCCAAAACAAGAAGATAAGACAACTGAAGTCAAAAGGAGAGAGATAATATGTGTTTTTTAAGCCTAGATTTGATCACACGTGCGATTATTCTGTAGTTTTTTGAGGTCATTATAGGGTCAAAATTAAACCTCTATTGCAAACCGAAATTTATTGTGACTTGACTATATTTTCAAAGAGTTTGACCAAAATTGACTTTTGTTTACTTTGACTTAATTGGAGGAGACTTGATGGAAGTTTGACTTGGATCTTTGTGTCATTTTGGTATTAGCCTTGGGTTTTGGATATCTCATTTTAATCTGATTCTATAATAGAAGGATTGTTGGGTTTTCCCCCTTTCGAGGTTTTTCCCTGGCTTGGAACCTAATATCTAGTGTTCTTTGTCTCTTTGTGATGTTTATGCTTTGAACATTTGTATAATTTCTTGATGAATATAACATAAAAGTAATAATAAGATAGCTAAAGTTCACATATAATTATCAAGAAACAAGAAACAAGAATCAAGAATTAAAATATCTAGCACTTGGTTTCTCAACATGGTTTTTAGAGCTAAGGTGAAGGAAGGAAGCTTGGAGATCACAGTTTGTTGGCACTCTTGATTGAAGGCATATTTGCATCATCTATCTCTTCTCTCCCTTTTCGATGGAAACGTACATGAAGGAAGGTATCAAGGCTCTAACGAGTCTCTCTGAATCCATCAAAGATTACATCACCAACTTCATCTCTAATCTATCTAAAGAAATCAAGGATAAAAGTCTCTACTCTAAACTTACAAGTTCATTTGAAGATTAAATCACATGGGTAATCAATAGTGGAGCTTCAAGGCATATGACAGGTGAACATGAACATATCAACACCATATTTAAAGGAGGCTCTTCTCACAAATTCGAACTTGGAGAAAAAATAGTTATTCGGTCAAAGGGATTGGATCTACCTCCATAGAGATGGAATTTGGTGGGAACATTCATCGCAACAACATCCTCTATGTTCTAGGTTTGAAAAATAATTTTCTTTCTATTTATTTTTTAGAATATAAAGGAGACATGGTAGCATTCATTGATGGAAAAGTAATTGTCTGGGCAAATGGATATGGTATATAAAATTCAAGGACTATTGGGATTTGTGAGGGGAGGTTGTATAGACTTCTAACTCCTCCTTCTTAATATCTAGTACATTTGGACATCAATCCTTATGAGTCGTGGCACATAAGGTATGGCCATATCCATTATAAAATATTTCCATCCTTGAGCCAAATGGTAATTGGTATGCCTTAATTGAAGGAAGAATCATGAAGGAGTTTGTAAAGGGTGTGCCCTTGGTAAAAATGTGAAGAAGCCATTCCATAGCAGTGAATAAAAAATACAAGGAAATCTTAGACCTAATCCACTCTGGTGTTTGTGGTCCCATGTCAGAAAAATCACTTTGTGGTCATCAATAATATGTAACATTTATTTATGACATTCGAGAAATACTTGTATATATTTATTGAAGTCTAAAGATGAAGTCTTTGAAAAGTTCCAAGAGTCCAAAGAAGAAGTGGAGAATATTACAAGAAAGAAGATCAAGACCCTAATATTAGATAATGGAGGTGAATATACATCTAAAGAGCTTGTGGAATTTCAAATAAGTTGGGATTAAAAGGGAGCTAATATTCCCTTGCAATCCTTAATAGAATGGTGTATCCGAAAGGAATAATTAATCTATTGAAGAATGCATAAGAGCCATGCTACATGACCAAGATGTTCCCAAGTTCTTATGGAGAGAAGCCTCTATGACAACAATCTACATTCAAAATATAAGTCACAAAAAACTCTTGATAACATGACCCCAGAAGAAGCATTTATTGGAAAGAAGCCTAATGACCACCATGGAATTTTTGGATTCCCTGTCTACATTCATATTCCCAAGGACAAGAGCAAGAAATTGGACCCTACAGGTATGAAAGGAACCTTCGTTGGTTATAACGCCTCATCAAAAGGATATAAAATCTACATCAAGGAAAAACATCGTGTTGAAGTAAGCAGAGATATCATATTTGATGAAAGTGTTGCAATAAAAAAATCCAAGGATATCCCCATTGACTCCGTAGAAGAAGGACTTATCTTGTAGAAAATCCTTTAAACCTTGCAACTGCTAATGAGAGAAATTTGATCGCAAAAGACACAATATTTCTCTACCAAAATTCTGCGAAAAGAAAACAATGAATAGAAACACAATCACACATAGAACACAATAATTTAGGGAACCCAACTGGGAAAACCCCCTCTTTATTGTATTAAATGAAATAAGGAATTTGATCTATTAAATAGGATTTGCTTCAAGCTTGAAGCTACCTGCAATATTGATCAACTCTCTACAAGAATTTCCCAACACAAATCAAGCCTGCTAGGAGATCATATTTCCTAACACAATTCTGCCCCTAAAAAATAGGAATTTCTTCTATTTCCTTGCATGATTCCCAAGAGAATTTCTCTACTTGCTTCTCAATCTATAGAAACAAAAAATTTTGTACCATAATAAATACAATATGTTCCTTCATTCAATCTAAATAGACATTCAAATTGCATGACCTACTAGGGATAATTTTAGCAGTTGCAACTAGTTAACTAAGAGTAAGTTGAGTCAATAGAAAGTCAACTACCCAACTAAACTCATAACTACCTATATTATAGAACTAGAGATCAGTTAATTGATAGAAACTAGAGATAACTCCACTTGTTAGCTAATTTTAGCCATCAACTGGTCAACAACTCATTGAAAACCATCTAACTCGAAATAACTAACAATAACTCAATGATAGGCCACATCACACATGTTAACTGACAACTAACTCAAGCACCTATGAGATTGAATTCAAATTAGAATATTTGACTAAGGCACAAGTCAAAGAATCCATTCCTTGTTATATTTTCAACACTCCCTCTTAGCGAGGAAGGGAATTCTTGGAAGAACCTCGTTCACTTGGAACTGTCTTCAACTCTACCAAGTTCTCCATTGTTTCAATTTCTCCCTATGAACTAGAAATAACCATTTACCCTGTGTATCTGGGTGTTTGCTTCATGGTGTTGGGGGACTGAACTCTCTTCTGATCTCCCTTAACTAAATCATCTACCCACTTGGCTCTAACTTTCCCTATATTGGAGTCTCTTATTGAGTGGTTTCCTCCACTCACCCTTGGCTATGGCCCTCGTCATCATCCTACTAGTCAGCCCAACTTCCAACTAGCTTAGACTGAAACTGAGATATTGGTTGAGGCTCCATCTTGAGAGCCCTATCTTGCTCTTGCTCAACCATCACATCTATATTTTGGAAAATCTTTTCCTTTCTGCTCAAGCCTTCACATCCATCAACCTCCAATTTTTAGAGGCTCTCGATACTGACCCAATCTGCTTGACTTGTCCTGAAGCATAATGCTTGAGGTAGGCCTTCCATTTTTTGAATACAATATCATATCCTTTTTATTCAATGGTTGCTACTAAGACAAGGATTTTCTTCAATCCTGGAACATACATCACCTTTTTGAGATGGAGAAAGGAACCATAATCCCTCTTAAAGCTCACAATACCAAATCCTTTGGTCAAGTATATGCCATCATCTCCAAGTTAGATATTGTATTTCATGTCTTTCTCCTCCAAAATTTTGAATATATCTTTGTTACCTATCATGTGGAATGAAGCCCCTGAGTAAATGTACCACAAGTTACCTCATATTGAGCTTTCCACGTAAGCTATCAAGGAGAAAACCAATTATAATTGAGAAGAGAGTGATTCTCCTCCTGTTGTTGTTGCAACATGCTTGGTGGATTTCTTGTTTGGACATTTTGTAGCATAACGTCCAAATTCATGAAAATGAAAACAATTGATCTTGATAACATCCTTCTTTTCCTTGCCTCCATTCTTACTAGACTCGGTTTTTCCTTAGGCCTTATCGCCCTTGGCTTTCTTCCCTGTCCCAACTAAAGAAAATTTCTCCTAATCTTTTGTCCCAGATGAGATTCCATCTGTTGTAATCTAGCAAAAACACACATAATTACCAGTAGAAAAACATCAAGTAATCACATGATAACCATATACAAAGATGTAGAGAGACACAGTAATGGGGAACCAACAAAAGAACACAAATTTATCTTATTATATGTCAGACATAAAACCAACCTCCTACATCGTGCACAGATAGACATATATATAGGTTGACCAAACATATTACTTAGTCTATCATTAGTTAGCCTTCATTACATTATAGATTTGTTGACATAACTTTGGGCTAGTCGGTTAAGCCGACTAGCTCCTCCAACATCTCCCCCGCCATCAAGGGGAGATTTGGAGTGTAACAAAAATTGACAAAAAATACGTCTTTACATTCATGAAAATGTTTCTAAAAAATAAATAATAAATTCAAATATGACAATGAAGAGAAATTATAGTGGAACAACTAGTGGATCATGGTTGGATGCCCTATTGTCAAGTACTTAACCTCTGAAGTCATTGAAACGATCAAAAAGTAGGCTCATTTACTCTCTTCATGAGATTGTTGTTTAGATGTGGCAACTTATGTTGAGATATTGGGTTCATAGAACTGATGGGTAGGTCATTATGGATGTGGCGATGTTGATCGTGCTCTAGGTGGTGGAACCATGCCTAGAAAACCAGTCAAGTAGATTACTGGAGCAAGAATCTGCAAGTGTTCATCAAAGATCAACCATTCTCGAATTGACACTCTAGCTTTAACACTGGATTCTATAAGATTAAACACATATTGTACATTTTCTTCCTTAGATGTATGGTCTTCTTTCATCTAATTGAAAGGCTTGGTTACTTCAAGACTCACAGCTTGTTGAAGAATTTGTTGCAGGAATTCAGAAGCATTTGAAGCTTCATGCTGAGGCTTATTCCCTTCCTGTAACCACTGGTGTTGTTGTTGTAGGATATGTGAGAAATTTTCCTTTTCCTATTCCAATGAAGTATTAATTGTCTATTATGCTTTAGGGTTTGAGGTTTTTCTAGCTGAATGCTCTATAATAAGAAGCTCTTGTGCCATTATCATTGAATGAACAGAAGCAAAGTAGGTACTATTCAATGTATTATTGAGAGTAGCTCCTCTATCAAGTGTGGCTTCTAAATTTTTTTTTGCTGCTAGAAATTCATTGTGGGCCTTCTGCAAAGCTTGTGTAAAGTTAGGATTTGCGACAACTGTGGATCAGGTTTGCAACTCTAACACTTGTGCATGAAGCTGGGAATTCTGGTCAAACAGTTGTTCTACCATCTCTTGAACAATGAAGAGATGATCCTCAATCTTGGCTGGAGATGGGATGTGTAGTTTTTCTGTTGTCTGGCTTTGACATACCAGCCAAGTATCCCTTTCTCGTTCCTGTAAACATTGAAGCTTATCGGTATCTTTCTTTCTTTTTTGGAACTGTTTCTTGGAAATGTTTAGTTACTTGATTTTTTTTTTAATCTCTAGAGAGTTTAATATCGACATACCTCGTAGTGATATCAATAGGCTTCTTTTTATCATTGGTCAACGTGGTTGTTATAGTTGGTTCCATAATTGTATTTGTAGTCAAAACAAAATTGCTAGCTAGATTATCTGCAGGTGTGGTATTAGTGGTAGGAACCTCATTTAATTTTTCTTGTTGGCACTAAGTTGAATTTCTCATTGTCTGTTGATTGAAGATTATGATTGTTTCATCAGATTGAGTCTGTTTAGATGAATTGTCTTTGGAATTGGCCTCTAAATTATTTTGAGTGTCTGACTGATTTAGCTCTGACTGATTCATTTCTGAATGATACTTTTCCGACTAAGAGCGTTATGATTGGTTTTGTTCTAAGTGTCCGTATTTTGACTATTTTTTCTCAAACTATTCCTTCTCGAAATGCTCTTTCTCCAACTTCTCTTCCTTAGACTACTCGTTTTTGTAATGTTATTTATCATTTTTCTCTTCTTCAAAGTGTTCTTTCTCAAATTGTTGATCTAATTTACTGTAGCAATCTGGCTTGATTTCTTATGAGACTGATCTATCACACGATTTTGTTGACACTATTGAGAAGAAGAAGAGACAGAATTATGTTTATCTTTTTGAAAAAAAACCTTTGGCATTTTCTATGGAATATTTGATGTGTCCTGATGGAAGGAGCTTTTCACTCGTGAGGCTTCTTGGTTGTTTTCTCTTCTTGTTGAAGTTTTTTAATGGATTCTACCAATTGCTACAACATTTCAAGATCATCCAATTTAATTTCCTTGAGCACTTTTTTCCACTGAGATGATTCAGTTTTGGATGGGGTGGTCTTAGATTGGATAAACTCTTTGTAGACAGGTTTTTGTGAAGTTTCAGGAAAGGGTACTAACAAGTTGACTTTAAAGGGTTGCAGTTACAGAGAAATATAAACTTCTTCTTCAACTTTGACATATTTTAATGGGTTGATGATGTCATGGGATAGTTCAAAAACTACAAGTGGAATGGAGAAGTTGGTGTCATGATTGCTGACGTAGTTCCAAAAATATATGATCAATAGTTGGATAGTAGGGGAGTTCCTGAGGGTCGACCTAAGCATAATTGTTATGCTAGAATTTGGTATTATCTAAGCATAACTAGATATGGGAGCAGGGGGAAAGGGATCGACAGACATGTTGAGGCACTCTCCATTTATTAGAGATGTTCTTTATATTTAACAACCAGTTCCTAAAAATCTTATTAGGACCTAGAAATTGGGGTTTTCCCGACCAACTATTGGAAAATATTCAAAAATTGTACATCAAAGGTGTATCTCTTTTAGTGAATTATGCTTCCCCAACTATTGGTTTAGACTCCATGGCTATCCATATTAACAAGGAAGGGAAACAAATAGACTTACCAAAATTTTGACAATATTGGCAATTGGTTTTGATAAGATCGACTACATGGTCTACCCCATTTTATTCATGACCAAAATTTGCTATTTCACTGATTGCTTCAAGCATTTTAAGCTTGAAGTTTGAGGCTTTCCTAGTTGTGGTAAGTCACAAATAAATTATTATGCATATCCATTTGACCAAGGGGTCTTGAAATTGATTGATGACCAGACCTCGTGAATTCTTTGTGGATGCCTCCAACGAGCTTTGTGAGCCATTTATTCACATCAATTGTGGTTAGTATATTGGTTCCTTTGTATGGTAACCTGGTTATTAGATGGATGGTGGTACTATAAATGGAATAAGGCTTATCCAACTAGAATTTTCCATTATGATACCTACTAACTAGGTATTTGATGGCATCCTCTTTCATACCTTAGAGATCTACAACTAAGGGGGCGCCCAAAATGTCTCGAATTTCAGATTTTTCCAACGGGTCATTATGAGCATTGCATAAATATACTATATTGGCCTACTTAAGATATTATCACACATAAATTTTCAATTTTTGATTAATAGGGTCACTAACCTAGGTTTCATTTTGTCTCATAAAGTTGGTTCGTGAAATTGATGATAAATTCATGAAAGGGTCCTTATCCTAAGTCTAGAATACTCCATTAGTCATGTCATCTCATTCAAATCTATCAAATTCCACCTTAGGTTCACATGCATTGTTTAAAATTGAGGTAGTGGCCACTTGTATGCTTTTTCATGGTTTTGCAGTGAATATAACTACAAACGGGCAGATTTCGCTATGGAATCACTTGACCATTCCGTAGCGAATATTCCAGTTTTATAGCTGAATACACTGTGGAATCATGTTTTTCTACACCAAAATAGAGGATGATGAGCTATCAAATTTCTAGTGGTTTAGGATAAAGGTGATGTCATGTAATCGATTATTACAAATAAGTGCTACGGAAATCGTAAGTACCATCCATCATTACCTTTAACCCCTCCCATTTGTCATCATTCTCTCCACATTCGAATTTAATTTTCTAAACCTATCTCCAAAGCACCTCTTTATCATCTTCCCTTCTAGCTTTGCATGCAGCAATTGATTATCATCTTTGAAGAGTCTTTTCCTACTACAAGCAACTTGTTGTTCAGTCTTTTTCCTTGCAGGTGTCATAGTTTAAGAAGGAAGCGTGGTTATAAAATAAGATGGCCATGAAGAAGAAAATGAACAAAGGGGGCTCTTGTGTGAGATAGGAACCCATGGAACTCAAGCTACTCAATGAAGACCCCAACTTTGTGGAAGCCTTCAGCAATGTTGGATGCCTGAAATTCTGTCAAAAACTCCAAGGTTTTCATGCTGAGGAATCAAAGGATTTTGCAATAAATTTCATAGGCACAACTTTGAATGTGGGGGTTCTAAATTTTATAGTGTCACCTAAGACCATTTCTCAAGCCACAAAGATACCAAGAGAGGGTGAAGAGTGGTTCACATCCACTAAATTCAAGATGCAGAATTATGATGGATTTGTAAAACCAGAACACATTGAAGCCGACATGGCATCTGGAATTCCATGGAGTTACATGAAATACAACTACTAAATTTTTTTATTTTTAATTCAAAATTACTTTAATTGTGAGGGGAGATTTCATATGGTTTACCTGTACCATTTTAGGCTTTTATTGGACTTCACTGATAAGCAGTCTCTTGATCTTCCCTTCTTCTTGTTTAGGAGCTTAGGGAAAATGTCTGACAAGGTTTATGCCAAGGCAGAAAGCAGTGAGACATCAATTTTACACCATGGTCTGATTAAACTCCTCATGTTGGAGAAGTTGAAGAAATTAAACAGAGACTAGCCTACCTTTATTTTCCTTAGTGGTTATGAGGTTGATTCAGTGACACCCAAGAAAACCCCAAAGTCAAAAGCTACTCCATCAAATAAAAATGATAAAACTGCAACTGGGACAAAGGGTGTAAATGAAGAAGAGATAGAGCCCATCATAGAGCCAATGGATATTGAAACAGAACCTATACAAGAGGCATAAATCCCATAACCTTCACCTACAAGCAACAAACAAAATATTAGTAAGAAAGGCCACAGAAGGATAACCAAAAGTCAAACGAGTGGAAAGGGAATCCTTGAAGACATCCTTCAAGCTATAGATATTGAGGAGACTCCAGTGGTCAGAGTTGAAGATATTGAAGGTGACAAGAAGAAAAATAAAGGAATAATTGCTAAAAATATTGATTTTGAAGGAGAAGATGCAGGTTTCATCTTTCAGCCAAGGAAACCAGCCACTAGTCTACAACTTGCAAAGAGTGTCATGGAAAATAAGAAGATAGGAGATTCTGACAAAGGAAAGCAGGCTATCACAGAAGATATTATTGATTTGTCTCCAACAACAGAGGAGGTCATTATGAAAAGGAAAGGTAAAGAGAAGATGGTGGAAAAAAATGAAGTGCAAGTACTAAAAAAGCAATTAAGAGAGGCCAAAGAAGAGGCCACTGAGATCAAATTAGAGTTGCAAGAATCTAAGGTAGACAGAAAGCTGATGGAAGATTTCAAAGAAGAAGTAAATGAGCAGCTAAACCAATATGATGAATCATTAACCAATGCCAAGAAGCTGCTGAAAAGGAAACTTCCTTTGAGAAGGGTAATGAAGCACACCAAAAACATAAATTTATGGTTACAATATGAAAGGAAGAAGCTCAAAATCCAGGTCAAAGAGTTAGAGGATAAAATGGAGATGATACAGTCAGAACTGAATAAAAGAGGCCTTAAAATCATAGTTATAAATGAACTTGAAGAGATTCAGCCTCCTACTGCCAAAGATGAAGTTACCAAAGCTTGAAGAGTAGACCTAACACATTTTTGAAAAAATTTCAGCACTCAGAAATCAACATTTCCATATCTAAAAGTAAAATTTTGAAGAAAAGGGAAAATTTTGTGTTTTTCACAATAGTAATTTACAGCTTAACTCAAGTTTGAAGCCCGTGATTTCGCTACAAAATCCTTGTAGATGACTTTTTGTTGAAAATCACAGTTTTGGTTGAATCAAAGGGGGAGAAAGTTTGTATTTAGCCTATTTTGTCCAACAAACATCTCCATATTAGAAAATAAGGCTAACAATTGTCATATATAGGTGAAGTGGATTTTCTACAAAATCACGATATGAAATTGCCTTGTTTTCCCCTGTTTCTGCAGCGAGCAACATTTAGTAGAAATTTGGTGTTTTGAAGGTTCATTGGAGGTCATCCAACCAAGTGGAGAGTTTAAAGAGTATTAGCGGGACATTCCAGAAGAATTTTGGTCTTTGAAAAAGTTGTTTATTTCACCAGCTCAACATAAAGACAGTCAGCAAGTATCATGACACCATTTCCTAAAAAATAGGATGACTGTTTTCGTAGTTTAGTGGAGGTAGTAAGGTCTTAATCATGGTTAGTGACACTTAAGAACATAACCATCTTCGATGTAAATAGGTTGTCTTTTCAGTTCGTAGATGTAATAAATAAGAGGAAGAGTCCTAATAGGTCTCTAAGTCATAATGTTATTAGGTGTCTTTTTCATTCCCAAATATCTAGTTTCTTGTTAAGATAGGTGTCAACACAAGTAATTTGATGATCTAGCCATGTGGGTAGATCCAATGTAAGGTGACTAAAGCCTATTAATAGGTAGAACTTCGAAGAATACAGGGTTGGAAGATGTTATTCTACACTATTTCTATTGTAAAGTTTTTATGATCAATAATATACAATGACTGTGTCTTTCTTCTTCACTTGAGATTCATTTGATGTTTCATGAGAATTTATCTTATGTATCTTATTATTTTGTTTTCATTATCTTGATGTTTAATTACTCGGAATTCATGTACATCATGCTCTGACTTATTTTAAAAATTAAGCTATTGTATATTTGTTTGTGTTGTCCTTTCATTGAAACATCTACATGCCTCATCTTCCACAAGGAGAACCATGTCACTGAATTTCCTAACACTGACTCCATAAGCCCAATGGTAGTAAACCATATACATTTTTTCACCTGCATACAAATACATTGAAGAAAATATTACAAAGTTATCCATATAATTGGATCATATTTGAACAAATCATAATTATTTTTGAGAGAGCCCTCTTAGGCTATAAAAGGCTTAGTTTTAGTCAGAAGTTGGTTTGAAAGAGTCACTCTATGTTGTTTGGTGGAGCAACCCATCTGTACCAACTTAGTGATAACATAAGTTAAGCTTTGAATTGTTTTTCCCATGTTGTTTCATCAACGTTCTCCTGTCAAATATTATGCATATGGATTTCCAGCTCTGTTTTACCGGCGAGGTTGAATATTTCCTTAGTTTGATGCTCAACTGTGATTTCCTCCATGTTTTGCCTGTCAGTCTACTTCACCATGGAAAAATATTCTCTGAATTCTTTTTTTTGGAGACATTCCAGAAGTTTAGAATCATAAATTACATGACTCGGTATATCAGGGATATTGTCCAAGTCACAGGGTATATCACTTGGAATTTCAAGAAATATTTTAAATAACCTAGGGCGCTCTTTGATTGTTATATAAGTGATGTTAATTGTGCCATTATTATCACTCAATTGATTCCCTACAAAATGTCTCTTTGATTTATGATTTATTTTTCGTTCGTCACTATACTCGTGCATACCTTTCGCTTTCCACCTTTCCCGCATAGTGGGTAGTAATTATTGTGAAATATTTTGAAATGACATTTGTTGATCATATGATGGTAATGGTATGTGCAGGACGTGTTGTGTGTCATAAGGGGATGACCATACTTGATTACTTTGGTTGATGGGTCCCTCTTTTTATCTTTCATGATATTTTATCAAGGTCATACATCGGGTTGTTATACATGATTTTTTTTTTCTGGAACTACTTGGGGATGAATAGTTGATGTTTCTTTCATGGTTCACTGAACTGTCGAATCATACTCAATGTTCTTGTTTTGCACGATGCTTATTCAATGATCTAAATCAGTTTATTCCCTTGTGCTCGATCTGTCGTTCTTATTTATATTTTTGTTGTTCCGAAATTTGTTTCGCCCCACGGAGATTTCGAAGGTCGAGATATCGCTCCATAATGTTGTTTTAATCTAGTTACCTAGGTCATCGTTCCAGTTATTTTTATTGGTAAACCAACTGTTATGTTGCTTATTATTTGTAACTGATTTTTAATTGATTTACCTGATTCCATTTTAATACACACAAATAAATATGAAAATAATTTAATAACTTAATAAATTCTGATTAACTTTATTATTATTATTATTTTAGTTTTTTACATATTATTCAGTGATCCTTTTCATCTACTTTCCTATGGCTAACCTATGCTAAATTCTACTCGGTATTATATATTTTAAGTCAGGCACCATTAACAAGTGATTTAAAAAGTTTCTCTTGAAAAGTCTTTAATTGTACAGTGCTTGAAGGTCAGATATATTTAATAACAAATGGTTCTAACCACACAATTTTGAGCTTCTTCGGCTTGCCTTTAACTTTTTTTTCATATAGTAGTACTAGATTACCAACTTGAAAATGTTTGGCCTGCAGGTTCCTGTCGTGCCATGTTTTTTTGTTTGTTTGTTATTGACCTATTGATGGTAAAGGGAGAGAAGAAGGTCTTCCTCTAGCTGGTGTAATTTTCTTAGTCATTCCATTTGTAACTTTCTATTTTATTTTAATATATTCAACACACTTTGTAAGTTTGCTAAACAATGGAATGGTACAACTACTTCTTGACTGAAAACATGTTTAATTGGTGTTTTTCCTGTTCACTGTTTATATGATGTGCGATAGGCTCATAGAACAACTAGAACTTTATCATCCCAGTCATCGTTTTCAACTTTACAAATTTTCATTAAACCATTATTTAGTGTTTTGTTGAATGACTCGACGACACCATTAACTTGTGGATGGTAGGCGGTAGTTTTACGATGTTCAATCATAAAATTATTCATTAGAGCTCAAATTGTACCATTTACAAAATAGGTTCCTCTATCTCTAATAAGAACTAAAAGACATCTGAATCATGTTACTACATTTTCTTATATAAATTTAACTGTGAATTCTTTAGTGCAAGACCCAGCTGGCTCAAATTTTGCCAAATTGTTTAGGTACTCGACTACAATTATTATATATTTTGCTCCTGTTCTCTTACCTCTTTTGGGAAATTGGGTTGACAAAGGCGATCGACCATATATCAAAGGGTAGTGAAGGGATAACTGAGTGCAGTGACATTTGGTGTTTTGGTAAAGATCGACATGTTCTTTGACATATATCACATTTTTGTACATATTGTTGGAAATCATGGAATAGTGTTGGCCACAAGAGTCTTTCTTACATTATCTTTTGTGCAATAATTTATCCTTGGTAGTGTCCACTGGCTCCCCCATTGTGTGCTTCAATGATGATTTATTCTCTTTCATGTTCTAGAGCACATATGTGAAGTACTTCATCAATTCCTAACTTATATAACTGTCCATTTTTTAATATATATGGTGCTGCTTTTATAGCAAGTGAATTTTTCTTCTTATCTAATATACCGTTAGGTGCTTTTCCAATATGTAATAGTTCTGCAATTTCAACAAGTTCTAATGGAATTGCTTCAATTTTGAATAAATGTGTGTCTGGAATTTCGTCATCCATATCATTCAGTTCCTCCTGAGACTCAAGTCATGATAAATGGTTAGGACCAACATTATGTTTTACTGGTAATAAAATAACTTTGAATTCAAGTTCCTAGATAATAATAACCATCAAATTATCTGTCCTTGATGAATTGGTTTGTTGACAAGGTATTTCAATGCTTGGTGATAAGTGTAAAATATAAATATGTTTTCCAAGAGGTAGTGTCAATTTTTTTGCAGCGCGAAAATCATTGTTAGAGATTCACGTTTGGCCATAAAGTAGTTTCGTTTAGCTTTATTAAGATT
The DNA here is from genome assembly GCA_034641835.2 of Pinus albicaulis. Taxonomy (NCBI): domain Eukaryota; kingdom Viridiplantae; phylum Streptophyta; class Pinopsida; order Pinales; family Pinaceae; genus Pinus; species Pinus albicaulis. Next base: position 264,669,735 of record CM076577.1, read on the forward strand.
CTGAATGGTGTAGTAATTTGGATGGTATATCAGTTCCTCTTCGGGTTGTGCTAATACTGCTCTGACTACAACATTTGATGCATCGAAGTGTATGTGAAATTGTTTGGACCAGTTGGGAAACTTAATTATTGGAGCTTCCACTAATTTATTTTTTAATAATTGGAATGAGTCGCCACATTCATTAGACCAAATAAAAGTAAAATCTGTCATTATAATCTCATCAATGGGAAATGTGATGTCTGAATAAGGTTGGATGGATTTTCTATAATATCATGTATGACCTAAAAATATTTTGATTTGTTTCTGATTAACAAGAGGCTTGAGATCTACTATTACTTTGATTTTTTCCATATCTGCTTTGATCCCTTCCTTTGAAACCATGTGACCTATAAATATTATAATAGGTGTTGCAAATATGCATTTCTATATATTCAGATATAGACATATTTGAAAACATCACTCAGGCATCATTCACAACCATTGAATATGATCTTTCGGTAATGTGTACATTTTCCAATCGTCAAATTAAACTGCCATTTTTTATGATATACTCTTGGAATTATTTAATGAAAATGTGTGAAAATACTGTTAGGGCATTCCTTAAATTGAAGGGCATTACTCTGTAATAAAAAGAAAAAAAATTAATAACAAAAGTTGTTTCTTCTCAATCTTCTTCTGCTATAAGTACCTAGTTATATCCTAAAAATCCATCAGTGAAAGAATAACATTCGTGTCTTGTGACTTCATTTAAAATTTCATCATCAAATTGAGTTGCAAATGGGTCAGTGACTGTAAGATTATTTAATCATTGATAATCGATGCAAATGCGTAGTCTATTAGGGTCATGTTTCTTTGGCTGAACGACCATAGGGATCACCCTTTTTCATGTTTCTAGAGGATATATAATACCAGTGACTAACATTCCTTCAATTTATTTTTGCACAATGGGTTTATATTTATGCGCAATATTATAAGGTTGATTCTTTATTGGTTTAGCTCCTGGAATGAGTTTGATATTCATTTCTCCCATTTATGTGGCAATTCATTTTAAATATTTATATTCTTGGGTGAACACATCTTGATATTTATTAAGTGGATCGCCAAATTCAAAAATTTGTTTCTCTGACCAGTAATCACCAAGTAAGGCGATTTTCATTCGATCATCATTAAATATGTCAACTTCGTGTATTTTAATCTCGGCATCCATATAGTCGAGTGCTTTTGAATAATCAAGTTGTTGTTATAAGACTTTTGTTTTTGATATTCTGGCAGAAAATCTAGTTTTTATCATTTCTCGAATTCTTCTTGTTTATTGATTTTATATATTGTTTGAATTCTTTTATAATTTTCAGGATGAATTTTTTTCATGAAAAATATTTGACTAGTAATAAGTGATTCCTCCATTTGTAAATGACATGAATTCCTTTTTTCAAACATATTTGATATATAATTACAGGTTAGTGAGGTATCTACTAGTTTTTGTTCATTGGTTATTTTTTCTATGATAATTATTTAATTTTTGGTACTGTGTTCTTTAAGTCGGATTCATATGATTTGAATTCAAAGTCCTTAATAAAGTTTTCCTTTAATTATTTCCATTGAAATGATTGACCACGAGCTCCTTCAAATATATACCATTTATGTGGTAGATCATCCAATGTGTTTTGGAACATCCGTGGCCAAACTTTCTCATCCTTATAGCCAATCCTTCTCCATTTTCATTCACATCTTTGGGTATGAGTGACATGATCTTGTCTTGTGTTAAAGATGGGTATGTTTGTTTGTGAAATATTTTTTTTCCTCTGCAGCGTTCCATAGAGTATGTTGTCACAGTTATCCATGTTTGAGGTCGAGGCAAGTGGGTCTCCCACCATCTCGTAGATTGTCCTGTAAAAGTTTGTACTATACTTTTCATTCTACCATGTTCTCCAATTACATTTGTTACTTGTTTGACGTCATTGATGCGAAACACCCTTTCTTTGAATCGAATGATGTTGATGAAGTCATTTGTTAGATTTGTCGGAATTAAATAAGGTGTTCCTCGACAATATTTCTCTCAGATGATTGGCATTTCTTTAATTGAATAACATAGATGGATTTTTGAGGTTGGAATGACTTGAATTGTCCAACATTATTTTTCTCTAGATTCATAATTTTCAATCTGCCATTCATAAAGCTAAATTTCAGATTTTTGGCTGATGGAAAGTGGAGATCCTGTCAAAATTTCACCTTCAACATTCGGTTCAACATTGTCATGATCCTCGTGTAGTACTTGATATATTTGTTTCATTTCAACTTCTTCATCAGAAGCTTCGACCCACAATTTTCCTTCACGGGGGTCCAAGGGAATAATAATCTTCTTATTGTTTCCTTTTAACTTATTCTATATTTTTCTAATGATAGTGTCATCTTCATTTTGTGTCCCAAAAGTTGGCCTACTGATGTCGGATATGCGAGGAATCCATCTACCAAGTCAATAACTTCAAATTCGAATATTGTTGGGATCCCCATTATGGAAGTTTGTACATGTTGAAGTGTCCCTATTGGTTAAATAAATATTTGGTCGACTAGTTTAAGACAATTAGTTGTTTTATGCAAGTTCAGTCAACCCATAGCAATCCATGTCTCTCTTGGAAGGATATTTACCTGCGAATTGAAGTCCACCACAACTTGTCTAACCATATATCCATTTGTTTCTAGGTAGACTTTTGGATCATGGTCTTCTAAATGATTTCCTTATGAGAGTTTTCAATTTTTTTTTTCCTTTTTCTTTGTTTCCATCACAATTTTTTAACATATTCAAGAAGTCTACCGAGCAAGCAATAGAACGTTTTTCTTTTAATAGTTCAAGAAATTATTCCAAGATTAGATCCTTAGATAATCGTTGTTGTTCAGTTTCTTTCATAAAAATTTTGATAGCTTATGTCATTGTATCATTGTGATATTTCATAGTATTCTTGATTGGTCGAATCACTTGGTGGTATTGATTGTTATTATTTCTACCTACGCCATACCTTGTGACTACATGAAGGTTTTTGGAATTTAGAATCTAATGCTTGGGTACTGTTTGTAACAAATTAAAAATATATTTTTTCAATATTTTTTCAATAATTTTAGGGAAATATGGTAAATAATGATCATCCATACCATACTTATTGTAGAAATGCAAGCCATTTTGATCTTTCAGGGGACATTATGTAGCAATGTGCATCTCTTTCCTATGACCTCGAGGATGACCATGTCTCCTACTGTTATATCCTCATCCTCATCCCTCATAGCGTCCATGACCTCGTCCTCGTCCCCCGAATGTTGGTGATTCATTGAATTGATCAATATCCTAAGTATGATATACAACATGGTAATTAGGTTTATTTGTTCCATTAAACGAACATTCCTGGGTGGAATGGACTTTGTCTTCACAGATAGTGCACCATTTTGGCTTGGAGTTTCAAAGATTTTACTAGCAATATTTAGTCAAGTAGTTAGAGGCAACTTGTTAGATATCACAATACACATAGGATTGTATCCTTTGAAAATCTTGGTTAAAATAATATAAAAATTTACTAGTATATTTCTTATGTCCTTCCATGTGGAAATTAGTACACCAAAGATGACTCTTTTGGAGTGCCAATTTATAACACCCTCTTCCCACATCTACCCAAGTAACCGGCCAAATGGGTTAAACATGTGATGGAAGGCTACTAATATTAGATTCAACCTCCTATATGACCTTAAGGAAGTGGAACCAACGGAACTTGACAAACAAACCTTACACATCACCAACAACACCTCTAGGAGGTAACCCCACTTCCCAGACCCCTGAACCCTAAGGGGGACCTGGTTTTTTACCCTTTTGAACCTTATCCATGGGCATGTAAGGGCAAGAGAGTGGATGGAATCCTATATTTGTGGGCATGCCAAAGAAAGGTCGCAGCCAGGGCCCCAAAAGGTTAGTTATGTGTCTACAACTCCGGGATTCGTGCCACCTTTTTAGCCATAGATCCCAGGTAACTGCCCAGAACTTCATGAAGCTTAGGGATAGGTTAAAAAACATTAAAACAAAGGTATTTAAGAAATCACATCATCAGGAGCTCATCTAGAACTCTCCCAGCCATGACAAAAATTTTGTCAAACATGTCACAAACATTACATCTACAGGTATTAACGACAGATTTAAACATGTGAGTCTATTACTTATCTAAGAATCACTAAGAAGAATTTCTCCCCTACATCATAAACTAAAATACAGTCTATTTGAACATAGATACATGGTGTATTCATAACAATTAAAAACATGGGTAGAGTGATACATCATCATTGATCAAATACATGCTTGTAAACAACATAATAACAACATAATTACAATGGAAACTGAACGACAATAAAAACATACATAAACCAGTACATTGGCATAAAAAATTCTAGAGGAATGGGCTCTTCATTATTGAATGTGAAAACCAATTGGAGATGGGAATTCCACGTTCAACCCGACCAAAGATTGGCTGAGCCAAGTCTCACTTCATTCAATAACCCCCATGCCATATTCCAAGCATGAATGTGGGACTTTATCAAACACATTTATAAACACAAAATTAGGGCTCCAGAGACTGAACCGTCTCAACCCCAAACCAATGATTCCACGTCACGGTCAGACATCACTAACCATCATGGATTGGTCTCTATCCAAACTATTCCAGGGCTCAAGGGTGTTTGTTCCAACCAAGGCTTCCAGGACTAGTAACTCAACCCCAACTATTACAGGGTTGCCAAAGTATTTTTCCAACCAGGGCTTTCAGGATTAGTAACTCAACCCACCTAGGGCTTCCAAAGCATTTTTCCAGCCAAGGCTTCCAGTATTAGTAATGCAACCCATAGATGTTTTTCGAGCTTCCAAAGTGTTTTTCCAAGCAAGGATTCCAGGAACTAATAACTCAACCCACAACTAAAGGACTCATGAGAACCAACCAAAAAAAAATCTATGGAAATAAACCCACAATACCATGGTTGTCCAGGAAATGGAAAGGCTAGGAAAATCCACATGCATAACCATGCATGCAAAAAATAGTGAGGAAAACATACATGCAACTTGATACTTGCAATCAAATCCCGTTGTAGTTTTTTATCCCGATGTCCACGTGCATTTTCCTACTCTTCCTTTTCCTTCTTGCTCCAAATCACCAAGTATCCACACTCTCCAAGAGTGCTCCAAGAAAACTATAAGTATCCAAGAGTATGAGAGAGATGTTGCGGACCCACCCATGGTTTTGGGGGACGATGGTTTTCAGCCCTAGTATTTTGTAGATCCGATCAAGGGAACTATAGTTATGTTCTAATCCAGGGTTAATGGATTGGGGTTTATTTATGCTTCGGCATGTATATATATATGTGTTGTAACACTGAAAGGAATATAATGAAAAATCAAGCTGGTAGTCCCGATTTGGGATCCAGGGGAAAATCTCTGTGTATAACTGTTTTATGTTTTATGCTCTTGCTATTGTTTATTTTATGTCTTTAAGATTCGTTTGCAGATAATTTATGTACACGGTTAAAACCTGCACAAGAGAGAGAGAGAGCTCCAAAAATTCACTGACAAAAGGTACCAACTTATCCTCAAAATCCTTTTTATAGAATAGACCTCTATTTTCTTCATTTTCCATTATTTTCCATCATTTTCCTCCTCACATGCAACCTGAGACCTTTTACCTCCCTTTTATCCTAATTTCCATTATTTTCATAAATAAATGTGCGAAAAATATTGTTTTCCTCTTTAATTCCTTATACATAGCCTTTTCCGATTTCCTTAGCCATAATAACCATGTGAACACCTGCACTAGGATGTTTTTCCCAACATTCAGCTTGGAATACATGTCCCATCAACCGTGGTTATTATTTTAACTTTATTACATGGAATTTTAACTAGGCCTGTTGCAGAACCCTCTCCCTTGGGGGACACTGTCCTTGGTGTTTTGTCACACATATACCTCAGAAACACTGTTGAAAAGCAAACATATTACCCATGGAGTTTTATAAAATATCTCGATGCAATATTTACAATGATCACCTGTTGAAAATAAAACCAACATGACATCAAAACAACATGACAACTATAATGACATGACACCATACCGCTTATTGGAGATTTATGAAATAGATCATGGTGGTATTTACATCCACATACATATGTACATACATCCAACTATCACATCAAAAAATATACCAAAACATCGCCAAAACATATGCTAAACAAAAACCAACATCGCACCAAAATTGATTTGCCACAACCGACAAATAAGGAAGCATTCATGGCCCAAATCTGATTTGCCATCTCCTGTTTAGCTTGATCTAGCCCAAAGTGCTTCCATTGCACTTTAACTTGCTCTATTGCTTAATTCTACAGCATGAGCATATTTTTTTGCAAAATGCTTCTTTTTCTTGCTCCACCTACAATACAAACTAGTCAATAACATGATCAACATCATTAACATATTTCTTAAGAAATGATATATGAAAAACATCATGTAATTTCACTATGGAAGGAAATTAAAGTCGATAGGCCACGGGTCTGATCCTCTCAATGATCCTGAAGGGTCCAAAAACCCTAGGTGTCGGCTTGGAACATGATCCAATCCGCAAGGAGCTCTTCTCAAGCTTGATACACAAGTACACTTGATCCATAACCTGAAACTCCTTGAACAACTTGTTCCTGTTTGCATAACTCTTCCACCTATCCTGCACTTCTTGTAAGTTCTGCTTGATCATCTGCATTTCTTATTCCATTTCTGCCAACATATCTAGTCCAATCAGTACCCTGTTAACCAGATCACTCACACTGATAGGAGTGTTGCAACTCTACCCATACAATGCCTCAAATGGGCTCATTCTCAATTACTCTTGGTACTTGTTGTTGTAGGCGAACTCTACCAGTGGAAGATACTCTTCCCACTTGTGATGTTGATGTGTCACATACATCCTAAAAATATACTCCAATATCTTGTTGACCCTCTCAGTCTATCCATATGTCTGTAGATGATAAGTTGTGCTGAAGGCCAACTCAATGCCAAAACCTGCAAACAACTCCTTCCAAAACTTGGAAGTGAAATTTGCATCTGTTTCAAACACAATCTTCTTTGGAACACCATGAAATCTGACTATGTCTCTGATAAACACCTGTGCTACATCAGTAGCTGAGTATGTAGTCTTCACCGAAATGAAATGTGCAACCTTTTTCAACCTATCCACCACAACCCTAATGGAATTACGCTTTCTAATTGTCCTGGGAAAACCTGTGATGAACTCCATGGATATGACCTCTCATTTCCACTCTATAATAGAAATCGGTTGTAGCAATCCACCTGGATGTTTACAATCTGACATAACCATCTTAGAATCCAAACATCTAGCTAAAAATTCTGCCACATCCCTCTTCAGATTCGGCCAATAGTAGAATATATTCACTATAGTCAAATTATTCTGGTAGGCTGGGTGACCTGGATATGGCTTTGCATGAAACTCCCTTAAGATCACCTTTTTTACCTCACTGCTATCTGGTGCATATATAATGTCTCTAAATATAACCAATCCATTTTTTGTGAGACGGTATTCCAAATCCTGTATACCTGCACCTGTACCTGTACCACTACCTACACCTATACTGCCACTTGTACCTATACCTGTACTACCACATGTATCTGTACCTGTACCAACACTTGTACCTGTACCAAGACATGTACCTGTAACAACACATGTACATGTACCTATGCCAACACCTGTACCTATAAAAACACATGTACCTATACTCTGTTGCAACCTGTACACAATCTCCATATACCTGTGATCTATTTGACCTGCCTACAAGATCCTATCCTGTAATTCTATCCCACATGAGCTCATATATGCTATATTATTTACTTGTACCTTCCTTCTAAGAGCATCTATGACCCTATTCTCCTTTTCCTTTATGTACCTGATCTTGAAGTCAAACTCGCTGATCGTGGCCAACCATATATCCTGCCTAGCGTTCAGATTTGGTTGGTCAAACTTGTACCTCAACCCAATGTGATCACTCAAAAGTACAAACCTCATGCCAAGAAGATAGTGCCTCCTCATCTTCAGTGCATGTATAATCGTTGCTAGCTCAAGATCACATGTTCGGTAGTTTTGCTCGTGCTCATTCAAATTTTGTGACTCATAGCACACCACTTGTCCACCCTACATAAGGACTCCACCAAGTCCTCTCTTACAAGAATATGTTCACACTAGAAACTCCTTGTCCATATTTGCAATCTTTAACACTAGATCATGTGTCAACAAATTCTTAAGATGCTCAAAACTAGCCTCATACTCCTCTGTCCAATCAAAGTTCTTACCCTTCCTCTGTAATGATGTAATCAGATAAGCCATCTGTGAGAAGTTCCTGATGAACCTCCTGTACTGACCGACCAATCCCATGAATAATCTCACCTCATCTACTCTCTTAGGAGCTACCCACTCCATGATGGCCCTTATCTTTTTTGGATCTATTACAATGCCCTCCTTGGAGACAACATGTCCCAAGTAGTGTACCTCAATCTGGAAGAAATTGCATTTGTTGAGCTTAGCATACAACTGATGCTCTCTCAACAAACTCAATACCGTTTCCAAATGCTCATCATGATCTTCCTCATTTTTAGAATACACCAATATGGCATCAATAAACACATTCACAAAATTTTCCAAGTAAGGACACAACACATTGTTCATCAAACACATAAATGTAGCTGGGGCATTAGTCAAACTGAATCAAACTAAAACAAACTCATAATGCCCGTACCTGGTCCTAAATGCAGTCTTGTAGATGTCCTTCTCTTTGTTGTGTACTTGATTATAGCCCAATCTCAACTCAATATTAGAGAACATTGTTTCTTCCTTCACCTGATCAAACAAATCATCAATCCTCGGTAACGGGTACCTGTTCTTGATGGTCACTTTGTTCAACTACATGTAGTCAATGCAAAATCTGAGAGTGCCATATTTCTTCTTCATGAAAAACACCGGTGCACCCCATGGAGATACACTTGGCCTAATGTACCCCTTGTCAAGCATCTCTTTTAGCTGTAACTTTAATTCCACCAACTCAGGTATGCTCAACTTGTAAGGTGCCTTTAATGCTGGAGCTGCCCCTAGCATCAACTGAATAGAAAATTATACTTCCCTGTGTGGTGGAAACTCTGAAATATATGATGGAAACACATCCTAAAACTGTTGCAAAACTAGATACCTGTTCAAGACATCTAAATCCTCAGCTTCCTTACCTTTATCACTGGAGATATGATCTATAAATAGTACACACCCTTTCCTATGACTACACTTGGCCTGCATGGTTGTCACCATCTTAAATTATGTGGCTTTCTTCTTCCCCTGCAAGACTCTTGGTTCCCCATTGTCATCCAAGCATTCAATAGCTTTATCATATCATTCGACCTTGGTCCTATGAATGTATATCCAATCCATACCCAATAGCATATTGTATGATCCTAATGGAAATATGTTCAAGTGTGTTTTTGTAGGCATACCATTTAAATCGAATGCACAAGCTCTTACCCAATGGTGAACTATTTTCTTCATACCTGTGGCCAACTGCACTAACACATATTTTTCATGCATTTCCTTACTCAAACCACACTTATCCACCAGGTCGAGATTAATATAACTATAGTTAGATCTAGGGTCAATCAAAATAGAAAAAATTTGATTACAAAGCTTACCGTCCATCTGAATGATAGAAGCCTGATGATCTGCCTGCATGTTGTCCACAATTGCATAAATATGAGGGATTATATGCCCAACATCTCCCACTATCTAAGCCTCATGCACAATGTATATATGTGGCCTGCCACCGTGATATTGTTGATAATCGCTCCTACGATGATATTTGCCACAAGTCAACCAATGTATAGGATTCCAGCCCTAATATTTATTTTCTTCTCAAATCGAAATCCTTGTCATCTACCAGATGTATTTAACTTCTTAGGTGGGGAAACATTCTCCTTGTTACCTGTGTCTTGAGGCCTTGCTCGCTTCTTGACCCATTTTCCTTTATTCTTATCATTACCTCTCCAATCTAGCTTAGTTTCTGATCTACACTTGATTTTTCGTAACAATGCTTGAGTTTTTGGGTGGGCTCCTCTAATGATATAGGCTCATTGAACTCAATCCTATCTCTTAATGCAATTGGCAGCCCACTGATAAATCTCTGAATCTTGGCCTCCTCCTCCTTGAGGTAAGGCACATACCTTAGTAACTCCAAGAACCTGCTAGTATACTCCTCATCTATCATGGAACCCATCTTTATATCATAAAACTCCTTTTCCCTATCATCATAGTATCTCTTGCATATATACTTCTTTCGGAATAGACTTTCGACCTCACTCCAAGTCAACTCCTCCTCAAAAATATCTTTGACGCTCTTCACATATTCCAACTAATGCCTGCTCCACCTCTGAGGATGAATGTAGATATCCTAGATTGTATGTTTTTTGAGTAGTCATGCCATCTGAAAAACTTCTTCATGCCAAGTAGTCATGCCTCTACATTATCTGGTTTCTTGATCTCTCTGTCAAATGTAGGTGGTTTTTCCTTTTTAAACTCATTTGACAAATAGCCCCTGTCACACCTCTTGTAAGGATGATAGTGATGATGATCATGATTCTTGTCAGAATGAGAACTAGAATGATACTTGTGTATATCACCTCTCCTATCTGGAGTGTCCAAAAATATTCCATCTTTAACTGTGTCATCCATATCCGACCTATAACAACTAGGAGACCTACTGTCATATGCTCCATTGGTCCCATCCTCCTGACCATAGCTGATCCTAACTGGCCCATGTTTTTGCAACTCTGACAAACTTTGAAGGATGGTTGTATTAACATTTGATTTCGTTTCCTGTGCCTATATAAGCTTATCATTGTCTGCATTACAAATCCTTATTTATTCCTTTATGCTTCTCATTGTATCTTCCTAATCAGATGAATTTCCAACACCATGCTACTCATATGAATCATAAGGAGAATCTCTGTAGTCTACCATTCTAGTGTTCATTTTTATTTCTTCTTGCAATGTAAAATATGTCAACTAAACCAATTCATAAATAAACGAACGTACCTTAGTGTAATTTGGGGAGGATACATCCTGCAAGATCAACCAATCAACAAAATACATGTATATACATAATCATATCAACATATAAGCTTGTAACACATGGTACATTAGCCCATAAACATCACTATAGTAGGATTCCAGTCATAAATTAATAACCATACCAAGTACACAACATGACCTAATGCATAACCATACCAATGCAACTTGATCACAACCATCACAAGCATAGACCATACACAAGCATAAGTGACATGTAATCAAGTGTGAATGACCAATCCATGTTCAACATATAACATCACACAAGCAAGCATGCACAGACACTATAAAAGCATGTCCAATATGTAACCTATCATACACAAGCAATGCATATACAACATGTAACAATATGTAATCTAATGTGCATGCAAAATCCACAAACATGAAAAACACATAATCAATCATACACACATGGCCACATGTTGACAACAACACCATCAGTCCTCCCATGGCGACACCACTGCCACCATGGTCAACGCGACATGGATCCACAAACACATACACCATAGGTATAAGAAACACATAAGAAATCAACAAAATCATGACCAACACACCGCCTATCTAGTCCAAGGGTTGAACCATGCTACGATACCACTCTGTAACACCGTCTTACCACATCCACCAAAGTAACTAGCCAACCAGGGTAAACATGCGACGAGAGGCTACTAATATGAGATTCAACCTCCTAGATGACCTTAAGGAAGTGGAGCCATTGGAACTTGAAAATCATACCTTACCTAGCACCAACAACACCTCCAGGAGGTAACCCCACCTCCCAAACCCCTGAAACTTGAGGGGGAATGGTTTTTGACCCTTTTGAGCCTTAGCCATGGGCATGTAAGGGATACAGGGTGGCTATAATCCTATAATCGTGGGCATGCCAAGGAAATGTCACGGCCAAGGCCCCAAAAATTGAGTTCTTTGCCTCCAACTCTGGTATTCATGCCACCTTTTTAGCCCAGAGCCCAGGTCACTGCCCAAAAATTCATGAAAATTTAGGAGAGGATAAATAAAACTAAAAAAAAAGGTATGGAAGAAATCACATAATCAATAACTCATATAGAACCCTCCAAACCATGATAGAAATTTCATAAAACATGTCACAAACATTACATATACATGTATAAACAACAGATTTAAACATGGGGGTTTATTAATTATCTCAGAATCACTAAGAAGCATTGCTCCCCTACATCATAATCTATAATACAATCTATTTTATCATATATACATTTTGTATTCATTGACACGTAAAAAAATGGGTATATCCGTACATCATCATTGATCAAATACATGCTTATAACCAGCATAATAACAACATAATTACAATGGATACAATAGCAATAAAATCCATACATAAGCCAGTACATTCACATACCAAATAAAATAGGAATGAGCTATGCATTACTGAATGTGAAAACTAACCAAATATGGGACTTCCATGTTCCACCCGACCATATATTGGCTGATCCAAGTCTCACTTCAGCTAATCATCCATGTGCCATATTCCAAGCATGAATGTGGGACTTCATAAAACACATCAATCAACACCAAACCAGGGCTCCAGAGACCAAACTGTCTCAACCCCAAACCAGTGATTCCACCTCACGGTCAAACATCACTAACCATCAGGGATTGGTCTCTATCCAAAGTGTTCCAGGGCTCGAGAGTGTTTTTTCCAACCAGGGCTTCCAGGACTAGTAACTCAACCCCAACTATTACAGGGATTCTAGAGCAGTTTTCTAACCAGGGCTTCAAGAACTAGTAACTCAATCCCACCTAGGGCTTCTAGAGAATTTGTCTAACCAAGGCTTCACTGACCAGCAACTCAACCTATAGTTGCCCATGGGCTTCTAGAGAATTTTTTCAACCAAGGCTTCCAGGAACTGATAACTCAACCCATAGTTAAAGGAATCATAAGAACCAACCGGAAAATAATCAATGGAAATAAACCCACAATACCATGGTTGTCCAAGAAATGGAAAGGATAGGAAATTCCACATGCATACCCATGCATGCCAGAACTAGTGAGGAAAATATACATGCAACTCCATACTTGTAATCAAATCCTGTTGTATCTGTCGATATTGATGTCCACCTATGCTTTTCTGCTCTTCCTTTTCCTTCTTGTTCCAAATTACCAAGTATCCACACTCTCCAAGAGTGCTCCAAGAAAACTATCAGTATCTAAGAGTATGAGAGAGAGAGAGAGAGAGAGAGAGAGAGAGAGAGAGAGAATAATGAGAGAGCTCCAAAAATGCACTGAAAAAAGGTACCAATTGATCCTTAGAAGCCTTTTTATAGAATGGGCCTATATTTTCTTCATTTTCCATTATTTTCCTTTATTTTCCTCCTCACATGCAACCTATGACCTTTTACCTCCCTTTTCACCTAGTTTCCATTATTTTCATAAAGAAATGTGCCAAAAATATATTTTTCTTCTTTAATTCCTTAGCCATAGCCTTTTCCAATTTCCTTAGCCATAATAACCATGTGAACACCTGCATTAGGATGTTTTTCCCAACATTCAGCTTGGAATACATGTCCCATCAACTGTGGTTATTATTTTAACTTTATTACATGGAATTTTCACCATGGTTGTTACAAAATTGCATTACAGAGTTTTTTAAGTGGTCTAGTTTATCGTCAAGTTTGTTATCAATCGATGAGATAGTCGACTAGCCATCATCATCTTTTTCAATTCGCTGTGCTAATTTTAGTGCCTTTTCACAGTTTTAAACTTCGTGCATCTGAAGCAAACCTTGTATTTTTTGTAATAAACCAACCACATACCATTGAACTAGAAATTTCTTGTCAATGGTATATTGGATCTATCTCAACAAATATTTCAAACATTTATCATACTCGCATACAGATTCATTCGTTCTTTTCTTGAATTCTTTTATTTTATGGGCTGCAAGATGTTTGACATCTTGTACTTTAAAAAATGTAAGAAAAATAGTTTTAATTTCTCTTTTTGACTTAGTTTTATTTTCTATGAGGTTCATAAACCATGTTAGTGATAGTTTCCTTAAGGTTTCAGTTAAACACACCATTTTCTTGTCCTCATCGGTTATATCATTCGTGGTCCAAATTTTTTCACAAATGAACCAATGCCTTTTCGGGTCTTCATCACCTTCATAGATGGGTATGTGGTTCATACCCATTTTGATTGAAGGGGTTCGTGGAGGTGGAGGTTCTAGATTTTTATTTAAATAATTATTGGTATTAGACTCATCACTGGATGGAATTTTCTTGTCTTATTCTTTGTCGAAGATAACTTGTGATAATGATTCATTGGTTTGGCACACATTATATATATATTTTGTGAACCAACTTTTGCAAATTTGTGACTCTTCGTAAACTACTTCTGTAATTTGGTTTTCTTGAACAGATATGAACTGCAGCGGGGGGAGGGGTAAGATCGTGATATTACTGAGTTGGAGAAGTATTTTTTTTCATCATTATTATTATTTGATTGATATTATTCATAGTTTTTTATTTCTGGAAATTTTATTTGTTCTTGATCGTTATATGAAACTGCAGGTATTTATGAATAATTTTGTGACTGAAGAAATTTTCGTACACTAAGACTCGCTATTTCTATAGTTTGAGATGTTCTTATTACTAGATAAGAGTCGTTGACTTCCATGGCATCTACTTTCTCTCTATGGGTTATCAATAGACCTTCGTTTGCTATCGGTGTGGGTGGTGCTACGCCTCTCAACTCTTCTTAGGAGTCTTGTGCATATTCACTCTCACAGTCTTGATTCTGCATTATTTTCCTATGGTATTATTGTTCTCTAATTTTCTCTCATCATTGTTGTCTCTTTTCCCATGCTATTTTTTGTATATCATTCGATTCTTTATTTTTTTTTATCACTATTTGATCGGTTATCTTCTTGTTGTTCTTTTTTGGCAGTCAACTTTCTTCATTCCATCCTTGTCGGTTATACATACTTCTCCAAATTCATATATTTTATATTCATTTTTCTTCTTTATTTCTCACGATCTGTTACCCCCCATGCCAACCGAACTTAGTGTTGTTTCACGTACATGTATCCATTGACCATGATTATTTTCTTACAAAATAATCCCACGCTTCCTTTGAATCTTTACACCGAGCGACAAGAAATTTTTGCCTCCTGATTTGATATTTCTTCCAATAATTATTGGTTGATGTGTGTCAGTATTTGCATACTTCCATCAGTGATAAAAAATAATCTTTTCATATCATTTTAGGATTCCCACTCAAAACAATTTAATCATTCCATTAGGTCATGTAAAAAATTCACTCATTGATGGTATCCCTAGTCATAAAACTTCACTCTCCCTCAAAAATTTATACTTGTTGGACCACCTTCATGTCTTGTTAAGCATAAATCAGTATTTAAAATATATTTCATCATGTCATTATGTCAGTCAAAGTCACCATGAAGTTTGGTCATTCAAGGTCTGATTAGGTCATTGGTTCATTTTCCAAGGTTCAATAAAACACCATTTCATTTGCATAAGGTCAGAAAAAAAAAAAGAGATTGATCCAAATAATATTCCTTCATCATCTTAAAGAATTTTCCAACATGAAAGATGATATCCAAGGAATATTTCCAAAGTTTTAATTCTACTTTCAAGTTATGTTTTTATTCTGCAATGTAATTTTATTCAAAAAACAGAGATGTAATTTATTTTAATATTTATGTAATTTTATGTTCACTATATGTAATAAGTAATATTCCCAAGCTGTCAATTCAAACTCTACATGCTAAACTGAAACAAAAGCAATCAAAGAGTGCCAAACTCCAGCATCATCAACCTACAAAGAAAAAGTCAGAGTGTAAAAGGTATTTTCAAAAGTTTTCAAAGGTGAAAATCAAACATTAGAAAGTGGTTTTTAAATGAAAATATCAATTTCACACAAGTATAAAATCCCCCATGACATAAAGAGATATCTCATTTGTCTCCTACCACCATCGAGCAAAATCAGAAAAGCAGGGTTTTCAAGTTTTTTAGGCCAAACCAGCAAAACACTGGAAGGCGTTGTGTGCTTGCTTAAGGGATGGCACGTTTCTTTCTAGTGCTACGCATTTCCTCTTGGCACTGCGCACTTGCCAAAGAAAGGGCGCGCCTGCCAAAGGCGCTGCGTGTTTGCCCATCTTCTTCAGAAATTTCCAAGAGGGCGTCTAAACTTCAAAATTCACCTTCAATCCTTCAGTAGTGATTATTTACACATCCAAACAAGCAAGTAAGTTACAAATTTTCTTCACTCCTCTTCATCAAATTAATTTTGGATGTGTAAGTTTGTTTAAAGGAAATTTGGTGTCTTCTTCTAATACAAAACCCTAGTTTTCTTAAAAACCTAATTAACACTTCAATTTTACTCCCTAAACCTTCATAACCCTTCCCCCATTTCAATCTACCATTTCCCAAACCTTGACATTCCCTTTCCCTAAGCTTCATTTCCTTAAAACCCTAAGCCCTAGGTACACTATTTACCTAGGCTCCCAAATTCCCTACACTTGTGATAAATTCCCTATTCCAAATTCATATATATCCCTAATCCCTGTTACATTCCCTAATTCATAAATCCCTACTCCCATCTCCCTAAATTACCCTATCCCATTCCCTAGTCCTAAAAACGAATTCCACCTCATCATACGTCCATAGGGTTTTGACACTAAGACATCATGGCAGAAGAAGGAAACATATCATACAATGAGGGAGAAGAAACAGAGGGGGGGAGGCCACACAAATGGGGGAGAATACTAAGATTTGAGCCAAAAAATACCAAGGAAATATTAGCATCTCCTATGACCATGACATGTTTCAAGAATGTTGGATGCTTTGAGTTTTTTGAGGAAATTCAGAGGGTCCAACACTGACCAGAATTTTCATTTCTAATCTCCATGACAACCAAGTTACTTTAGCTAGTGACACTTTTATTGTGTCAACTGCCATCATCTCAGTTGCCACCGGGATCGCTAATGTTGGGGAGAAATGGTTCAAACATAAAGAATTGGATGAACATTATTATGAGCCTTTCATCAAGCCTAGGTACAAGAATGAGAGAAAGAGGCTTTTTCCTTTCTCTTACCTCCTGGAGAGATATTCTCCCATGATGAATATCATCATGAAATACTTTTCATGTGAAGGTATATTTTCTAGATTGTATGCCTATCACATCTGGCTACTCATGCACTTCACTAGGGTAAAGATGCTCAACATACCCTACTACCTCTTTCAGAGCATTGAAAATATGACATTTATTGTCAAGAAGAGAGAGTATGAAAAACAAATGAACAATCTCTTTCACCACTCTCTCATCAAAATCATAGTCCTCCATCACCTCAAGCAATTGAAAATTCCATGGAGTTCATTCATAGATGATGACCTATTCATTGCTCCACCTATTCAATATGCCCAAAATATGACTTCATCATCTCATCCTTCCACTTCCATTCCTCCATCTCAACCTATAGTACATTCATTATCATCATATAAATCTTCTTCATCTACTTCACCACCCATCATCTCCATCCCACACTGAGACTGGATCACCTAGAAGATCTGAGATCAATGAGCCTAAGCAGGCTAATGTGGCTGAGATAGAGCCATTGGAAAAAACCTATTAGAGGGGTCATAGGAAGGTGTTTGCTCCATATATTTTGGGAGGGGCCCTGCCTTATTCACCAAAAAAGCAGGTACAAAAGGGGAAAGAAAATATGGTAGAGGAGGATGAACATGAGGTAGCCATTCATGATGAGGATGACCTCCATGAAACATAGCAGGATTTTGACCTAGTTGACCTAGATGAGGATGATGATGATGAGATCACTAGTGTAGTGATCAAGGGGAAGGATACCCAGATTAGAGAGCTCCAAACTAATCCTAACAGGTCCAAATTTGTCATAAACTTCCTTGAGCAGGAGAACCAACAATTGTAGACAAAGCATGCCATTGATGAATCCAAATACATCACAACTCAAAGGGAGGCAGAAAAAGTCAAGGTTATGCTAGATGAGACACTTGAAAAGTATGGTTTGCTTGATGATTAAGAAGGAAAAGCACCAAGAGGGGGACCTAGAACTAGAGGGTTGAAAAGAGCTCTAGCTCTAGAAAGACAAAAAGAGGCTGAGCTTGCTAATCAGTTAAGCCTAAATGAACAAATTGCAATGGTGATCAATGAAAACAGGGAGCCATGGCTTGATAGATAAAACCAACACTTGGAGAAGCTTTTGGAGAAAGAAAATAGAGACAATGACATATTGAGGAGGAAGGTCAAACATTATGCCCAAAAAGAGAAAATTTGCAATGGCCAAGCTCAAAAGAGCCAATGAAAAAATTAAGGCTTTGACCATGCTTGAGGAGAAAAGAAAGTTGGATATACTTGCAGAGGCTTCAATCCAAGCCTAGCCACATCATTAGCCATCATTTCACCAATTTTGAATATTTTTTGGTCATTTTTGCAGAGTTCTGTGTTTTTAGACAATTTAGTTAGAAATACAAGTGTCAAACACGCTGCGCTCTTTTTTTAGCCATCTTCTAAGAAAAAGGCCACCACCATTGGATGAGAAATGGTTCATACATCTCAGAAAAGAAATTTGCAAGGCTTGGTTTGCAAAAAAAAGTAGGTGAAAAAGGAAAAAACCCACTAAAAAATCATGTTTCTGCCTCATTTTTGGCCCTGGTGCCGCGCATTTAATAGTCTTGGTAGAAATGAATTTTGACATAACAAATGACCTTCATTTTGAAAAATGAAGGCATATCTGGAAACTAGACTTGAATGGATTTACAACAAGCTATATTGGAGACAATTTAGATACCTATAACCCAGTAAAAAATAGCCTGCAATATGGAGGGCACATTTACCAAAGAGAGGCGCGTTTGACAGTTTGCTAATATTTTTGAAATTTCACTGAAATTTTGAATTTTGTCTTGGAAATCATGATTTCACTTATGTAATTGAGCATGGTAAATGTAAATATGATTTGGATAAGTTACCTAGGGGTATATTCATGAGGTAAATGTACTCATCAAATTCAAATGAATCAATTTCAATGTAATTAGGGAGGACTCACTTAGAGCTCCTTATACTCCAACTTTTAGTTCAGATTTTTGTGGATCCCATCCTCAACTTAGAAATTCGACCCCTGAGGATGAGAGAATGTAGTTTTGATGTCTATATCTTCCCTTTCTTCACTCTTAGCAAGATTTGGAATTAGTTTGGATGCTATTGTATTGAACAAGAACCGGTTTGGCCTGGAAATTAATGAAGAATTGCAGCTATTTTTTTGGGATTCATGTGGTATGAATTTTTGGCATTTTTTTTTCTCTGTGATAATTTGTATGAATGTTTTGTAAGCTCATAAAAATTTCATGTCTATTATATGATAAATTTTAGGTTGATAGGCAAAATACATGTTTTTCATGCTCTGTTTTGGGAAATTTTTCATAATTTGTCCATTTTCTTCAGTTTAGGAAGAATACATCTCCTATGCTCTTCCTAGCTCCTCATCAGTCTTAAAGCATCTCACAAAATCACCTTTAAGTGATAAGTCTTCTACCTACCTAGCCCCATCAAATGGATTGCAATTCCATCTCATTTTCTCGGACCTAGTTCCCTTGACCTAATCCTCATCCAGCAACCCAACCCAATCAAAACCAAAACAAGCCCTTCTGCATTTCATACACTAGGAAATTTGGCCCAATTTCCGACGGCCACTTCGTCACTATTCCAACACATAGTCATCGCAAGAGTGACAGTCTGAGCCGGACAAAACATGGTTAGCCTTAGAGTCGCAATTCCGACACTTCTTCCGATGTTTTCCAAACCATCGCCCTTCCGACGTTTTCCAAACCATCGCTCTTCTGACATTTCCCAAATCGTCGCTCTTCCGACATTTTCCAAGTTGTCGCTCTTCCAACGATTTTCAAAAGCGTCGGTCTTTCGACGTTTATCAATTTTTCACACAACTGTTGCAATTCCGATGATATGTCTTCCGACGTTTAAAATGTCGCTCTTCCAATGCCTATGTAACGTCGCTTTTCCGACGAAAAAGTAAAAATATTTAAAAAAAGAAACGTCGCTCTTCCGACATTTTTCAAAAGCGTCGGTCTTCCGACATTTATCAAATTTTCACACAACTGTCACAATTTTGACGATATGTCTTCCGACGTTTAAAACGTCGCTCTTCTGACCCTTATGTAACGTCGCTTTTCCGACGAAAAAGTAAAAATATTTAAAAAAATAAACGTCGCTCTTCCGACGCACATTTCTTCCGACGCTTATGAAACGTCGCTCTTCCGACGTGTAAAGCGTCGGTCTTTCGACGCTTGGATAAAAATATTTAAAAAAACAAATTCTGCCAAATGTACTAGTTTGAATGTATATCCTCTGCCTCATCTATGTCACTATAAAATGATATAGCTTGATGAATAATGGTCAATTATCTGGCATGATGTTCTATGCGCCTTTTAGAAGCATGATTGAAATTTATTCCAAACGCATTAGAGTTGTATATTTATCCACCCCTTGTCGCAATTGTAGCGTTTGTTCAAGCAAATACAAGTTTTGACTGCAGAACTTATAGAATACAATTTTTTATAAGTGCAATGGTGAAAATTTGAAGACCATTTTAGACTGTATGTGTTACCGACTGTATGTGTTATTAGGTAAAGGAATACTTCATAAATCAACCATGGAGAAACATCCTCCTGAATATATCAGCCACATTGAAAATTCAGTCTGCAAAGAGGCCCATTTTTTCAAGACAACACTTAACCTATCTTCGAAAGTCACTGTTACCCTAAAACTATTATAAAAGTCTAAATCAAAATTAATGGGTTGAAGATCTTCAAAATTAGAGAAATTTCAAGCATAAATTGTAAAAAAAAGAAAAAAGGATAGAGCCATCACGGCATCAAATTGCCCCTTCTGCAAGCCTGCTTTCTCTCCTTATCTTGTAATATAGGTATAGATATTGTTTACAAAGGGAAAATTTAGACAAGAATATCTTTCTCACATAAACTTCAATTCATAGGCTATCTTACCCAATTATACAAACATGGATATTGCCCCAACTCTAACTTTTATGGAAAATCCAAGGATAGCCCTGCTCTAGCATGGGAAGGAATCATCCTAGAAACCAAAACACCCACATTGTAGCATTGACCTTCAAAGTTTTAGACAGAAGACCAAATAAAAAAGCAGAACTCAAGCCCGCAAAGAAAAAAGGGTGCTTGAGGCAGATAATGTCTTTGGTAAGATGTTGGGGGAAGGGTTAGCTCCCTCCCTGGTGACTTATACCACACTTGTTGATGGACTATGTAGAGCCGGTGCCATTGATCTTGCATATAAAGTATTAGAAAAAATGGTAAATTAGGGTTGTTCTCCAAATGTATACACTTACAATGCACTAATCTATGGACTTTGTAGGGAAGGCAAACTGGAAGAGGCTGAAATTTTCATTGATAAAATGAAGGAGAAAGGCTTACAACCTAACCAAGTAACATACACATCATTGATTGATGGCAACATCAAATTAGGCAGGGTGGATCATGCTTTTTATCTATTAAGTAAGATGATAAATGAAGGATTCCAACCTAATTATCGAACTTATTGTGAGCTTATGAATGGTATAGTTCAAGAAAACAAGATACAAAAAGAACACTTGATTTCTGATGAGGATTCAATAGGTATTTTAGATCCTGATAACTTGGATGAAATTCATGACTTGAATGGAATTCCGCCCGAAATAAACAGTGTTCTTACATTTAAGCTTCTTGACAAAATGATGGAGAAGCATTGTCAGCCTATTTTAGATACTTATAGTGCCTTAATTGCAGGATTATGCAAATCAGGTAGACTCCTTGAGGAAAACTAGCTGATAAAAAATATGTTAGAGAGAGGAATCTATCCCAATGAAGCAATTTATACAGCTCTTATTAATGGGCACTGTAAACAGGGAAACTACGTCTATTGTCTGGAGCTTTTGGATAGAATGGTTGAAAATGGTTATGAACCACAACTATCTTGTTAATGGGCACTGTAAACAAGGAAACTGTGTGTATTGTCTGGAGCTTGTTGCTTTCGACCAGATCATGGAATTGATATCAGAGGGAGGCTCCAATTGAAGTAGAAGGATGAGGAGGCGTTGGAGAAGGCGTGAAGGATGAACAGAGTCTATTTCCTTTTAACAAGCAAGAAGCTTAATTTCTTTCTTTGTCAACTGTTAATATTCTCTACAAGGGCTAATGCTTAGATCCTAAGGAATTAAAATTTAAAAATTTAATTAGTAAGAAATTCTCCAACGAATAACCTTATGAATCCATCTCTCAAGCCTTGAAGAACTATATAAATACTATTAATTAATTCTCCTAAAATCACTTCAACGAACAATCTATTGTGACCATTACTATAAACTTTGACCCTTGTAAGGTTTAGTGTTGGATCAGGTATGTGGTGCATTGTACAAGCAGGGACTTAGCCCTTCTTAGGGAAATTATTCAAGCATATATGAAGCTCTCTAAAACAACAAATAGAATGTCTCTCCTGACTAGCGAAAGAGCTAAAGGATTCTTGTTTTTCGCATATGTTTTTGGGAAAAAATTTGGATTCTTTTAGGGTTTCATTTTAGAAATTCGTTTGGATCATTTATTACAAGGTTTGGCCTTTTGTTTTATTCTTTACAGTTTGGGATCCGTTCAAATAAATCTCCTCTTGAAGCTATCCGTTCAGATACATTTGTTGCGTCAGTTCAGGTACTGTTAGTGCTCTGTATTGTTGGGATCCACAGGAGGTCAATGGGGAAAATCCCACCATAAAGAAATGAAGACGGGGAAAGGGGATCAGATTCACAGCAATTTTTCTCAGATCTGAGTTCAACTGACCAGGAAACCTTAGGCAATAGGTAACTCCGCTCATGGTTGCAGAGATCAGGTGGTTCAAGTCACCAACTGCATGGACACACAGATCAATCGAATGTCAGTTATGGGTTTTTCCCCCAAAATAATCACTCCCCTATATCCATCATGAACGCATTGAAAATAAACAAAACAAAACCTTAAAGTAGACCATTTTTCCAAAAAAATGTTTCAACAACTCAGATATCATGTCCCACATGAATCAAGATAAACTTCAAAACTAAATACAAATAAAATCCCATGAATCTGACATTGATATGTAGTGTTTCATGAGATATGGATTATAACAAACATAAAACAAACATTAAAAACCAAATTATTGAGATGTTAAATATCACAAGGCAGAAAAATTTATAAGATACATTTGACATATTAGCATAAAATCTAATTGGTGATAAAAATACGAAATCTAGGTAATCAGACATCTTCAAAACTGCTCCTTTTAACTCACTTTTAACCCTATAGAAATAAAATGAGACCAAGATATTTCAAACTTGGACCTTCAAGTATAAAAATAAAATGTCTTACTGAGTATAATTAAACAAAATATTTAAAATCTAAGCACATAAATGAATATTTTTCATTCGATAGAACAAGAAATCAAAATGAAAAAGAAATATCCTAAGTGAACCCAAACAAACTGACAATTTTTTAAACTGGTAATCATATTTACAGGCATATAAATAGATTTAAAACACCTCCCTAGTAGCTTCAATGTCATTAAAAATTAATAAATTCCATAAAAAAACAAACTTGCTAAGATCCCAAAACCAAGAGTACTTACAACTAGGTGTGGTGAGCTTAAGAGTCCCGAAGCAAATATCATAGAGAGCCTCATTTTCAAGCACCATACATTCGTTTGCATTTTCTACCAGCGGATGAACAGAGAGTGTGGCAATGTAAGGCTCCACCACTGTGTTTGACACCTTGGGAGATGGGAAAACAGAGAATGTGAGCATCATTATATCAGGGTATTCCTCCCTAATATTGGAGATCAAGAGGGTTCCCATTATAGATCCAATACCTCCTCCCAAAGAGTGACACACTTGAAACCCTGTACACAAAAAAAACCCACATCATTTTAGTAAATGAAATCCTACATTTCAAAAACACAAGGTCAAGGATTCGAATCTGAAAAAGACACATACCTTGCAGGCAATCACAGTTCTCAGCCTCCTTCCTACCGACATCAAGCACATAATCAATGAGCTAGGCTCTTTCCGTGTAATGCCCCTTGGACTAGTTGTTTCCAGCCTTGGATTGGCCAAAAATGAAGTTATCAGGTCTGAAGACCTGTCCATAAGGCCCGGTCCTCACACTGTCCATGGTGCCATGCTCCAGATCCATGAGCACGGCTTGGGGCACAAATCTCCCACATCTCACCTCATTGTAGTAAACATCAAACCTTTCAAGTTATAGATCTGAAGTGCCCTGATATCTCCCAGTAGGATCGATCATGTGTTCTTCACAGACCACTTCCCAGAACTTGGATCCGATCTGGTTGCCACATTGGCCCCGCTGAATGTGAAGGATCTCTCGCATTTTTGCTATCAAACCAACTCAGATTTGGATCAGATCTGAACTGCCCCTCCAAATGGGATTTTTTATTTATAACCTAATGTATCAGAGCAGAAGGAAATAAATCACCAGACTTCAACCAAATGGATCAGAGCAAACCTGCAACAGGCACTCGGGATCAATTTCTTTACTTACCGCATCCTTCCTCCAAACCTGTGACAGTATGGCCGCATCCTTCCTCCAAACTTGCAATAGTATGGCTGCATCCTTCCTCAAAACCGGTGATAATATGGCCGCATCCTCCTTGCTTCCCTGGACAAACCATGCAACAGGAGGGAAATGAACGAGAGAAATTAAAACTTTTGATATTTGAAAATTTTTGACATTTTGAGTTGAAACACGTGTGTTTTTTTTAAGGCCACTCAAATTAATTTAAAAATATATATTTTTTAATAATTATAATCATTTTTAAATAATTAAAATAATTTCTAAATAATTAAATGTTTGTTTATTCTGATTGTTTAAAAATATTTATAATCAAAAAAATAAAACATATCTTTTTGAGAAGCAATTAAAGTTATATGAGTAAATAATGGACTGATTTTTGCATATAGTAATCCTTCTACCCTACTAAATCATCATGCTTTATTAAAAGGAGTTTTAAACTTTACACTATTAAATTATGTTGTATTTTAAATATTTGGAGTTTTAATCTCTTTTTTTATATATATTTTTTCTTTATAATTTATGTATTATTTTTTCCTTATTTTTAAGTATTACTTTAAAAGTGAAATTTACATTTTTTTTCTTTAATGATAGTAATCTATGTACTCATTCATTCAAATTAGATACATTTTCTATAATAAATAATAGTGTAGTCTAATTAATAGATGAAATGGTTTTTTTTGATTGAAACCTCACAATATCAAGATTGTGATTTCTTATTGTTTATAATCAATTTTTGAATACATAAATGAATTAAACACCGTAAAAATATCTTTAGAAATTAAAACTTAATAAATTAAATAATTTAAACTGGTTTGGGTAAATAAGTGGTATTGTTGATTATAAATAATTATTAATGAGATTAAATCTAAGACATTTATTTAAATTATTAATTATATAAAATTGTTGAATTTTTATTTCATAAACTAAGGATTTTGGTTGATTTTTTAATCTAATTATGTGATATTAAAGATGAATTATGGTAACTTAAAAATAATTTTTATGTGGTTAAAAGGGAAGTAGTAATGTTATGGTATGAATGATTATTTTCAATGAAATTTTTGGTTTAGTAAGGATAACTCATCTATGGACATTTTCCATGATTTTTAAGATAGAGTCAATATAGGAAAGGTGATACTTAAAGGGCTCCCACATGCTTTAGAAATTTTATATCTATTGGTTTATAAATATTAGAGGTGGAAAAATATCCTAAGCTCTAGAGCTAAGTTTGTTCCAACTTAGCTATATCGTGAACAACAAATTGTTGTTGACATCAAGGATATGATAGAAATTTGGTGGGTTGTAGGGTATGTTAGGTCCCTATATTACTATTATAGTCCCTTATTGTTGTTAGTATAAACCCCTTATTGTTATTGTTATACCCCTGTAACCCTCATATTATTATTATTGTGCCCTTACATTATTATTGTTAGGTCGGTTAGGATTACATTGTGGCCCCACCAGGATTACATTGTGGCCCCATGGAATCCTATATATAGAAAGGAGGTTTTGTCATTTGTATCATCCAAGAATTTTTCATTCATGTAATGTATTGGAGGTTTCCCCCTCGAAGTGGCTTATTTATAAGGCGTTGACATCTCTTTTATTTTATTTTTGGAGCTGGTGTCACAACAGTCTTGTCATGAAATAAATGTAATGTAGTTACTAGGTAGGTAGTAGGAACCATTTTGGTGGAACTTGGCCATAAATATTGGGACATCTATCCATGCATATTTTTTTAAGAACAAATACACCTAGTGGATTATCATTGTACGGGAATCACTTTAGGATCTAGGCTACTGTGCACACAGTAACTAAAGGGATATTAGTGAAACCCACAAAAGTATTATAGGTGCTTTTATATAAATAGGTGTTCTTGTGTTCTCATTGGTTAGTTATGGGAAAATGACAATAAAGTAAGAGACTTTATAGGTGCTTTTATAGAAATAGGTGTTCTTGTGCTCTCATTGGTTAGGTATGGGCAAATGACAATAAAGTAAGAGAAGGATTTGACTACTGGAAAATTAGAGGAATGATTCCACACAAAACCAAGCGTGGTGCTGCAGCACTTTCTAGGGTAAGGGATTTTGAAGGGGTTCCCCCACCATATGACCGGAAGAAGAGAATGGACATTCCAAATGCTCTGAAAGTGTTGAGGCTTTAGCCAGGTCACAAGTATTTTCTGTTAGGAAGGCTTTCCAAAGAAGTTGGCTGGCATCACTATGACACTATTACAGAATTAGAAGGGAAGAGAAAGGAAAAGGCTCAGGTATCATATGAGAGAAGAAAGCAATTGGAAAAATTGAGATCAAAAGCAGTGGAGTTAGCCGAAAAGCAGCTTGCCCCAAAGATAGAGCTCTTAGCTTCAATAAAGTATTAGATAAGCTGCATGTTGTGCTCAATGAAGCAATCAATTTTGAAAATGACAAGAAAATATTTTTGAAGATGAGGTTTTTGACTAGAAAGATATAACAACACAGAAATAATTACACTGTTGATACAATAATAATATAATCCGCAAATAGCCTTCTCACATTCATGATCTGAGTATATAGTGAATTAGACAAAAGTAAGAACCTGATAAGTAGCAAGGAAATGAACGATTTGGGGTCTGTTTAGCAAACCCTTGAAGCAGCAATAACGCAATAACACGCCCTAAACCTTGTATTGCGATTTTCTCCCTTAGGAAACCCTTGAAGTAGAAAATACTCGTATAGATAATGAGCTTCAAGATAAAAATCCCATAGACATGAAGAGTGTCATATGCCTTGTTCAAAAATTAGTAAATGAAACTTTGGATCTAAAAAATAACTCTAGAGAAGATACCTCTATTTAAATAACTTACAAAACATATTGCAGAAAACAAGTACTTCTTCAAAGCTAATTTGTCGAATTTGGAGGGCTTAGGGGATTGGGGGTTAGGGGTTAGGGGATTTAGGTGCATTTAGGGGTTAAGGGTCGAATAATGAGTTAGTAGTTAAGGGATTAGGGATTGGGGGCTTGGGGGGCCCGACCCGAACGCGTTTGGGCAAGCGCACTCGACTGAAACGATCCGACTCAAATGGGTTTGGGCGGGCACCCTCAAACGAAATGACACAGCACGCTCAACTGAACGAAGGCACAAGGGAGAAAATGACAAACGGGCCACACGAACGTGCGCAAGTCACCCGTGCGATCACAACTTAGCAAATTTGATACGGCCGCCCTCAAACGAAACAACCCAACCCGAATGCGTTTGGGCGGGTGCCCTCACACGACGCGACACGACTCGCACGACCGAATGAAGGCACAAGGGAGAAAACAGAAAACGGGCCGCACGAACGTGAAAAAGGCACCCATGCGATCACAACTTAGCAAATTTGATACGGCCACCCTCAAACAAAACGACCTGACTCGACCCAAACGCGTTTGGGAGGGTGCCCTCACAATATGGCATGCTCGACCGAACAAAAGAACAAGGGAGAAAAAAGAAAATAGGACGCACGAACGTGCACAAGACACCCATGCGATCACAACTTAGCAAATTTGATACGGCCGACCTCAAACGAAATGACCCGACCCAAACGCGTTTGGGCGGGCGTTCTCACACGGTGCGCTCGACCGAACGAAGGCACAAGGGGGCAAATGAAAAATGAGCCACATGAACATGCACAAGGTACCAGTGCATTCACAACTTATTAAATTTGATACAGTCGCCCTCAAACGAAACGACCTGACCTGACCCGAATGCGTTTGGGCGAGCGCCCTCACACGGCGCGCCCGACCGAACGAAGGCACAAGGGAGAAAACAGAAAACGAGCCTCACGAATGTGCACAAGGAACCCTTGTGGTCACAACTTAGTAAATTTGATATGGCCACCCTCAAACGAAACGACCTAACCTGAACGCATTTGGGCGGGTGCCATCACATGGCGCAACACGGCGTGCACAACCGAGCGAAGGCACAAGGGAGAAACCAGCAAACGGGCCACATGAAAATGCACAGGGCACCCGTGCGGTCACAATACTCTTGAAGTTACATGCAGTATTAGGGACTACATTGATGCAGTGACAGCTTTGGTGGATATTTCATACGTGAAGCCTTAGTTAATGTTCATCCTAGTAAAGTAGAGTTATATAATGTTGGCCTGGGAAAGGGTATGTAATCTATAACTATATTTTTTGCATATTGTTTTTATTATGTAGAGTCTGATTTATTTTAGATCTTTTTCTTACCTATGCCATTTTGATGTGGACAAGAGGCACTTAAGGAGTGTTTGAAAAGTAATAACGAAATTTAATATTATATTATGATTGAAAAGTTATGCATTAATATTGGTCTAAATGGAAATAATGGGGATGTGGACATAAAATTGTACTGTCTTGTGCAACTTATTCCCCATAAGGGACAAAAATCGAGTGTTGGAACACAAAATTAGATACAAAGTGTGATTTGATACCCCAAATAGGGAGTCAAAAGAGCTTGGAAATAGGAGGAGATAGGGGGGGCATAGAAAGGAGGGCTTTGGAAATATTCAAAAAATAATTCTCATGGTGCATATATCCAACTAGCAAAACAAGAGAGAGGGACAATTATATTGAGTGGAATTATTCATGGAATATCTTTCCAACCTGACATGTCATTGATCTCATACTAACCTACTTCCTTCAAGAAGGAAGGCTTGATTCGTTTGTGTATCCGCCTCTTTGTTTTGGCTTCTTAAAATGTGGTACTAAGCCTTTTGAGAGAATGATTTTAGGGTACTATTGATTTTTCTAAGGAGGAGGGATAAATTGTTGTTCTTCAGGAGAAAACCTTTTTGAAGGTGTTGAATAGTGATAAGGGAATCTCCCAAGATCACTAACTTAGAGACATCTCGATCATTAGCCAATTGGAGACCTGGAAGAAGCCCATACATTTATGTGAGATTGTTCATTCTTTGGACTAGCCCCCATAAGTACTTTATTTTTCATATTCCATCGGGATTTAGGAGAATCTCTCCCCCTCCCCCTCCCGTCACCCCAACTATTAACTTTTATATTTTATTGAACTATTATGCTTCTATTATAACTCTTTATAAAGGTATAAATTTATATAATTTAAATGTATGTGGTATAAAAAAAACTGAACATATTAGAATCGTGAAGATAAAGATAAAAAAATAGAAACTAAAAATATTATACAAAAAAAGTGGTGTTCTATGTAAATTAACAACATAACTTCCAACATGATCCTCATAAAACTAACTAAACCCATATTGGTCTACTATCAAGTTTGATATTTCAATAATTTTTTAGATGATTTTCATGAAATTATTAGAGTTTTTGTGTAGATGGTTTAAATTTTACTTGAGATTTCCCTAAGCGCCCTCACACGACCTGACCCGACACACCCCGTCCCGCCCGAACACGTTTCCTTGGGTGCCCTCACACGGCACGACCCGACTTGATCCGCCCGAATGCATTTCCTTAGGTTCCCTTACATGACCTGACCCAAACGCGTTTGGGCGGGTGCCCTCAACCAAAAAGACCTAACTTGAACACGTTTGGGTGGGCGCCCTCAACCGAAACGACCTGACCCGAATGAGTTTGGGCGGGTCACCTCAAATGAAACGACACGATGCACCTGACCGAACGAAGGCACAAGGGAGAAAATGGCAAACCACCCGCACGAACGTGCATAAGGAACTCATGCGGTCACAACTTAGCAAATTTTATACGGTCGCCATCAAACAAAACGACCCGACCTGAACGCGTTTGGGTGGGCGCCCTCACACAACGCGACACAGCGTGCATGACGGCACAAGGGAGCAACTGGAAAACGGGTCGCACGAACGTGCACAGGGCACCCATGTGGTCACAAGTACTTATAAATTTTGATACAGTCGCCCTCAACCGAAACAACCCGACCCAAACGCATTTGGGCTGGCGCCCTCAACTGAAACGACTCGACCCGAACGCATTTGGGCGTGCGCCCTCAACCGAAACGACCCTACCTGAACGGGTTTGGATGGGCACCCTCAAATGAAATGACCCTACTCGAACGGGTTTGGGCGGGCGCCCTCATACGAAATGACACTGTGGGCTACCAAACGAAGGGACAAGGGAGCAAATGAAAAACGGGCTGCACGAACAAGCACAAGGCACCCGTGCGGTCACAACTTAGCAAATTTGATACGACTACCCTTAAATGAAACGACTCGACCCGAATGCATTTGGGCGAGCGCCCTCACACAGCGTGCACGATTGAACAAAGGCACAAGGGAGAAACCGGAAAACGGGCCACACGAATGTACACAGGGCACCTGTGCGGTCACAACTTAGCATATTTGATACGAGCGCCCCCAACCGAAACGACTCGAACCATACACATTTTGGCGGGCACCCTCAACCGAAACGACTCGACCCGAACACGTTTGGGCGGGTGCCCTCAACCGAAACGACCCTAATCGAACGGGTTTGGGCGGGTGCCCTCAAACAAAATGACCCTACCCAAACGGGTTTGGGTGGGCACCCTCAAATGAAATGACACAGCGGGCTACCGAACGAAGGCACAAGGGAGATCAAAATGGCAAACAGGCCGCACGAACGTGCACAAGGCACCCGTGCGGCCACAACTTAGCACATTTTATACGACCACCCTCAAACGGAACCGAACGCGTTTGGGCGGGCGCCCTCACACAGTGTGACACGGCGCGCATGACTGAACAAAGGCACAAGGGAGCAACTGGAAAACAGGCCACACGAACATGCACAGGGCACCTGTGCGGTCACAAGTACTTAGAAAATTTGATACAGTTTCCCTCAACTGAAACGACCTGACCCAAACTCGTTTTGGTGGGCGCCCTCAATCGAAACGACCTGACCTGAACGCGTTTGGGCGGGTGCCCTTAACCGAAATGACCCGACCCGAACAAGTTTGGGCGAGCGCCCTCAGACGAAACGACCTGACCTGAACGGGTTTGGGCAGGTGCCCTTAAATGAAATGACATGGCATGCCCGACTGAACTAAGGCACAAGGGAGAAAACGGCAAACGGGCCGCATGAACGTGCATAAGGCACCCGTGCGGTCACAACTTAGCAAATTTGATACGACCGCCATCAAACGAAACGACTTGACCCGAATGCGTTTGGGCAGGCGCCCTCACACGGTGAAACACGGCGTGCACGACCGAATGAAGGCACAAGAGAGAAACTGGAAAATGGGCCGCAAAAACGTGCATAGGGCACTCGTGCAGTCACAAGTACTTAGCAAATTTGATACAGCCGCCCTCAACAAAACCAACCCGACACAAATTCGTTTTGGCGGGCGCCCTCAACCGAAACGACCCGACCCGAATGCGTTTGGGCAGGCGCACTCAACCAAAACGACCCTAATCGAACGGGTTTCGATGAGCGCCCTCAAATGAAACGACCCTACCCGAATAGGTTTGGGCGGGCGCCCTCAAACAAAACGACATGGCGGGCTACCGAACAAAGGCACAAGGGACCAAACAGAAAACGGGCCGCACGAACGTGCACAAGGCACCCGTGCGGTCATAACTTAGCAAATTTGATATGACCGCTCTCAAACGAAATGACCCTACCCGAACGATTTTGGGCAGGCGCCCTCAAACGAAACGACACAGTGGGCTACTGAACGAAGGCACAAGGGAGAAAATGACAAACAGGCTGCATGAACGTGCACAAGGTACTCGTGTGGTCACAACTTAGCAAATTTGATATGACTGCCCTCAAACAAAATGACCCGACCCGAACGCGTTTGGGCGGGCGCCCTCACACGGTGCATGCAGCTGAACAAAGGCACAAGGGAGCAACTGGAAAACGGGCCACACGAACGTGCACAAGGCACCCGTGCAGTCAAAAGTACTTAGAAAATTTGATACAGCCACCCTCAACCAAAACGACTCGACCCAAATGCATTTGGGCAGGCGCCCTCAACCAAAACGACCTGACCCGAATGCATTTGGGCAGGCGCCTCAACCAAAATGACCCGAGCCAAACACGTTTTGGTGGGCGCCCTCAACTGAAATGGCCTAGCCTGAACGGGTTTGGGCAGGTGCCCTCCAACGAAACGACATGACGCACCTGACTGAACGAAGGCATAAGGGAGAAAACAACAAATGGGCCGCATGAATTATGTGCATAAGGCACTCATGTGGTCACAACTTAGGAAATTTGATACGACCGCCATCAAACGAAACAACCCGACCCGAACGTGTTTGGGCAGGTGCCCTCACACGACAAGACACGATGTGCACGACCGAATGAAGGCATAAGGGAGCAACCGGCAAACAGGCCACACGAACGTGCACAGGGCACCCGTGCGGTCACAAGTACTTAGCAAATTTGATACATCCACCCTCAACCGAACCAACCTGACCCAAACGCGTTTGGGCGGGTGCCCTCAACCGAAACGACCCGACCTGAACATGTTTGGGTGGGCGCCCTCAACCAAAATGACCCTACCTGAATGAATTTTGGTGGGTGCCCTAAAATGAAACGACCCTACCCGAATGGGTTTGGGTGGGCGCCCTCAAACGAAACGATACGACAAGCTACCGAACGAAGGTACAAGGGAGCAAACGACAAACGGGCCGCACGAACGTGCATAAGGCACCCATGCGGTCATAACTTAGGAAATTTGATACGACCACCCTCAAATGAAATGACTCGACCTGAACATGTTTGGGTGGGTGCCCTCACATGGTGCGACACAACGTGCACGACCGAACGAAGGCATAAGGGAGCAATGGAAAACGAGCCGCACGAACGTGCACAGGGCACCCGTGCGGTCACAACTTAGAAAATTTTGATGGTTAACATTTCTTTGGTTTGCCCCAAACCGTCACAATACCGATGCTTCGCTCCAAGTGTCGCGAGACCAACACTTTCCTCCAATCCGTCGCAATTCCGACGCTTTGCTCCAAATGTCACAATATCGACACTTAGCTCTAAGTGTCGCAAGACTAACACTTTCCTCCAATCCGTCGCAATTCTGAAACTTTCCTTCAATCCGTCGCAATTCCGATGGTTTGCTCCAAACGTCACAATAGCGACACTTATCTCTAAGTGTCGCAAGACCGACACTTTCCTCCAATCCGTCGCAATTCTGACGCTTTTCTCCAAACGTTGCAAGACCGACACTTACCTCTAAGTGTCACAATACTGATACTTGTCTCCAAACGTAGGCATAGCGACAGTTGTGGGCGGGATTTGAAAAATTGATAAAATTTGGGGAGATTTCCGACATTTGGTCAAAAGTGTCGGAATTTTTGCCAAATGTACTAGTGATAGATAGCCCAAAACCTTTTCATCTAGCCCTATTGGCTATGATTTTTATGGAGAGAGCCCTCTCTGACTTGGTAGGGCTAGATACCAAGTTAAAAGGTTGGTCTGTGGTTATCTCTGTTAGGATTCCTTCTTCAGCCTTCGAAATCTAGAGGAGTGATAACATACCAGCGCCATTGTCGGGGAACGAAAGATTTATTTTCCCTGGGTGTATGACAAAAAAAAATTTGGAATTTGATCCTTTGATGATAGGGTTAAGTTTCAGAAAGGCTAATTCGATAATTGTAATGATAAGATTGTAGAGTTGGCTTCCACAAGATATACCAGAGAAAATCCCAACCCTGATCCGGTTGATCCGGTTGATGATCCAGAGAATTTCTTTTGAAGGCATAGATATCAAATTATAGACATTCAATCAGGACCTGTTCCATTGGTAAGATCACTTTCTCTACCTGCTAAGTTACTTTCTCTTGAAGATATACCATATGATCTGAAGTTTGAATTGTCATTGTTTAAATCCAAATCTGAAACCTCTTTGTCCGACATAGTATTCGATCCTTCAAGATTATCTAAGTTCAAGTCTTTGTCTAAATTAGACCTTAGTCCTATGAAATATTGGTTTTTCGAAGAGATTAAGCCTGAATCTGACCTTGACATCAAAGAGTGGATCCAACTCTACCATCAAGAGGAAGTTTTTTTTTGATATCAACCTCAAATTGAGTCAGTTGTAGTTTATTCATCTGCACATTCAACTTCATCATTCATACCTACAACTTCAGATCCCTTACCTATTCAACCAATCCCTCCTATTTTCAATCTAGTACTCCATCTAGTAGGAATCATGGCAATATTTCCCCACTCATCTTACCAGCCCAATTGAATGACTTACCTCAGGGTTATGGCCAAATAATTCCCTTTTTTTATTAAAACTCCACCATATCTGCAAGACAAACATATTGTTAAGGTCACTAACTTCATAGGTTTGGAGGAAGTCGATGTTGACAATGCAAAAATGGGAATTATAGCCTAAATTTTCTCTGTAGATGTCAAATTTTGGTCTAGGTCTCTCACTGCTAATTCCATTTCCACACCAAACCAACTCGTTGATTTGTTTATAGCCCAATGGGAGGTAAAGAAAAATCACTTACAGCTGCTTGCTTAGTATGAGAACATTAAAATAAATCTTAATGAAACAATCCAAAATTTCAATATTTAATGTAATAGGATTTACAATGCAATTCCCGCTAAGATCAAGCCTCCTCCAGGCTTGGCTCTCATTCATTTTCCTAATGCATTTGATGCTAACATGGCTTACCAATTAAGGGAAAGAAATCCAGATACACTAGAATATATGAAAAATAATGTGATCATCGTTGAAGAAAATCTGCTAATGAAGAGAGCTAGAGCTTGAAATGAAAGGGGAGTTACTATTAAAGATGAGCCATCAACCTCATCTTCTGATGCTAAGATGGATACTTTGATCAGAACTATTAAGTGAATGGTTGACATGATGTCCATCACGGAGAGACAACCTGAGGTCAAAAATCCCAACTATAAAGATCAGCAACAACCTTAATTGAGGATTAAGCAGAGAGAACAGTGGGATCCTAAACAACCACCACACCAGCAACAACAAATCAGGACTCCCTTGTAGCAAAACTATGCTCAAGGAGAAGAATAGGATGAAGACACAATTGTTGAGGAAAACCTCCTTTTCAAAGATGATGATTTGCTTCTGTTTTTTTTATAGAAGATGAGGAATATTTTGAAAACAAAGAGCAGCCTAAAGATGAAGATTTTATCCTTGCTAATGATCATGAATTAGAGACTGAATCCGATGATTACCAACAGGGATACTTGAATGCACTAAGTTCAAAAAATAGGTAGATGTCATTGAGGAGCAGAGATGTATAGATTAATCCCATTCAGAAGAGAACATCTTAGCAAAATGACACTTAAACAAGGAAGAATCCTTTGAGCAATCAGACTAAGGGAAAAGAGCCTATGATCACAAATAAATTTAAAGTAAATCATCCATTCACAAGTTCAGCCAATAAGGAAAAGGAAAATCAGAAGAAAGAAGTTCCACCAAAGGACCATACTAGACAGTGAGACATCGTCATTAAAGAGGTATACAAAAAATTCCCTTCAGTTTAGATACATAAATTTCAATGTTAAAAGTGTCTATCCCCTTAACCGAGCTTGTTAAAAACAAATAATACAAGTCCCATGTTGCCAAGATGCTTAAATTAGATCCTTTTTCTGACATGGTAAATGTCAAAGATGATCATCCCGAACTCATTTTTGGTCCTGCTATTGACGACCAATTAGAAGATAGTGAGGTTCCTCCTTTTTATTTGAGTCTAAGAATCCACTAGTGCATTTTACATAATTCCATGTTAGACTTCGGAGCCTCCCACAATATGATGCCAAAAGCCATCATGGAGAAGTTGGTCCTTGACATTACCCATCCCTACCATGATTTATACTCCTTCGATTCAGGCAAAGTCCACTGTATTGGTCTTATCAAAGATTTGGTAGTCTCCCTAGAGCAGATTCGAGCTAAGAATGTTCTAATGAATGTGGTGGTAGCTGACATACCGCTATGCTTTGGAAAGTTGTTGTAAAGATCCTAGGGGGGGAAATTACGAGGTACACTACAGTTATAATTTTCTTATGCTACTATTCCTGTTTTCGGGCAATTAAGGAAATTGTACTGTGAAATTAAAATGAAGTATATGATCACAAGAAAAGAAAAGCCAAACAATCATCCCATAAATGTTGTACATACAGATTTAGAGTCGTTCATTTTATTTAATGATAGTGGACTAAATTATGTAGATAGCCAATTATTATATGTAGAAGATGTTCCAGAGATCCGTAATTATATTAGAGAAGTTATAGCTAAAGAAAATATTAATATGCCAATCTTAATAGAACAACCATCAGAGGTAGTGAAATATTCATAACAACCATTGGATAAAGTGAAAGAAAGTCCAGAAAATCTTGAAGAGACAGTTTAGAAAATTCAGCTAAAGTAGAAATCAGAGTTTCAGCATTTAGAGGACGAGAAGGATGAGAATGGTCTATGGTCCATGGACTTTGATGGTGCCCTGGGGAAATATGGGGCAGGCATTGCTATCTGGGTCCGCAACCCTTTTCATCAGCAGAATAAGGTCCCTACAAATGTAAGGTTGTGCTCTTATAAATTAGCTTTTGATTGCACTAACAATGAAGCCGAGTACACAACACTAATTACTGGCTTAAATATCTTGAAGAAACTAGGTGCAAGAAGGATTGCGGTGTATGTGATTCAGAATTTGTGATCAAGAAAGTCAAAGGTGAATATCAAGCTAACCATCATTGAATGAAACAATATAGGAATGATGTACTTGATATTTTGAATTTTTTTTAGGAGTGTATACTTACAGTGGTGCCAAGGAATCAAAATCTCATGGTTGATTCATTTTCCAAAGCTGCAAGCAATTTCAAAATCCCCATCTTTTCAAATAGAATATTTGAGATTCATGTAAGCACCAGTCCACTGTTCCTGATAACTTGCGATACTGGAAATTTTTCTGGGATGATAAGAAGATAAAAAAATTTCTTCAAGGTGAGGAAGAATTGGAGAATTGTTCTATAGATCAGATTTTCGATAAAGACGACCAAGATATAGAAGCAACTCAGATGGAAATACTACAGCTGAAAGACATCAACATTCCAAAAGGTATTATACCTTTGGAAGATTTGTTCGACCAAGATGACGTAGCAAGGAAGCCTACATTGATGCCTACAGAAAAGGGTGTTGAAGATGTAAACATTTGGACAGTCGACAAGCCAAATATGGTGAAACTATCCAAGTCCTTATCTCCTGAGGTAAAGGCTGAATATGTTAAATTACTTTCTGATTTTTTTTTTTTAATGTTTTTGCATGGGAATATGTAGATTTAAAGGTGTATGAAAAGAACATCATTCAACACACTATTCCGATCAAATCTGATAAAAATAAATTCCGTTAGAAGTTGAGAAGGATAAATCCCAGATTTCTTCCTTCAATTGAAAAGGAGGTAAATATACTTTTCAAGTTCGGTATCATTGTCTCGATCAGATTCTCTTATTGGATTTCAAATTTGGTCCCAGTGAGAAAGAAGACTGGAGAAATCTGGCTCTTTATAGATTTCAGAAACTTGAGCAAAGTGTCCCTCAAGGAAAACTATACACTTTTGAAGATGGACCATATACTTCAAATAGTTGTCAGTTCTTCTTGGATATCATGGTTGGATGGTTATTTAGGCTACAACAAGACAAAATTTACTAAACCGTGGGGCACATTCAAATATGCCAAAACGTCATTTGGTTTGAAAAATGCAGGGGCCACATTCCAACGGACCATGGACATAGCATTTTCCAATGAAAAATATGTTTTCTTGGTTGTTTACTTAGATGATTTGGCGGTGTTTTCACATTCTAATGATGAACATTTGCACCATTTGAGAATTATTTTCGAAATATGCAGGAAGTTCAGGATTTCACTAAACCCAAAGAAAATTATGTTTGTTATGGAAGAAGGTAAACTCCTTGGTCACATCATTTCCAACGATGGGATCCGGATTGACCCTTTCCGTGTTCAAGAAATTCAGCAAATTGATTTCCCTCGCAGCAAAATGGAAGTACAAGCATTCAATGGTAAGATGAATTTATTATGTAGATTCATTCCTAATTTAGTGGAGCATCTTAGAGATTGACAAACATGTTGAAGAAAGATAGTGATGTGAAGTGGTATGAAGATGCTCAGAAATATTTCCATTCAGTTAATTTTTCTTTGACTACTGCCCCATTTTTGATAAGTTCTGATTATACTAGTGATTTCATAATATTTTCATTTTCTTTTGAGAACACTATGGTAGTAGCCTTGATGCAAAAAAGGGACAAAACATAATTACCAATTGCATTTTTCAATAAAAATATGAGAGATAAATCCCTTCGCTACAACATCATAGAGAACTAGGCTCTAGCTTTGGTTAAAGCGCTGAAAGATTTCAGATTTTACATATTGCATTCACACACTCTTGCCTATGTACCTAATGTAGCTGTGAAAGAATTTATCATGCAGACAAACTCAGAAGGTAGGACAGAAAGATGGATAGCAGCTTTACTGGAGTATGAACTTGAGTTCAAGCCCACCAAGCTAATCAAATGTTAGGGCTTAGCCAAGCTCATGGCTGAGTCAAATATTCATGCCCTTGACATCAATTTGATTTCAGCTTTGTCCGAAAATGAAGAATAAGTGAATCTCATTCAGGTATCCAATATATTTTTGTCATATCCATTATATTATGATATTATATATGTTTTGCAACACATAAACCCTCCTATAGGCATGAATAAGAGTCAAGGAATATCTTTGAAACTCAAAGCTTCAAAGTATTGCATACTGGATAATGCACTTTACTGGAAGGATCCCAGAGGTGTGTTGCTAAACTACTTGGTGGAAGAAGAATCTAAGGAAGTGATGAATGACTTCCACAAAGGAGATTTTGGGGGCCACCTATATTGGAAGACCATGAAAAATAAAATATTGAGCGAGATATTATTGGCCGACACTTTTTGCAGATGTTTAAAAAGAAGTAATGAGCTACCATGAATGCCAAGTTTTTCAGGGTAAGAGAAAGCTTCTCTCGTTGCCTCTTCAACCTATTTCAGTCCATGCACCATTTCAACAGTGGGGCCTAGATTTCGTAAGCGAGATTCACCCAGCATCATCCGCTCAACATAAGTGGATATTGGCAGCCACAGACTACTTTACAAAATGGATTGAAGCAATCCCATCCAGGTAAGCTACAGATTCTATTATCATTCAATTTTTAGAAACTAATATTCTATATCGTTTTGGTTGTCCTACTAATATTATCACTAATAACACGACAAAATTCAAGTCTAAGAATATGATTGAGTTTTGTGACATATACAACATTAAGTTGGGACACTCTACGGCCTACTACTCGCAAGGTAATGGATTGGCGGATTCCTCTAACAAGTCATTGATCAGTATCATTAAGAAGATGTTAGAGGCAAATACAAATAATTGGCATAAGAAACTTATTAATTCATTGTGGGAAGATCTGGTGAGTAATAAAAAGTCTATTGGTATGTCTCATTTTCAAGTTGTTTATGGTGTTGATACTGAACAGGCCATACCATACATCTTCACAATCTTCAAACCATCTCTGCGTTCATTCCACGCATGGGTTATTCATATTCTATTATCCATTGTCTGTGTTTTATAATTGTTTACCATTACAGTAAAAAAAACGAATGCAACTTCAAACCCCTAGATCTCCTTCACTGTGTTTAAACAATAGAGTGTGTAATAACTCCAGGAAATTCTTTATATGAAGTCAGCTTCAATTGTAAAATATATTTAGGCAAATTTTATTTTTCAATTTAGAAGTCCATGGCATTCTTTTAATAGCATCGATCCATCCTGTGATCGATGCTAATTTGCTCAATAATTACAAATCACATAGAATTCAATATTCACCCTCAAACCACATAATCTCTTAAAATGTAACTTGAATATAATATGACAGAATTTCATTTGTTCATGTCAATTTCCACTTGCACACAATATACACACTTAATTCAACACCGGATTTCTCTGTACATAAAAACTCAATAATTACAAAGGAATTCTTTCTCTCTGGCCTAATATTCAATTAGTGGCCTTCTTCCTCTAATTTGCCCGTAGGCTTACAATCCAAAACCTACCTCTCTATCTCTGTTCTACCTTGAAATCCATATCTATATGCCTTGTAGGCTTACAATTTATACCAAAGGTCCTGAAACTATTTTTGGTTTCAAATCCTTCATCCTCTCAAAAAAACCCTGAATATCCTCTAACTCCTCATTTTCCTCAACTAACTCCTAAGGATCCTCTTTCATCACAAAATCATGAAACAAATTCTAATTTAGGATTTATAATATAAGTCCTAAATCTCTCAATCCCTATACACTCTCAACTAGCCTAATTCTCTCATGTTCTCCAACATTCGAGAACATTTACAAAATTCCTCACAATATTTAATTAATTCTCATTAAAATCATTCAAATCATTACATAAGAAACCAACTCCCTTGAGGACACAAAACCCCTAAGGCTATTAAAATACAAGGAATTTTCTTGAGCCTTATTTTCTTAAAGAGATGAATGGATAGGAGTGTTTAGGAGGATGGGTTAACGGTAGGCTCCTAAAAAACTATCTTTTCTGAAAAATATTTCTCGATCAGTTTTCCATTTCATTGTAAATATTAGTTACATTTTCTGCAAGTGTGAAGTAGAAAAGCAATGGAGTTCGGAGCCCGAAGTGAAGGCTATGGAGCTTCACTGATTTTATACAATTTTCAAGTTTAGTTTTCAGTCAAGTAAGTCAGTATTGAGTCAAGTTTCAATTATTTGAGTTTGCATTGAGTTATTCTATTTATTTAGTTATTAGTTTTCAGTCAAGTTTTTCAATTTGATTTTTTGACCGTATTGGCCCAATGGAAGAGGCATTGATCTACAAAATTCTGAGTTATGTGGTTCTTGACACCTCTTTCAGAGCTATCATCGCCAATAAGGCCAATTTTAGTGTCAGTATTTACATACTGCCATCAGTGATAAAAAATACTCTTTTTATGTCATTTTAGGAGTGCCACTCAAAAAATTTTGATCATTCCATTAGGTCATGTAAAAAATTCACTCACTAATGGTAGCTCTAGTCATAAAACTTCACTCTCCCTCAAAAATTTATACTTGTTGGCCCACTTCATGTCTTGATGAGCATTAATCAGTCTTGAAAATCTATTTCAGCATGTCATTATGTCAGTCAAAGTCACCATGAAGTCTGGTCATTCAAGGTCCCATTAGGTCATTAGGTTTCATTTTCCAAGATTCAATAAAACACCATTTCATTTGCATAAGGTCAAAAAAAATAATGAGAGTGATCCAAATAATATTCCTTCATCATCTTAAAGGATTTTCCAACAGGGAATATAATCTCCAAGGAAGATTTCCAAAGTTTTAATTCTACTTTCAAATTCTGCAATGTAATTTTATTCAAAAAACAGAGTTGTAATTTTTTTTATATTTATGTAATTTTATGTTCACTATATGTAATAAGTACTATTACCAACCTGTCAATTCAAACTCTACATGCAAAACTAAAACAAAAGAAATCAAAGAGTGCCAAACTCCAGCATCATCAACTTGCAAAGAAAAAGTCAGAGTGTAAAGGGTATTTTCAAAACTTTTCAAAGGTGAAAATAAAACATTAGAAAGTGGGTTTTGAATGAAAAGATCAATTTCACACAATTATTAAAGCCCCCATGACATCAAGAGAGACCTCATTTGTCTCCTACCACCATCGAGCAAACTCAACAAAGCTGGGTTTTCAAGTTTTTAGGCCAAATCAGCAAAAGAGGGGAAGGCATTGCACATTTGCCTAAGGGAGGGTGTGTTTCCTTCTGGCGCTGCATGTTTCTTTATGGTGCTGCACATTTCCTCTTGGAACTGTGTGCCTGTGTATTACGCTACGCTCCTGCCAAAGAGAGGGCGCACCTGTCAAAGGCACTGCGTGTTTTCCCATATTCTTCAAAAATTTCCAAGAGGGCCTTTAAACTTAAAAATTCACCTTCAATTGTTTAGAAGTGATTATTCACACCTCCAAACAAGAAAGTAAGTTAAAAATTTTCTTCACTCCTCTTCAACAAAGTCATTTTGGATGTGTAAGTTTGTTTAAAGGAAATTTGGTGTCTTCTTCTAATTCAAAACCCTAGTTTTCCTCAAAACCTAATTAAAACTTCAATTTTACTCCCTAAACCTTCATAACCCTTCCCCCATTTCATTCTACCCTTTCCCAAACCCTTGCATTGACATTCCCTTTCCCTAAGCTTCATTTCCTTAAAACCTTAAGCCCTAGGTACACTATTTACCTAAGCTCCCAAATTCCATACACTTGTGATAAATTCCCTATTCCAAACTCCTATATATCCCTACTCCTTGACACATTACCTAATTCATAAATCCATAACCCCATCTCCCTCAGTTATCCTACCCCATTCCCTAGTCCTAAAAATACATTCCACCTCATCATACCTCCCTAGGGCTTTGACACTAAGACATCATGGCAGAAGAAGGAAACAGATCATACAGTGAGGGAGAAGAAGCAAAGGGGAGGATGCCACACAAATGGGGGAGAATACTCAGATTAGAGTCAACAAATACCAGGGAACTATTAGCATCTCCTATGAATGTGTCATGTTTCAAACATGTTGGATGTTTTGAGTTATGTGAGAAAATTCAGAGGGTCCAACGCCATGCTATATTGACCAGAATTTTCATTGCTAATCTCCAAGACAACCAAGTTACTTTAGCTGGTGTCACTTTCATTATGTCAACTACCATCATCTCAACTGCCACCGGGATCCCTAATGTTGGGGGGAAATGGTTCAAACATAAAGAATTGGATGAACATTATTATGAGCCTTTTATCAAGCCTAGGTAGAAGAATGAGAGAAAGAGGATTTTTCCTTTCTCTTACCTCCTAGAGAGATATGCTCCCATGATGAAGATCATCATGAAATTATTTTCATATGAAGGTAGATTTTCTAGATTGCAAGGAAAATTTTAAGGATGGAAGTTTACCTTAAAGTTTAGAAACCTTGACAAATCTTACTAGTCTCTAATATGCAAATTGTAAAATGTTTGGAATTATTTTTGTAAAAATATTTACATTTCTAATGATTTTATATTAGTATATATAAAATTTTGGTGATTTTTAAGGTAAAATAATTTTATGCTATAAAATGTGGGCGAATCATTTTTAGAAAAAATGGAAATTACCGAATATTTTTTTTGGAAAAAAAACATGGAAAATTAGCCCTCCTACAAATATTAGCCCCTAAAATTTTCCCTACCAAATTTTATGCCTATCACATCCGGTTACTCATGCACTTCACTAGGGTAAATATGCTCAACATAACCTACTACCTCTTCCAGAGCATTGAAAAGATGGCATTTATTGTCCAGTAGGGAGTGTATGAAAAACAAATGAACAATCCATTTCACCACTCCCTCATCAAAATCATAGTCCTCCATCACCTCAAGAAATTGAACATTCCATGGATTCCATTCATAGATGATGACATATTCACTGCTCCACCTATTCAGCATGCCCAAAATATGCCTTCATCATCTCATCCTTCCACTTCCACTTCCATTCCTCCATCTCATCCCATAGTACATTCATCATCATCAGATCAATCTTCTTCATCTACTTCACCACCATCAACTCCATCCCACATTGAGACTAGATCACCTAGCAGAGTTGACATCAATGAGCCTAAGCAGGCTAATGTGGTTGAGATAGAGCCATTGGAAAAAAACTATCAGAGGGGTCATAGACAGGTGTCTTCTCCACTGATTGTGGAAGGGGCCCTGCCCTCTTCACCAAAAAAGAAGGTACATAAGGGGAAATAAAAGATGGTAGATGAGGATGAAAATGAGGTAGCGATTCATGATGAGGATGGCCTCCATGAAACAGAGCAGTATTTTGACCTAGTTGACCTAGATGAGGATGATGATGATGAGATCACTAGTATATTCATCAAGGGGAAGGATACCAATATTAGAAAGCTCCAAACTAATATTGGAAGGTACAAATTTGTCACAAAATTCCTTGAGCAGGAGAAACAACAATTGAAGAAAAATAATGCCATTGATGAAGTCAAATACATCATAGCTCAAAGGGAGGTAGAAAAATCCAAGGTTGTGCTAGATGAGACCGTTGAAAAGTATGGTTTGCTTGATGAACAAGAAGTAAAAACACCAAGAGTCGGACCTAAA
Organism: Pinus albicaulis; assembly: GCA_034641835.2. Lineage (NCBI taxonomy): Eukaryota > Viridiplantae > Streptophyta > Pinopsida > Pinales > Pinaceae > Pinus > Pinus albicaulis. The sequence continues at coordinate 264,714,723 of CM076577.1, forward strand.
ACTAGAGGGTTGAAAAGAGCTCTAGCTTTAGAAAGACAAAAAGAGGTTGAGCTTGCTAATCAGCTAACCCTAAATGAACAACTTGTAATGGTGATTATGAAAACAGGGAGCCATGGATTCATAGAGAAAACCAACACTTGGAGAATATTTTGGAGAAAGAAAAGATAAATAATGACATGTTGAGGAGTAAGGTCAAAAATTATTCGCAAAAAGAGAAAATTTGCAATGGCCAAGCTCAAAAGAGCCAATGCAAAAATTGAGGCTTTAACCATGCTTGAGGAGAACAGAAAGTTGGATATACTTGCAGAGGCTTTACTCCAAGACTAGCCACATCACCAACGATCATTTCACCAATATTAAAAAAAATTTGGTCATTTTTGCAGAGTTCTGTGTTTTTAGTGCATTTTTGGATAGTCAGGTCATAGAGACAAGTGTCAAACACGCAGTGCCCTTAGCATTGTGCTCTTTTTTGAGCCATCATCTGAGAAAAAGGTCACCACCATTGGATGCAAAATGGTTCATACATCTCATAAAACCACTTTTCAAGACTTGGGTTGCAAAACAAGCAGGTGAGAAATGAAAAAAACCACTAAAAAATCATGTTTCTTTTGGCCCTAGCGTTGCGTGTTTAGTAGTCTTGGGAGAAATGAATTTTGACAGAGAAAATGACCTTCATTTTGAAAACTGAAGGCATATTTAGAAACTAGACTTTAAGGTATTTCCAACAAGCTATCTTGGAGCCAATTTGGACACCTGTATCCCAGTGAAAAACAACCTGTAAGATGGAGGGCACGTTTACCAAAGAGAGGGCGCATTTGACATTTTGCTGATATTTTTGAAATTTCACTGAAATTTTGACTTTTGTCTTGGAAATCATGATTTCACTTATGTAATTGAGCATGGTAAACGTAAATATGATTTGGATAAGTTACCTAGGGGTAGATTCACGAGGAAAATGTACTCATCAAAGTCAAATGAATCAGTTTCAATGTAATTAGGGAGGAGTCACTTAGAGCTCCCTATACTCCTGCTTTCAGTTTAGATTTTTGTGGATCTCATCCTCAACTCAGGAATTCGACCCCTAAGGATGAGATAATGTAGTTTTGATGTCGATATCTTCCATTTCTTCACTCTTAGCAAGAGTTGGAATAAGTTTGGATGCTAGTGTATTGATCAAGAACCAGTTTGGCTTGGAAAGTAATGACGAATTGCAGCTATTTCCTTGGGATTCATGTGGTATGAATGTTTGGCATTGTTTTTTCTCTTTGATCATTTGTATGAATTTTTTGTAAGCTCATAAATATTTCATGTCTATTATATGATAAATTTCAAGTTCATAGGTAGAATACATGTTTTTCATGCTCTGTTTTGGGAAATTTGTCATAATTTGTCCATTTTCTTCAATTTAGGAATAATACATCTCCTATGCTCTTCCTAGCGCCTCATCAGTCTTAAACCATCTCAAAAAATCACCTTTAAGTGCTAAGCCTTCTACCTACCTTGCCCCATTGAATGGACTTCAATTCCATCTCATTTTACTTGACCTAGTCCCCTTGACCTAATCCTCATCCAATGACCCAACCTAATCAAAACCAAAACAAACCGTTCTACATTTCATAGCTAGCCTAAAATTTTTTCATCCAGCCCTCTTGGCTGTGATTTTTGTGGAGAGAGCCCTCTCCGACCTGGTAGGGCTAGATACTAAGTTAAAAGGTTGGTATGTGGTTACCTCTATTGGGATTACTTCTTTAGACTTAGGAATCTGGTGGAGTGATAACAGTTGGGATTCCTAAGGGTGGTTGGTACTCAACGAAATTTATTATGCCTTTATCAAGTAGGAACTTGTGTAGAGGGGTAGGGATTGTACAAAATAAATCAATGTGAAATTCATCGTAAAAGTTGGTCTTAATACATTCAATCAAATTCTGGTCTTCTATTACTTTCTCTTCGCAATAATTGTCTAGAATTAATTCAAACCACTCATGTAAATTCATGTGACCACCATTCGATATTTTAAGTAACAATCGAGCATCAATTTCATTATGAGTTTTTTTCATGGGCGATGCGGTCGAGGAACTTCTTGATTTCAACTAGTGCACCTTCGAAAAAGTGTTCATGTGCTTTCGTAAAGAAATTAGCTCTGACTTCTACAATTTTTAGACAATTTCTATGTGCATAATTATTTAAACAATTATTAATCTTTGAATCCCAACATAACTATATCTCTTCTAGCGTAAACATTTATGATCTCATGTTTTGGGACTTGAGTTCTGACTACCCGAAATGGAACCATTATTGTAATATAGCGAAATGTGCACATATTTACCAGTAGACATAAATCAAGTAAACCCATGATAAACATATATAATGATGTAGAGAGACACAGTTATGGGGAATGAACAAAAGAACACAAATTTATCTTATTATATGTTAGACACAGAACCAACCTCCTACATCGTGCACACACACACACACACACACACACACATATATATATATACTGACCAAACATATTACGTAGTATATCATTATTTATCCTTCATTACATTACAGATTTTTTGACATAACTTTGGTCTAGTCAGCTAAGACGACTAGCTCCTCTAACATCACCCTCGCCCTCAAAGCCTTCTTCGTCCCGAACAAGGGGAGAGTTGGAGTGTAACAAAAATTACATTCATGACAGTGTTTCTAAAAAAAAAATACTAAATGAAAATATTACAATGAAGAGAAATTAAAGTGGACCAACTAGTGGATCATAGCCTGATGCCTCTATTGCTACAGTCAAAACCTTTGAAGCTATCTAAGACAACTGTTGCATAGCTTGGTAGACTTCCTCTTCATGAGATTTTCATTTAGATGTGGCAACCTACGTTGAAACAATGGGTGCATAGAACTAATGGGTAAGTCATTGTGGATGTGGTGATATTGATTGTGCTCGAGGTGGTGGAATCGTTCTTGGAAAAGAAATCTAGTAGATTACTTGAGAAATAATCTATAGGTGTTCATCAAAGATTGACCATTCTCGAATTTCCACTCTAGTTTTAACACTAGATTCTATAAGATCAAACATATACTGCACATTTTCTTCCATGGATGTATGGTATTCTATCCTCTGATTGAAAGGCTTGGCTTCTTTAACACTCACAACTTGTTGAAGAATTTGTTGCAGGAATTCAGAAGTGTTTGAAGCTTCATGCTGACACTTATTCCCTTCCCGTAACCACAGACAGTGTTGCTGTAGGAGTCATGAGAAATTTTCATTTTCTTGTTCCAATTAAGTATTAATTGTCTGTTATGCTCTAGGGTTTTAGGTTTGTCTTGCTAAAATCTCTCTAATAAGAAACTCTTGTGCCATTATCATTGAATGAACAAAAGAAAAGTAGGTAGGCCTGTTATTTAATGTAGTAGTGATAGTAGCTCCTATATCAAGTGTGGCTTATAAATTTTGTTTTGCTGCTAGAAATTAATTATGGTCCTTTTGTAGAGCTTGTGTAAAGTAATTAGGATTTGCAACAACCGCAGGTCGGGTTTGCAACTTTGACACCTGTGCATGAAGCTAGGAATTCTGGTCAATCATTTTTTCTACCATCCGTTGAACAATGAAGAGATGATCCTCAATATTAGTTGGAGATTGGATTTATTTATTTATTTATCACTAGAGAGTGTAATATTGACATACTTAGTAGTAATATCAATAGGATTCTTTTTATTAATGGTCACTGGAGTGGTTGTTGTAGTTGGTTCCATAATTGTATTTTTATTCAAAACAGACTTGGTACCTCGATTATGTGTTGGTGTGGTATTAGTGGTAGGCATTAGGAGAATTTTGAGGTATAAAATGGGTCTCCTAAGGAAATTATAAAACAATAGTGGAAATAATAAAATAAGATTAGATTACATCATCAAATTTTAGAGGGAAAAAAGAAAAAAACTACATTTTTTAACTTTTCTCCCTATGGGTTTACTCAAATTTTGAGTGGGAACACTTTTTGGATGCAAAATTTGATTCCTCACCCAAGGAGTACCCATGTTACATACTTTTGATGGACCCTGCTACACGAAAAATCAGAAAGAGATGAAAAATGTGATTGCAGTCACTTTTTTTCATGTATTTCTCAATTTTCATGTAGAAAAATCCCTCGAAAGTATGCAACATGGCTAATCCTTGGATGATAAATTAAATTTTGCATCCAATGAGTACTCCAACTCGAAATTTAAGTAAAACGTTAGGGAGATAAGTTGAAAATACAAGTTGAAAAAGTAGTTTGTTATTTTATTATTTTTTAATCCTTTTACCTTTTTACCCTAAAAATGGAGAATCATCCCCCATGGTTGACATCATCATCTTCAATCTTATTGGTCCTTATAAAGTTTATTTTGGTTATACATTTTTCTTATGAGGCCCATTTTAGACCTCAAAAGTTCTCTAATGCACCTCATTTATTTTTTTCTTGTTGGCATTGTTATCACTCTCCCTAACTTCCTAAGGCTGACAGTAGGATTGGGAAAAGGTAACCACATACCAAACTTTAGGTTAGGTGGCTAGCCCTACCTGGACCAAAGAGGTTTCTCTTTGTCACTTTAAACGGTCAAATGAATGGCTGAGTATCATAATATTTTAGGCTAGATATGTAAGCTTAAATGAGTAAAATTTGTTTGATATTTTGAATGCTGGATAGGAAAGTCAGTGAATGGAATGTAAATGAGAATTTTAGGTCTGAACTTCAAGGTGAACCTATAGAGAGTTTGTGAGGCAAGATAGGTATTTTGGAAACATATTAATTAGTCATTGAGTATAGGATGAAGATGGAGTAAATATTGAATGAGCATTGAGGTGAATTCATTCAATTTAAGAAGAAAATAAACATAATATGGTGAATCTTGTATAAAACAGAGAATGCATAACATGAATTCTTCTCCCACACTCACAATATAGACATATATGAATAAGTAGACATGGAATTAAGCATAAGATAATAATAAAACATGAGAAACACAAATTTTCCAAAGCATACCACAATTATCTCACAATATTTCCCACAAATATATCTCTATTTTCATTCCACAAACTAGTTACAAGAGCTCCACTGCAAAATATGAGACTACCCAACCCCAAAAAAAATAAAAGAGAGTTTACTTATATAAAATATATACCATTACACCTCCTCAGGTCGAAATACCATCCAAAATGGATCATAAATGCAAAAGGTGAGTCATTTCCTAGTTTCTAGGGAGGTTAGAAATCATTCCCTGAATTTTAGCTACAAACTAGGAGTGTCTATCCCTTACATTAATTACAAATTCCATCATAATAGGAAGAAAAAATCAACCTAATAACTCTAATGACAACTCATAGCCTCGAATTTGTGACTATTTCTTAGCTTGACAAGTGTCCTGAGGGAATCCAATGCTGATCTGTGACAATTCTAATTGAATATTTTAAAAACAAATTGTAGAAGCGTAACAGAAATTTGGAGGCAATTTTGAGGCACTTGGAGAAGTCCAAAATCACTTTAAAAAAAATGGTAACTATCCATGTGTGTCTACTTTCCAGAACATATTTAATTTTGCAAAATGAACAACAGAAAGACCTTCAACAATGCATTCTCCCAAAGTCGCAGAAACATGAAAAATATGTGGTTTTTGAGCTTTTTCTCTTAAATTGCAACTTGTAATGCCAAGAGGGGCACTGATATATGATTTAATAATCAAAATACATCCATCCATGTAAATAAATTACCATTTAGCTGCCTCCAAAATAAAAATTCATAAGTGTCTATTACCCTTCTGCAATGAGAAATTTCCAGAATTCTGCCAAAAATCATGTAAAATATCAAAATTGCTCCAAAGATTTCAAAATTGGTTCTTTGACACTTGAAAGAGATAGGTTACACAACTATTGAAGATTTAGCCAATAAATCCAAGCTTTCCTTCTCCTTGAGCTTCATTTTCACCTCTTTAAGCCTCTTTTTGACTTGTTTCAGCCTTACTTGAGAAATGGTATCCCTCGTACGATAATGACTTGTCATGTGCCTTTGCAGCTTGTTATCCTTTTTATATTTATTCAACAATTTTTCCAGATGCTCATTAACTCTTGATAGCCAAATCTCTCTATCCTCATTGATCTCCATGGCAATGAGCTCATCAAATGTCAATTCTTCATATTGATAAATTTGTTGTTTCTCTCACTCCAATTCCCTTTTTAGGCCTCTTGTTCTTGGCCTTTTTGGATGTGCTTCAGCCTCCATCTCCTACACTTGGTAAACAACAACAATCTTCTTGCCTTTACCTCTATTTTCCTCCATGTATGATTTTCATTTACTTTGGAGGATCTGATTCACTTGCAAATAAATATTTTCCCGCTCAAGGAAAGTAATTCGGGATTGGGAAATGGAGAAGGCCTCTTTCAACTCTGCAATATATTTATCCTTCTCTTTGATGATGTCTTCAAATGATCTGACCTCTTCATGTTCTAATACCTCAGGCTCCATTGGCACTGACTCATCATGTTGATGTAAAACATGTTTCTTGTCTATCTGAAATTTCTCATCATGGGTGCCAAGTTTAAGAAATATCCTAGTAGACTTAGGCACAAAAATTTGTCTCCTCCCTCTCTCATATGTGTAAGAAAATCCCAAAAACCTAGGGACATTTGAAAGCTAAAAAGGTGTGCTAGAAGCGCCAATATCCATTGGTTTTGGTGATGATGTAATAGGTAAGACAAAAATCGCTGCTGACAACCTCTCCAAGAAGTCTTCCCATGTCATGTTTATGAAGGAAAAGTGATGCAACACAATGAGCTTGATAAGGCCATGATTAAAGAGACTAGTATGATGATCTTCTCTTTTGCTCTGAACCTTCTCAGGCATCTTAATCAAGCTCATGTAAAAATGATGAGGCAAATCAAGTGTTTTGACTCTGGTAAAATGCATGAAAAGCATGATGTGATACCTGTATAGCATGGAGCATCTTCCTTCGCATGTAAAGTACTTCATTATAAACATCATCAGAGGAGCATGCTTTTTTCTAAGATTGGTAAAAGGAAAACTAAATTCTAGATCATCTATAGCATAAGGCTTTAGGAACTTCTTGTAATTTTCAATTTCAAGGTCCATACCCTTGAACTACTACTCTCCATAAGAAGGGATACCTGTAGCTGAAGAAATTAGGTCAAATGATAAGCTGATCTCCATAACTTCAAGAGTGACCTTTCCCACATTGTAGCTGGTTGCAAAAAGGCTGGACAACTGAAGATGATACTCTCCTTCCATATGCCTTTCACAAAATTTTAAGCACTGAGTTCTTTGAAAGCATATTCTAGCCAATGGCGAAGCATTAATATTGTGCATGGTGAATGGCTCAAGTCTGAGATGGAGCCCTCCTTTGAAGCTCTTCTTGTCACTTTCCATGGTGTTGGCCACTAGAATGATGAAAACCCTAGGATGTCAATGAAATGAGTGAAGAATGGAAATTTGGAAAACAAAGTGCATGAAGGTGTGAGTTTGGTGAATGAAATGGAGGGACTTGAAGCTGAGAAAAATTCTAAAAAAATTTGAGTGGGTAGCGTTGTGTATCAGCTTCAATTTGAAGGTGGAATGAGAGAAAATGGATGAGTGGAAGGTGTCAAAATGTCTAAAACACAAGAAATTCCCAATTTTGACTGTGAGAATAGCTTGTGCAATAACAGGGCAAGTTTGTGAGGTGAAAAAGGGGAGATGGGGTTGAGTAAAAATTCTAAAAAAAATTAGTGAATAGGATGGTGTCTTTTCTCCATAATGAAGGTGGAATGAAGGAAAATGGAGGATTTTAAGTCATTTAAATCCTCAAAACACAGTCATTTCCCAATTTTGGTTGTGGGGAAAACTAGTGAAGAAGTGTTTTTGAATTTTGAGGGGCATGGAATTGGACAAAAATTATGATAAAATTTCAGAGGGTATGCTGAAACCTTAGCTCCACAAATCAAGTGGAATGAGTGAAAATGGATAAGTCAAAGTCCTTAAAACCATAAAACAAATTCCCCTTAATTTTTAAAAATTTGATTGTGATTGTGTTAAATAGTTTAGAATTTTAGGGTTTTAATAGTTTGATTTGATGTCATGGATGATGTGTGGGACTAGGTATAAGTAGATGGGCATGGAGGATGTAGGTTTAGGGTTTTTTTGATAGGTTAGGGTTTATTTCAATGGAAGATTAGGGTTTTTCAATTAAAAATAAAAAATGAATATGTGGACAGTGAGGATATGGAGAAGACAGAGCTGATGTATACAAACCATGAAAATCTTGCCAAAAAAAACAAAGGATGTTTCTTATCTTGTGAAGTAACTAGAGAAATGAATGGAGGTCGGAATCTGGGGTTTCGAGCTTCAACAACAACAGAGCTGGCCACCTACAGGAGCGTAACAATGTCCCTCTCCAACACTAACCGAAGCACAACAACAATTTTTTTCAAATGACATGAGCGTAACACAAATGATTTTCTTACCACATAGGTGTGTAACAAAGATTCTTCCCTCTCCCACAGAAGCGTAAAAAATGTTTTTATACTACCCAAAAGCGTAACACTATTTTCTCCAACATTGACATGAGTGTAACACAAAGGTTTTTTTACCTTCAAAGAAGTGCAACAACTCTTTTTCCCTCACAGACAGAAACATGAAACTTGATTTATTCACTCTCATAAATGTAACAAAGGGTTTAACTTCACACTGACAGGAGTGTAACAAAGGTTTTTTACCTCCACAGAAGCGTAATAATGCTGCTTCTTCTCACCTACATGAGGGTAACAAAAGGTTTTCACTCCCATAGAAATGTAACAAAAGGTTTTCACTCCCACAGAAATGTAACAAAAGGTTTTCACTCCCACATAAGTGTAACAATACACTCGATTAATGAGAAAACAAGCCTCAGAAGGGTAACGAAGGAATTTTTAATGCTTGGATTTGGAGTTTAAAAGAGTGAAGGGTTACTCTCTTATATGTGGAAAGGGTAACAATGAATAAACATGAAGTTCACTCACCCTTTATAAACATTAATGACTCTTACCTTTTTCATATGACATTTACATTGACTTTTAACCCCTTTTCACTTGAAAAATGACTATTACCCCTTCAAATGAGATGAGAAGGTAGATTGACATTTGAAGTGACTTTATGGGCTTTTTGAATGAAAAATGAGGACATAGTTTTCCCTTTTTATGAGACAAAACTTCTCCTTTCATGAAATAGTGAGACTTCTTTTGAAAATTTTTGAACTTTCACATTGGACGTGACATTTTTAAACAGATAAGATGTATTTGTGACATTTTAAAACAGATAAGATGTATTTGAAGCTTGAAATGACACTCTTTTGCATTTGACTAGGACAGTAGGTCAAAATGGCCTCCCTTGGAGCTCTGACAGTGGATGATGACATTTTTATCCTTTAAAAGAGACAGTGAGACATAGTTCTTTGATTTTCATGAAATAGTGAGACAAAGATGAGATGTTTGAAACTTTTTACTGAAATTTGAGCCATATGAAACAAGAAATATGGATTTATTTTAATTTCATAAACTTTCTTGCTCCTTCATTAGGGTTTCATGGATGAAATGGAGGATTACTGCCTTATGTTCAGTGAAAATTTGAAGAATTTTCCAAAGGCAAGGTTGAACCTAGACTTGACCTAAATGAAATGACATAACCATAGACCTTTTGAATCATGATGATGGAGATGGTGACCTTGAAAATGATGATGGTGATGACCTTGACAATGGTTATGATAAATGAAATGAAGGAGAAACATACATGGTTTAGCCTTCTTCAGTGACCAAAATTATTTCTTATAACTGGTTCAAAAAAGTAAAATTTTTGACTTATGACCTAATGGAAAACAACTGAAAGAGTCATTTGGTCACTGACATACCTAGGATAATATTGGCTCTGGTTGGGGATGGAAACTCTGTTAGGAGGTGTCAAGAAAAATGTATATTAGGTAGCCTTACCATTGGACGATGGTGTCAAACTCGACTTTGAAAAACTTGAACAAACTAGAAACTTTTACTAAAAACAACTAACTTGAATCTGAATTGACAAATGATTGAAACCTATTAAATTTTTGAAAGAAAACATGAGATGTTTGTAGAAGCCTCACGGCCTTCTCCTCGGGATTCAAACTTATGCAACATCTTCCTTATTTTCCGAGACATCAAATTTAAAATGATATGTGCAATGATAGTGAACTTCTTGATCAAGTTAGATAGTGTTTGAGGAACCTACCATTAATTGGTCCTCCCAACACTTCTTTCCCTTCAAGATCCTCTAGTAGAAATTATTTGTTTCCTTTGAATGCAGTGATCTTGTAAGGTCCTTTCCATAGATTTTCGAACTTCCCAGGCTTACTCTTGTCTTCGTTCCAGGAATCCCAATGAAGAACAACATCCCCAAGCTTTAAATCATCCTCTTTGGTCTTCCTATCATAAGTATTTTTTATTTTATCATGAATCTTTGAATTATGAATGAAGACTTCATCTCTTGACTGTTGTAGATGAATCATTTGGCTAATTCTTCGTTGAATTCCATTAGGCTCACTGTCGATCTCTTGTATAATTTTCATCACCGGTACAACTAGAGAAGAAGGGAACACCATGTCAACACCATAGACGAGATGGAAAGGTGACATATTGATTTATTTATTGGTGCTAACTCTATCTTCCCTTAGAGAATTGGTGAGTTTCTTATGCCAATTCGTCTTGTTTTCTTGCAACATCTTCTTTATTATGTTCACCAAAGATTTATTTTACGATTCAACAAGCATGTTTCTTTGAGGATAGTATGATGTTAAATGACCAAGCCTAATGTGATACTTGTCACAAAATTCAATCACATTCTTAGACTTGAAGGCAGTTGCATTGTCAGTGATGATCTTGTTTGGACAGCCAAAACAAAACAGAATATTGTTCTCAAGAAACTGAATAATAACAGTGTCAGTAGCTTGCCTCGTGGGGATGGCTTCAATCCATTTGGTGAAATAATATGTGGCATTGAGTATCCATTTGTGTTGAGATGATGATGGAGGATGAATCTAGCCTATAAAATCAAGTCCCCACTACAGGAATGGCGCTTGCACTTCAATTGGTTTTAGAGGTAAAGGCAAGAGCTTTGTCTTTCCCTGAAATATTTGACATTCATGACAAATCATGATTGTTTTTTAAACATTAGAAAATAAGTGTGGCTAGTAGAAGTATGCCCTCAAGATCTTATTAGTTGTAATCTTCCAATAAAGATGAACGCCATAGTCACCTTTATGAAAATATGTTATGACTTTTTCAACTTCTCCTTCAACCAAACAATTCAACAATACTCCACCTAGATCTTTCCAATATAAAACACCATTAGGAATGCAATACTTAAGAGCCTTTAACTTTAAAGATCTAGCCTTACTACTTGGCAAGGCGGGTGGAGGATTCAAAAGTTGCAAAACATGTACTATATCAACATACCAAGGAAACAGAGAGGAAATTTCAGCTACCTCAGGTAATGTTTTAGCATCTTGTTCTTCAGATAATGCACCAATCAAATTGATGTCCAAGGCATGAATATTTGAATCCGCCATGAGATTTTCCAGGCCCCATCCTCTGATCAGATTTGTGGGATTGATCTCCAAATCATATTCTAACATGGAAACGATCCATTTACCTCGTTGCCCTTCAAGATCATTCTATGTAAGCACATCTTTAATAGCAAAATTTGGAACATATGTAATGACATGAGAATGTAAAATGTAGACCCGGAAGTAATTAAATGCTTTGAATATTTCCAAGGCATGTTTCTCAATGATGTTATACTTCAAGGTTGTGTCTATTATGGTTCTACTGAAGAAGGTGATGGGTTTATCTATGTTCTGATTTTTCTTTTGCATGAGGACAACAACAAGAGTATGCTCTGAGGCAAATGATTTTTTTTTTTTAAATCAAGAGTATAATCTAGACTAATGAGGATAGGAGCATGAGATAAAGCCAACTTGACTTGATTGAATGATTTATTCGACTCTTCAGACCATTTTACTTCACTATATTTCTTCAAAATGTCAATAATCTGCCATAAGTGTTCAACAAGATTGGGAACAAACCTTCTAAAAAAAATTATTTTTTCCATTGAATGACTGAATTTCATTTTTTCTCCTAGGATAGTCCAAATTTTGAATTGCTTCAATCCTTGAAGGATCTATCCTAATTCTGCCTTTTGATATGATATGGCCCAACAATTTACCTTCCTCCATAGTGAAAAGAATCTTCTTTGGGTTCAGTGATATGACAAACTGTCTGCATATCCGGAAGATTGTTTTCAAGTGCTACAAGTGCTGCTCATATGTCTTGGAAAAAAAAGTGATATTGTCAAGATAAATGACCAAAAAGACATCATTTTCATTGGTGAAAGCGATGTCCATTTCTTGCTGAAAAGTATCCCTTTAATTCTTCAATCCAAAAGGAATTTTTGTGTACATGAAGGTACCCAAGGCGTTGTGAAGGTTGTATTCTCTTGATCATCTGGGTGAACAAGAATCTAATTATAATCGGAGTATCCATCTAGTAATGAAAGTCTAGAATATCTGACTGCCCTTTGCAAAATATGGTCCATCTTCGGTAGCAGGTAATTGTCCTTCAATGACACTTTGTTCAGATTTATGAAATAAATTCACAAGTGAATCTCTCATGTATTATTCCTTATTGGCATTGGATTAGACATCCAATTTGAAAAGCGAATATGCTCAATGATATCAACAATGAATAATCTATTTACCTCCTTCTAGATAGAGGGCAACAACTTGGGATTCATTATTCCTAGCTTCTAACGAAAAGGTTTTTGTTCTGGCTTCAAGGGAATGGTATACTAAATTATGCTCTTATCATATAATTTTAGATCAGAATATTCCCAATAAAAACATCAAAAAATTGAGACATAAGCGTTTCATATTTACATTTCATTTCTGCACTCAAATATTTTGAAATTTTACCATTTTTGGCTTTTCCAGAGTGCTAGGATTGAGATCTTCCACTCCCACTTCTGTCGGTAACATGGTCGGTTTGCGTGCAACATCATATTGATAAAAAATCTCTTCGAAAGGTACCAAACCTCTTGGAATGGAGTTATCTTTCAGCTGAAGCACTTTCATCTCTACTGCATGGATATCTTGGCCATCTTCATAGCATTGGTTGTCCATTTGAGAATTTACAAACTCTTCTTTTGTCTGCAAGAAGTTTTTGATCTGTTTATCATCTTGAAAGACTTCCCAATAATGAACATTATCTAGGACAACAAGGACGTGTTTTAAATTTATCTCATACTTTTTATTAGGATACAATGGAATTTTTAACATGCTAGCCGAAGTAGCTAGAGAATAAAAAATAACATTGTTGTCTCTTGGAATCAAAGATAAAGTGTACTCAGAAAATGTCTTGAGGATGTCTAGCACTGTGTTTTGGTAAGCTCACATCCTTGGATGCTTGACCTGGCACTCCCATTTGACTTGCTTTATCACTAACTCAGAGTCACCATATACATAAATCTTCTTTGCACCCAACTTCTTGAAAATTTCAGACTGACTATCAAAGCCTCATATTCAGCTTCATTGTTTGAACATTCAAATGCCAGCTTGTAGGAGGATATTCGAACATTGGGAGGGATGTTTAATGGCTAATTAATAGGGATGTGAATCCACAGTTCAATTCCAACCCCTTCTTTCCCCAAAGCTCCATCGAAGTCCACAGTCCACAAACTACTTTCCTCATCTGGAAACTACAGGTCGGATGGCTAAAATTTTCTTGTTGTTTGAGAGACCTCTGTTGTACCAAAAAATTCTGATTCTTTCACTGTTTCATTACTTTTTTAGGTGACACATTCATCTCCAAACCATTTGGCACTATTTTACAAATTTATGCATTTGCCAATTCTAAAACAGAATTTGAAAATTCAGAATTCTCTACAATTTCTTCAATCAAATCTTCAGAAGACGTTGAAAATTCATCATTGAACAAGATAAATGAATCAAAATATATATGAAAAACATGTATAGGATGGTTATTTGGCTTTTCTTGGTTGCTAATCATGTACTTAATCTTAATAACCTGGTATAGCTTCATAAGTTGTCCAAAGAAGAGAATGGTAGCATAAGTAAAATCAAGTTGTAAGGTACCTCTAAGCTTCGCTCCCCATGACCGTGAAAGTAGAATTCCATATCTGGGTGGGATATCAGCCACAAAAACATCCATGAGGACATTCTTGGCTGGGATTTGCTCTAATGACACCACTAGGTCCTTGATAAGGCCAAGACATTTCACCCTCCCTAGATCAAATGAATAAAGGTCATGATAAGGTCTTGTGATGTCCATTCATAATATGTCCATAATGGCCTTGGGCATGAGGTTGTGAGAGGATCTAGAATCAAGCATGGTGTTATAAATAATGAAGTCATGGAATTTGAGGCTTAGGTTAAATGGAGGGACTTCACTATATTCTAAAACGCCATCAACAACAGGACCAAAAAGAAGCTCAGGGTGATCATCACTCACATTAACCATATCGAACATTTGATCAACTTGAAGCAACTTAGCAACTTTAACTTTGTACTGATCATTATTAACTATTTCAGTTAAAGGAATGGAGACTTTCAACTTGGAAATTTCATTTTCAAGAGAAAAAATAGCATAATGTTTTTCTACCTCATTCAATGATGCATCTTTTTTCTCAGGCTAATATTTGTGTGAAGACTCTTTCTTCTGTCCTCCTTCTTGGACTTCTTTATATTTCATTTGAATACTGGAAGAATCTTCATTTCCTTTAACATGATTAGGAATAGCAGGTCCCTTGTCTTTACTTTGATTCGGGGCAGAAACTTCTTTGGGATGAGCATCTACTTGAGTGTTCTGCCTTTTCTGATTAGAGGTTATAGGAACATTCATATTCCTCAAGCCATATTTTCTCTACACTTGAGAAAGATAACTCTGATATCCCCTTTGATAATATTCTATGTGCACTGATAATATGTCATCATTTGACAAGACAAATTCCAGATCATCAGGTGCACAAATTTCTGCGGAAAATTGATCTTCTTCAGTGAGGAAAATAGGCTATTGATTTTCCTCAAATAAATGGTTCTCACTAGAAATTTCTTCTTCATCATCTTCATAAGGGCATTCAATATAGTTCTATTGAAATGGAGTGCGAATTTTCTGCTGACTTTGTGGATCCTTACCCCTCTATTCCCTTTGCTTAATAATGTATTGGGGCTGTTGATTTTGACCCCTGAAATTTGGATTTCTAATGGAGGGTTCAACTTGTCAATCAAAGATGGAAATTTTATCCATCATCTTCTCCATGGTCTTGATAAGGGTATCTAATTTTCCTTCTGATGAAGTGGACATTTATTCTTTGATAGTGACTCTTTTTTCTGTCTCGATTTTAGACTTCTTGATGATCAAATTGACTTCCACGCTCACTGTGTTTCTCTGCATTTCTTCAAGGGTTGATGGGTTTTTTTCCCACAACTGATACGCCATGTCAGGATTGAAACCGTCAGGAAAATGATGTAAATAATGATCAGGAGGATGCTTAATATTCCCTGGAATTGAATCATATATTTTGTTGAATCTAGCTGTAAATTCTTGGACAAACTCATTGAGATTCCTTTTTAAGGCATTATACTTAGCTAGGATTTGCAATGGATTTTTCTTCTCTTCCCATTTCACCATAAACAAATCAATCAACTATTGTGAGGTACCTATTGAATAAATTGTGAGTGAGTGAAACCATTTCTTTACCTCTTCATAGAAACTCTGTGCAATCATTCACATCTTGGCATCGTCATTGTCTATATCTTCAAGATCTATGAAGTCAATCACTTTGGAAACATGCTGATAGGTTGTAAGCTCTGATGTTCCATTGAAAAGAGGAAGCCTCTGACCATAATTCTGAGGTAGTGGAGTGAGCTGAAGCGGTAGGATCAGCGGAGCAAGTCTGGCCATGAATAATAGAGGAGGTGGTGGAGGTGCTAATGGAGTGAAAACTTGCAGAGGTAATGACAGAATGAAAGGAGGGATTGATGATGTAGCTGTGTAAGAAGGTGAGATGACAGATGGAGCAAAAGTCTGCTGTTGATACTGAAATAGGCCTTCTATGAATTTTCTTGAAATTTGTCTACCAAACCCTTGAGTTTATAAAAATTAGACCAGACTTCACTATCAATTTCGGACTCAAAATATTCATAAAATGTTGCAAAGGACTCGAAATCGAATGCATCAAAGGTGGCTTCTGAAAGAAAAGTTTCAGACTTAGTTCTAAACAAAGATTTTTCAGATTCTGGACTATAATCCAAATATTTTGGAACAAATTTTATAGGCAAAGAATTTTATTTGACAAGTGGAGGAACAAATCTCCCAAACTTCTAAGACTTGGTTTTATGTTTTCTAAAAATACACTCAGGATCATACAAAATTGGTGAGGTATTTGGGTCTGGATTTAACCTGGTATGTCTTTTAGGAGCCATCTTAAGATAGAAATTTTAGACTTTGGCTCAAAATTTAGAATTTATCCTATTTTGAAAGCTAGAGCTTATCACCTACAAGTCTAACTTTCAAAGGATTAAAAAAATACTCCTAGGTAATGTTTAGCAATCGCTCCCCGAAAACGGCGCCAAGAATTTTATCACTCTCCCAAACTTCCTAAGGCTAACAGTAGGATTGGAGAAAGGTAACCACAGACCAAAATTTAGGTTAGGTAGCTAGCCCTACCTAGACCAGAGAGGGCTCTCTCTTTTTCAGTTTAAACATTCAAATGAATGGCCAAGTATCATAATATTTTAGGCTATATATGTAAGCCTAGATGAGTAAAATTTGTTTGATATTTTGAATGTTGGATAGGAAAGTCAATGAATGGACTGTAAATGATATTTTTAGGTCTAAACTTCAAGGTGAACCTACAGAGAGTGTGTGAGGCAAGATAGGTAGTTTGGAAATATATTAATCAGTCATTTAGTATAGGATGAAGATGGAGTAGATATTGAATGAATACTGAGGTGAATTAATTCAATCTAAGAAGCAAATAAATATAATATGGTGAATCTTGTATAAAACAGAGCATGAATAACATGAATTCTTCTCTCAAACTCACAAGATAGACATATATGAAGAAGTAGACATGGAATTAAGCATAAGATAATAAGCAAACATGAGAAACACAAATGTTCCAAATCATACCACAAGTATCTCACAATATTTCCTACAAATCTGTCTCTGATTTCATTCCACAAACTAGTTACAAGAGCTCCACTGCAAAATATGAGACTATCCAACCCAAAAAATGACAAAAGAGATTCTACTTATAGAAAATATAGACCATGACACCTCATAAAGTTGAAATCCCATCCAAAATGGATCATAAATTCAAAAGATGAGTCATTTCCTAGTTTCTAGGGAGGTTAAAAACCATTCCCTAAATTTTAGCTACAAACTAGGAGTATTTGTCCCTTACATTAATTACAAATTCCATCATAATAGGAAGAAAAAAAAAACCCAATAACTCTAATGACAACTCATAGCCTTTAATTTATGACCATTTCTGAGCTTGACAAGTTTCTTGAGGGAATCCAATGTTGATCTGTGACAATTTTGACAGAAGATTTTAAAAACAAATTGCAGAAGCGTAATAGAACTTTGGAGGAAATTTTAAAGAAGTAAAAATTCACTTTTTAAAAAATGGTCAGCTATATATTGTTGAAAATGCAACAAGATGATGGAGCTTAGTGAAATGAAGTCGCCTTCACTAAGTGGGCCCGCAGGCTATTTTTGGCGCAAAGTCTATTTTTAGACTATGTCTATTTTTAGACATATGGAGCATGGTCTAGGAGTTGCAGTATGCTATTCTTGGATGATTGGTCATGTTGGTAAAAATGGATGGACCTCTATTTTTAGGCATACAGGTCGAAGTCTATTTTAGACTGCCTGTCTAAAAAATAGGTCACTCAAATATTATTAGCCCTTAATAATATTTGGACTATAAACTTCAGTTTATTCTCTTACAGCACTTCAGTTGGAGCTACGGATGTGGCCCATGCACTTGACAGAAGGAATTACGCTATTCCTAGGGGTTTGGTGAGCTCATGCATGGTTGACTTCAGTTAGAACTCAAGTGGCGGAGTTTGGTGGAGTTGATGAGACAGTTGGTGGAGTTGTGTTCGGTTTAACTTAGTTGAACTAGTGGTATTTAGTCTAACTGAAAAATACACTAGTAATGAGTGGAGTGAATTAAATGTTATTTAATTCATTAATTATTAACTCATTATTCAACTCAAGAACACATCAGTTCACTACAGTGCATGGACAGTTCAGTGAAGACCAGTGGAAGAGTTAGATGAAAGGGTGAGTTTGCTATTAGTTGCGACATGAGTTGTGCATGAGATTTGCACAAGCATTGGAGGAGATTGCCAATGATGATTGTGCAGTTGGAGTCAAGGAGATTCGAACTTGGATCTCTCATTAGACCAACTTGGATTGCGCAATAGAGGCAGGCAATTAGTGGATGAGTTTTGAACCTGTGACTTGTTCAAAATTGAGCTAGTTTGTGTGTAACTTTTGGAGATAGTACTGAGTACTTGTGAGGATTATTGTACTGAGATTGTTACATGTTCTCTTCTATTATAACATACAAAATAGCTGGGGGTTTTCAGCTATAAGGTTTCCCCATTACATATTGTGTTTATGTGCGCATGCGACTGTTTCTATTTCCGCAAATTGATGATTGATTGTAGAAGAGGTTATGTGTTATACATGAATTCGAATTAATGTATGATCAGGATAATCTCAGTGGATAAATATTCATTATTCAGTAAATTTCTACATGGTATCAGAGCGAATTGATCATCGGGATCTATTACAGTGATTACAATTTTATTTTGGTAGACAGAGTCTGTAACGGGCCAGGTAGCCTCTGGATCCATCCTTTCTCTAAAAGGTGATATATCCAGTAAATGCCCTTACATTCGATCTCTGTGCTAGAAATAATTTGTTCTCACAGATCCAGAAGCAGTTGAGTTTTTGAGTTTGGAATTCGAATTTTGCAACAGATTGTTTTCTTGGTGCCGAAGTTGAAAATGTCTTTCAACGGTTTACGACTCGAATATGCTCTTGAAGGCAGTTCGAATTATGTTGCATGGAAAGATCGGATGGAGGCGGTATTAGAAGATAATGGGCTGAAGGAGTTCGTAGATATGGATGTCCAAAAGCCTACTGATCCTGCTGAAGTCGAAGCTTGGCAAAAGAAGATGGCGAAATGTCGAAGGATTCTGTTGGAGGGCGTAAAGGATCACATTGTATCCAGCCTGCATGGAAAAGCTTCTCCATATTTGATGTGGAAAGCATTGAAAGATCTATTCTAGAGCAAGAGCGACCAAAGGAAGCTGGCGCTCAAGGATAAGCTCAGAAACATTAAGATGGAGAAAGGCGACAGTATCGCCAAATACCTCACGAAGTTCACTCAATGTAGAGATGAGCTGGGAAGTGTGGGGGTGACTGTCGATGAAGAGGATATGGTAGACCTAGGTCTCCTTGGTCTTTCGAAGAGTTGGCATTCCTATCAAGACTCTGTCAATGGTCGGGAGAAGTTGCCGGGATGGGAGCGACTTTGGGCAGATCTCATGCAAGAGGAGATAAGGCGGACTACCAAGGACAGATCTTCATCAAAGGCATCTGATGAATAAAATTGTGCTTTGGCTGCCAAAGCAAAGAAGGGGAAGAGCAAGAAAGTTTCTCACACTGGTGCGAAAGGCAAGAAGCAAGACATGTCCAAGGTGAAGTGTTTTCACTGTCACCAGCATGGACACTATGCCACAATTTGTCCGCAGAAGAAGAAAAATAAGAAGGTTGCTAGATCTGCAGCGGGAGAGGCATTGGCCTCCCAGTTTGAACTGGATTTTTCACTGATCGCATGCTTGGTTTCAAGTGTGATGGGATCAGTATGGTTCTTGGAAAATGGTGCGTCATTTCACATGACAGGAGATCGGGATCTGTTTTCAGATCTAGAGGAAAAAGATCTTGGAGTGGACATCGAGATGGGTGATGATGGTAGATACAGTGCGACCGGTATCGGTACCATTTCCTTTGAGAGGAGTGCGGTATTTTTCGTAAGCCCTTAGTATTGAAGGAAGTATTGCATGTTCCCGGATTGGATGGAAATCTAGTCTATGGCGATGTTGGAAGACAAGGGGTATGATGTGGTCTTAAGCGAAGGAAAAGCTTTCCTGTGCAGTAAGACAACTGGACAGACCCGGAAGATAGGGGTTCGAGTCAAGAACCTTTATTAGTTGCAAGTAGATGGCTGCGCAGTAATGGCATGCAAGGCGAGAGAAGTGGTGAGCTAGGATGATGAGGGCGAACTGTGGCACAGGAGATTAGGCCACCTTCACCATGGAGCTTTGAAGATCCTGCAGCAGATTTCTACTGGGCTTCCTAAGGGCACTCTTGCGCAGTCAGATCAGTGCAAGGGGTGTACTTTAGGGAAAATATGTGAAAGCCACCTTTCACGAGAAGGATAGTTGCGCCACGACGATCATGAGAAGGGTCACACGGACGTGTGTAGTCCTTTCTCATTGGACCTTTCTCATTGGCTTCGACAACAAACTGTTCTATGTGATCTTTGTTGATGATTTCTCTTGGAAGTGCTAGATCTTCTTCATGCAGAAGAAGAGCGAGACATTTTCAAAGTTCTGTGAATTCAAGGCGCTGGTTGAGAAGGAATCGGGGAAGCATGTGAAGGCTCTTAGGAGCAACAATGGTGGTGAATTCATTTCGGCTGAATTCAAGGACTTTTGCAGTGCAGAAGGGATTCGGAGAGAGCTCATCGCACCCCATAACCCACAACAGAACGGGGTGGCTGAGCGGAAGAACAAAACGATCGTGGGTGTTGCACGGGTGATGTTGCATGATCAGGGCCTACCCCTTCACTTGTGGGCTGAGGCATGCAATACAACAGTATATGTGCAGAATCGTTGTCCTCACAAGATTCTTGGCATGAGTACACCAGAGGAGGCGTTTTCTGGCAAGAGGCCTGATATTTCTCATCTGGTACAGCTCACCTTTCTACATCATCGCAGCGGGCAGAAAAAGTTGAATCAGAAGCGGAGAGGTTGGGATATTTGTGGGGTACACTGATACGCCCCACAACTATCGTGTGTATTTGCCAGACAGTCGCAAGACTATTGTGCGACAGGATATCAAATTTTAGGAGGAGAAAGCCATGCAGTGTTCGCTTGAGAGGGAGCCACACTTGCATGCAGATGAGGAGCTATTAGTTCCTAATGATGAGCTTCCGGATGTGGATCAGCCACAAGAGGAAGTTCATGGAGTGGAAGAGACCACTCATGCAGCACCAACCATCAGAGGGCAGAAGCGCACTACAGAAGTTGAGCGATTGGCTCAAGATGCAGAGAAGGTTGTAGGAGCACCTACATCACAGCGCAGACAGAGACAGTCACTTGACCAGTATACTGGATACATGGCTCTTATGAGAAAGTGTATCATGACGGAACCATCCTCTTTCGAAAAGGTTTGTGGAGGAACTTTTTCCAAGTTGGTTGGCTCCCTGCCACTGGTGATATATAATTCTATTATCGAGAGAAACAGTGCATGGGAGATTGTCCCGCGACCGGAGGGGAAATCAGTGGTGGGTTCATGATGGATCTACAAAGTGAAGCAGGCGGCTGACGGGAGTGTGGAGAAGTACAAGGCAAGATTTGTTTCCCGTGGCTTCTCACAGATCGAGGGGATCGATTATGAGGAGACCTTTGCACCTGTCGCAAGGTACTCTTCCATACGGACGATCCTAGCTCTCTCAGCGCAGATGGGATGGCACATCCATCAGATGGATGTGAAGACTGCGTTCCTCAACGGAGTCATTGAAGAGGAGGTGTACATAGAGCAGCCTGAAGGTTTCGAGATCTTCAGCAGTGAGTCGCATGTGTGCCGACTCAAGAGAGCACTGTACGGGCTGAAGCAAGCACCTCATGCTTGGTACACTCGGATAGACAGTTACTTCACCGAACTTGGATTCTCCAAGAGTGAGGCAAATCCTAACCTGTACTAGATTGTGGTGGAGGGGAAGTTGCTGATCATTGTACTGTATGTAGATGATCTGATTTTGACGGGTGATGAGCTGTTGATAATTTCATGCAAGGAGGACCTTGCTAGAGAGTTTGAGATGAAGGACTTGGGCCTCCTTCATTATTTCCTGGGATTGGAGATTTGGCAGCGCAGTGGTGGACTGTTTGTTTCTCAAGGTAAGTATGCCTGGGAGATACTGGAGAGGTTCAACATGCATGGCTACAAGCCTGTTGATACTCTTCTTCCTGGTGGTTGGAGGAAGGAGGATGCTACTTCAGCAGAGGTAGTGGATGCCACTGTCTATCTACAGTTGGTGGGGTCGCTTATGTATCTGCTTAATACACGACCCGATATATGCTATGCTATTAACCAGCTTTCGCAAGCTATGGTGAAGCCTACCAAGCTCTTCTGGAAGGCAGGAAAGCATGTATTGCGTTATCTTAGTGGCACATCGGGATATGGTCTATGGTACAGACAGGAGGATGGAGCGAAGCTTTCCGGCTTCACTGATGTAGATTGGGCAGGGAGCCTAACGGACCGAAAGAGCACTTCTGGAGGAGTATTTAGTATCAGATCGACAGTGGTTTCCTGGTACAGCAGGAAGCATAGATCCGTGGCACTCAGTTCAGCAGAGGCCGAGTACATGGCAGCAATCTTGGCTGCATGCGAGGCTATTTGGATGAGGAAGATCCTCATTGGATTGTTTGGGTTGCACTTGGAGCCTACTGTGATTTATTATGATAACCAGAGTTGCATTAAACTCTCAGCTAATCCAGTATTTCATGATAGATCCAAACACATCGACATCAGGTACCATCATATCATAGATTGTGTTCAGCGGAGAATCATGTTACTTTCATATGTTCCCACGGAGGATCAGGATGCTGACATCTTGACGAAGGCGCTCACCAGGAGCAAGTTCGAATTCCACAGAGGCAGGATAGGGGTTGCAGATAATTCATATCTTGTTGAGAGGGAGTGTTGAAAATGCAACAAGATGATGGAGCTTAGTGAAATGAAGTCGCCTTCACTAAGTGGGCCCGCAGGCTATTTTTGGCGCAAAGTCTATTTTTAGACTATGTCTATTTTTAGACATATGGAGCATGGTCTAGGAGTTGCAGTATGCTATTCTTGGATGATTGATCGAGTTGGTAAAAATATATGGACCTCTATTTTTAGACATACAGGTCGAAGTCTATTTTTAGACTACCTGTCTAAAAATACGTCAGTCAAATATTATTAGCCCTTAATAATATTTGGACTATAAACTTCAGTTTATTCTCTTACAGCACTTCAGTTGGAGCTATGGATGTGACCCATGCACCTGACAGAAGGAATTACACTATTCCTAGGGGTTTGGTGAGCTCATGCATGGTTGACTTCAGTTAGAACTCAAGTGGCGGATTTTGGTGGAGTTGATGAGACAGTTGGTGGAGTTGTGTTCGGTTTAACTTAGTTGAACTAGTGGTATTTAGTCTAACTGAAAAATACACTAGTAATGAGTGGAGTGAATTAAATATTATTTAATTCATTAATTATTAACTCATTATTCAACTCAAGAACACATCAGTTCACTACAGTGCATGGATAGTTCAGTGAAGACCAGTGGAAGAGGTAGATGAAAGGGTGAGTTTGCTATTAGTTACGACATGAGTTGTGCATGAGATTTGCACAAGCATTGGAGGAGATTTCCAATGATGATTGCGCAGTTGAAGCCAAGGAGATTCGAACTTGGATCTCTCATTCAACCAACTTGGATTGCGCAATAGAGGCAGGAAATTAGTGGATGAGTTTTGAACCTGTGACTTGTTCAAAACTGAGCTAGTTTGTGTGTAACTTTTGGAGACAGTACTGAGTACTTGTGAGGAGTATTGTACTGAGATTGTTACATGTTCTCTTCTATTATAATATACAAAATAGCTGGGGGTTTTCAGCTATAATTTTTCCCCATTACATATTGTGTTTATGTGCGCATGCGACTGTTTCTATTTCCACAAATTGATGATTGATTGTAGAAGAGGTTATGTGTTATACATGAATTTGAATTAATGTATGATCAGGATAATCTCAGTGGATAAATCTTCATTATTCAGCAAATTTCTACATATATATGTGTCTAGTTTCCAGAACATCTTGAATTTTTCAAAATGGACCACGAGAAGGCCTTCAAAAATCCATTCTCCCAGAGTCGCTTAAAATCATAACAGAGGGTACAAAAAGGACGAAGAAACATGAAAAATAGGTGTTTTTTGAGCTATTTCTCCCAAATTTCAGCTTGTAATGCTAGGAGGGTAACTGATATATGATGTACTAATCAAAATACATCCATACATTTAAATAAATCACCATTTTTCTGCCTCCAAAACAAAAATTCATAAGTGTCTGTTACCCTTTTGCAATGAGAAATTTCCAGAATCTGCCAAAAGTCATGTAAAATACCAAAATTTCTCCAAAGATTTAAAAATTGGTTCTTTGACACCTAAAAGAGATAGGCTACATAGCTAATGAAGCTTCAACCAATAAATCCAAGCTGTCTTTCTCCTTGAACTTCATTTGCACCTCTTTAAGCCTCTTTTTGACTTGTTTCAGCCTTACTTGAGAAATGGTATCCCTAGTACGATAATGACTTGTCATGTGCCTTTGCAGCTTGTTATCCCTTTTATCTTTCTTCAATAACTTCTCCAGATGATCATTAACTCTTGATAGCCAAAGCTCTCTATCCTTATTAATATCCATGGCAATGAGCTCATCATCTGTCAATTCTTCAGACTGACAAATTTGTTGTTTCTCTCGCTCCTATGCCCTTTTTAGGCCTCTTGTTCTTGGTATTTTTGGATGTGATTTAGCCTCCATCTCCTGAACTTGGTAAAAAACAACAATATTCTTGTATTTACCTTTGTTTTCCTCCATGTATGATTTGTATTTACTTTGGAGGAGTTTATTCACTTGCAATTGAAGATTTTCCCGCTCAAGGAAAGTAATTCGGGATTGGGCAATGGAGAAAGCCTCTTTCAACTCTGCAATCTCTTAATCCTTCTCTTTGATGATATCTTCAACTGATCTGACCTCCTTATGTTATGATACCTCAGGCTCTATTGGCACTGACTCATCATGCTGATGCAAAAGATTTTTCTCCTCTATCTAGCATTGCTCATCATGGGTGCAAAGTGGAAGAAATATCTTGGTAGACTTAGGCACAAAAATTTGTCTCTTACCTCTCTCATATGTGTGAGAAAATCCCACAACCCTAGGGACATTTGAAAGCTTAAAAGGCATGCTAGAAGCACCAATTTCCATTGGTTGTGGTGATGATGTAATAGGTAAGACATAAAGTGATGCTGACAACCTCTCCAAGAAGTCTTCCCATGTCATGTTTATGGAGGACAAGTGATGCAATACAATGAGCTTGATAAGGCCATGATGAAAGAGACTAGTATGGTGATCTTCTCTTCTACTTTGAACCTTCTCAGCCATATTAATCAAGCTCGTGTATAAATAATGAGGCAAATCAAGTGTTTTGACTCTGGTAAAATGCATCAAAAGCTTGATGTGATACTTGTATAGCCTGGAGAATAATCCTTCGCATGTAAAGTAATTCATTTTAAACATCATCAGAGGAGCATACTTGTTTCTGAGATTTCTAAAAGGAAAAATAATTTCTGCATCATCTCTAGCATGAGGATTTAGGAACTTCTTGTAATTTTCAATTTCGAGGTCCATACCCTTGAACCACTGCTTTGCATGAGAAGGGATACCTGTAGCTGAATAAATTAGGTCAGATGATAAGATGATATCCATACCTGCAAGAGTGACCTTTCCCATATTGTAGCTGGTTTCAAAAAGGATGGATAACTGAATATGATACCCTCCTTCCATAAGCCTGTCACAAAATGTTAAGCATTGAGTTCTTTGCAAGCATCTTCTGGCCAATGGTGAAGCATTAATCTCGTGCATGGTGAATAGATCAAGTCTGATATGGCACCCTACTTTGAATCTCATCTTGTCACTTTCCATGGTGTTGGTCACTAGAATGATGAAAATCGTAAGATGTCAATGAAATGAGTGAATGAGAATGGAAATTTGGAAAACATAGTGTATGAAGGTGTGAGTTTGGTGGATGAAATGGAGGGCCTTGAAGCTGAGAAAAATTATAGAAAAAATTTAGTGGGTAATGTTGTGTGTTGGCTTCAAGTTGAAGGTGGAATGAGGGAAAATGCATGAGTGGAAGGTGTCAAAATGTCTAAAACACAGGAAATTCCCAATTTTGACTGTGAGAATAGAATGTGAAACAATAGGGTAAGTTTGTGAGGTGAAAAAGGGGTGATGAGGTTGAGTAAAAATTCTAACGAAAATTCAGTGAATAGGATGGTATCTTATCTCCATAATGAAGGTGGAATGAAGGAAAATGGAGGATTTTAATTCATTTAAATCCTCAAAACACAGTCATTTCCCAATTTTAGATGTGGGAAAAACTAGTGAAGAAGTGTTTTGAATTTTGAGGGTCATGGAGCGGGACAAAAATTTTGATA
Organism: Pinus albicaulis; assembly: GCA_034641835.2. Classification (NCBI taxonomy): domain Eukaryota; kingdom Viridiplantae; phylum Streptophyta; class Pinopsida; order Pinales; family Pinaceae; genus Pinus; species Pinus albicaulis. The sequence goes on from CM076577.1 coordinate 264,741,375, forward strand.
GAATTTCAGAGGGTATGTTGACACCTTAGCTCCACAATGCAAGTGGAATGATTAAAGATGGATAACTCTAAGTCCTTCAAAACCCTAAAACTGAGTCCCCTTAATTTTGACAATTTTGATGTGTCTATGTTAAAATAGTTTATAATTTTAGTGTTTTGATAGTTTGATTTGATGTCATGGATGATGTGTGGGAATATCTATAAGTAGATGGGCATGGAGGATGTAGGTTTAGGGTTTTTGTGATAGGTTATGTTTTGTTTCAATCGATGATTAGGGTTTAAAAAAAAAAATGAATATGTGGACAGTGAGGATATGGAGAAGAAACAACTGATGTATACAAACCATGAAAATCTTGCCAAAACAAACAAAGGATTTTTATTACCTTGTGAAGTAACTATAGCAATGAATGGAGGTCGGAATCTGGGTTTCGAGCTTCAACAAGACCGGAGCTCGCCACCTACATGAGAGTAATGTTTGATTTGATGTCATGGATGATGTGTGGGAATAGCTATAAGTAGATGTGCATGGAGGATGTAGGTTTAGGGTTTTTGTGATAGGTTAGGGTTTATTTCAATGGAGGATTAGGGTTTTAAAAAAAAATTAAAAAAATAATAATATGTGGACAGTGAGGATATGGAGAAGAAACAACTGATGGATACAAACCATGAAAATCTTGCCAAAACAAACAAAGGATGTTGCTTACCTTGTGAAGTAACCATAGCAATGAATGGAGGTCAGAATCTGGGTTTCGGGATTCAACAAGACCGGAGCTTGCCACCTAAAAGAGAGTAACACTGTCCCTCTCCAACACTGACAAAAGCGTAACAATTTTTTTTCAACTGACAGGAGCATAACACAAATGATTTTCTTACCACGTAGGAGCGTAAAAAAGTTTCTTTCCTCTCCCACAGGAGTGTAACAATTTTTTTTACACTACCCAGAAGTGTAACACTGTTTTCTCCAAAATTAACAGGAACGTAACACAAAGGTTCTTTTTACCTCCATAGAAGCATACCAACGCTTTTTCCCTCGCAGACAGAAACATAACACTTGATTTATTCACTCTCAGAAACGTAACAAAGGGTTTCTCTTCACACTGACATGAGTGTAACAAAGATTGTTTACCTCCACAGAAGCGTAACAAATTATGCTTCGTCTCATATACAGGAGTGTAACAAAAATTTTTCACTCCCATAGAAGCGTAACAAAAGGTTTTCACTCCCACATAAGTGTAACAATACACTCGATTAATGAGAAAACAAGTCTCAGAAGGGTAACAAAGGAATTTTTAATGCTTGGATTTGGAGTTTAAAAGAGTGAAGGGTTACTCTCTTATATGTGGAAATGGTAACAATGAATAAACATGAATTTCACTCACCCTTTATAAACATTAATGACTCTTACATTTTCATATGACATTTAGATTGACTTTTAACCCTTTTGCACTTGAACAATGACTATTACCCCTTCAAATGAGATGAGAAGGAAGATTGACCTCCTTTAAAGATCTGACACTTAAGGTGTTTTTATGAAATTTGAAGTGACTTTATGGGCTTTTTGAATGAAAAATGAGGACACAATTTGCCCTTTCTACAAGACAAAACTTCTCCTTTCATGAAACAGTGAGACTGTTTTTGAACACTTTTGAACTTTCACATTGGACATGACTTTTTAAAATAGATAAGATGTATTTGAAGCTTGAAATGACACTCTTTTGCATTTTACTAGGACAGTAGGTAAAAATGACCTCCCTTGGAGCTCTAACAGTGGATGATGACATTTTTATCCTTTAAAAGAGACAGTGAGACATAGCTCTTCGATTTTCATGAAACAGTGAGACAAAGATGAGATGTTTAAAACTTTTTATTGAAATTTGAGCCATATGAAACAAGAAATATGGATTTATTTTAATTTCATAAACTTGCTTGCTCCTTCATTAGGGTTTCATGGATGAAATGGAGGATTACTAGCTTATGTTTAGTGAAAATTTGAAGAATTTTCCAAAGGCAGGGTTGAACCTAGACCTGACCTAAATGAAATGAAATGGCATAACCATAGACCTTTTGAATCATGATGATGGAGATGGTGACCTTGAAAATGATGATGGCGATGACCTTGACAATGGTGATGATAAATGAAATGAAGGAGAAACATACATGGTTTAGCCTTCTTCAGTGACCAAAATTATTTCTTAGAACTAGTTCGAAAAAGTAAAAATTTTGACCTATGACTTAATTGAAAACAACTGAAAGAGTCATTTGATCACTGACATACCTAGGCTAACAAGAAATCACTCGAAGTTATCATTGTCTGCTGATTGAATATTATGATTATTTCATCAGCTTGAGTCCATTCAGATGAATTATCTTTGGAATTGGCCTATAAATTATTTTGAGTGTCTAACTCATTTAGCTCTGACTCATTTTCCTCTGAATGATTCATTTCCGATTGAGAATTTTCTGATTAAGTGCGTTCTGATTGGTTTTGTTCCAAGTGGCCCTATTCTGACTAATTTTCTCAAATTGCTCCTTCTTAGAATTCTCTTTCTCCAACTAATCTTCCTCAGATTGCTCCTTTTTCAGAATTTTCTTTGTCATTTTTCTCTTCTTCAGAGTGTTCTTTCTCAAATTTTTTATCTCAGTTATTGTATTAGTCTGGATTGATTTCTTATGAGACTAATCTATAAAACCATTATGTTGACACTATTGAGTAGAATATGAACCGGCGTTATTCTTAGCTTTTTGAAGTATTTCATCCATTTTTCTTTGGATATTTTCTGCAAAAACACCCTTGATATTTTCTATGGCATCTTTTATGTGAGTCCTGATGGAAGGAGCTTTTCACTTCTGAGGCTTCTCGGCTATTTTTTTTCTTGTTGCTATTGTTTAATGGCTTATTCCAATTTATTCTTCTTTTCAAGATCATCCAATTAATTTCTTTGAGCACTTTTTTCCACGAGACGATTTGGTTTTGGATGTGGTGGTCTTAGATCTGGCGGACTCTTTATAGACAAGTTATTGGGAAGATTCAGTCAGGCGTACTAACTGGTCAAATTTAAAGGGTTGTGGGTATAAAGCAACCTAAAATTCTTCTTTAACTTTGACATCTTTTAAGGTGGTTATGGTGTCATGGGATGGTTCAAAAAATACAAGTGTAATGGGGAAGTTGGTGTTGGATTGCTGACGTAGTTCCAAAAATATCTGATCAATAGTTGGCTAGTAGGGGAGCTCCTAAGGGTCGACCTAAGAAAAATTGTTATACCAGAATTTGGTATTATCTAGGCATAACTGGATATGGGAGCATGGGGAATGGATCGACAGACATGTTGAGGCACTCTGTTAGGTCCCTATATCACTAGTATAGCCCCTTATTATTGTTAGTGTAAACCCCTTATTGTTATTATTGTACCCTTGTAACCCCATTTTGTTATTATTGTGCCCTTAAATTATTATTGTTAGGTCGGCTAGGATTACATTGTGGCCCACTAGGATTACATTATGGCCGTGGACTCCTATATATAGAAAGAGTTTTGTGAATTGTATCATCCAAGAATTGTTCATTTATGTAATGTATTGGAGGTTTCCCCCTCGAAGTGGCTCATTTCTAAGGCGTTTATATCTCCTTTCTTCTCTTTTTGAGTTGGTTACACAACATTTGGTATCAGAGCTTTGGGATTCCTGGGGTTTCGCTGCTCCAAACAGGTCATCGTGGAATTTTCGCTATAACTGTTTTTCTACGAAGCTTCAGAAGCTGAAATTTCTAGGGTGCGAAGCTGAAATCTTGAGGAAGGTTGTCTAAAAATTTCAGATCTTGGTTCGCAATATTTGAGGAGATATCATCTGTGGAATTTAGGTATTTTTTCAGGCTCATAAACAGGTCATCGTGGCATTTGCGCTATAAATTTTTTTGTACGAAGGTTCAGAGTCTGAAATTCATATGGTGCGAAGCTGAAATCCTGAGGAAATTCGTCAAAAAATTTCAGAACTTGGTTCGCAATATTTTTTGGAGATATGATCTGTGGAAGGTAGTGCTTTTTCAGGCTCCTGAATTTCATCTCAAAGAGGTGATCGTGGGAAAAGTTCAATAACTCTCTCTCTGAAGATTGGATTGGAGTGCCGTCAAAAGTGGTCACAAGTACACAGCCTGTAGTTTCTTCGCTATCAATTTCGGAGACAAAGGACAAAACAGTGACACGTGGCAAGTCGTACAAGTTCGCTCTACTGAACCAGTCCAGAATTAGGTCATTGTGGGAGATTGGACACAACTTTGTCTTGGAGAATCAAAATCAGGTCAGACCTGTGGCATTTGAAAGAAGCTTCAGAGGGCTACTACAGGGCTGAATTTCGGATATCGAAGATTTTCAATTACAGAGATAATACAATTTCAATGTCGAGCTCCTCAAAGCTAGTAAAAGGTGTGTATTTGTTTTCCGAATTGCATAAGTCTTGTTTGAAGAATCAAGTTGAATTGATTGCAAGGGCCTATTGTAGAATAGATATCAATATTGGAGTCTGAAATGGCCCCTAAAAAGAATTCAACACCCATTAAGCTTTTAGAAGGCTCTACTATTACTCATGAAGATGAAGAATGGCAACATGACATGTCAAAATTACAAGAGCAAATGCAACAAATTTCGCTCTCGCAAAGAACAACTAAAAATGAAATGGAAGTTTTGAAGAAAGGCGTGGAAACTAAGATGAATGGTTTGGAAGCTAAGATGGATGGCATGGAAGTCGGCATGGAAGCTAAGATGGATGACATGAAGAATGATCTAAAAGCATACATGGAAGGCTTGATGACAAGCTTAAAACCAAAAATGATTCCTAATGGCGGAAATATAGGAGAAGAACCTCCTGATGAGAACAAAATAAATGTTAATCATGATTCCATAAACTCGAATGTTGGTGGGAAGAACCACCATATTCCAAAAATGGATATGAGGAAGTTTGATGGAAAGGATCCTGTAACATGGATACTACGGATGGAGCAATATTTTGATCTCCATAACGTGCAAAACACACAAAAGGTACGCATTGCAACTTTACATTTAGAACAAAATACATTTGTATGGTATCGATGGCTTTGCTCCCGTAAAAAAATTGTCACTTGGTCAATTTTTATGGAGGAAATGATAGCACATTATGAGGATACAAAGAGTAACACCTTCTTTAGCCAATTGATAAATCTCAAACAAAAGGGTTTAGTGGGGGAGCACATTGAGGACTTCCAAAAATTGAATATAAGGGTAACTGATATTCTAGAGGAACACGGGATTGATCTCTTCATAGGCACTTTAAAGGATAACATCCAACATGAAGTTCGCGTTTTGGAACCTGATTCATTAGAGAAGGCATTCAGGTTGGCAAGAAAAGTTGAATGTAAAATTATGGCGACAAGGAAGCCTACCACTCAATTCTATAAGGAAGGAAGTGTTGCTACGTCTAGATTTCCACAACCTACAAGGTTGACACCACAACAATTGGAAGAAAAAAGAGCAAAAGGGCTTTGCTACAGTTGTGATAGAAAATACACTAAAGGTCATAAGTGTGCTGAGAAGAAATTATTTTGCATAGATTGTGAAGAAGAAGAAGAAAATGAACAAGAAGAGGATATACACCAGGAACCACCCCTAGAAGAGGAAGAAATGAATCCGACCATATCGTGTAATGCACTGGCAGGAATTACCACTCCTCAAACTCTCAAGATAGAAGGACATATAAAAAAGAAAAGGGTAATAGTGTTGATTGATTCGGGTAGCACCCATAATTTTATTCATTATAAGGTAGCCAAGGAATTAAATTGTTTCCTATACCCAGCACCAGAATGTCAAGTGATGGTTGCAAATGGAGGAACTATAAATTGCTCTGGAAAATGCCATAATATTAAGCTAACCATGGGGGGATATGTATTGACTAGTCCAATGCTTTCCATTCCTATGGGAGGTGCTGATGTTGTACTAGGAGTACAATGGTTACAATCTTTGGGGACGATAGCTTTTAATTTTCAAGAACTTTTCTTGAAATTTTTTTCAGAAGGAAAGGAAGTCGAATTACGGGGTATTGAAGGGAAGCCCGGAAGGATAATAAGCTCTAATGTCATGACAAAGCTTCTAAAGAAAGAACAACGAGGCGTAATTGCACAATTATGCTCACTAGAAGTTCCGACATCAAAATCATCTATTTCTGGAGATCTCCAACAAGTCTTGGACAATCATTCCAAGGTGTTTGAAACTCCCAAAGGACTCCCACCTATTCGTGATCATGATCATGCTATTCATTTGATTCCAGGAAGTGTTCCTCCAAACATCAGGCTTTATAGATATCCTTACTTCCAAAAGAGCGAAATTGAACGTATGATTGCAGAAATGTTAGAGGCGGGTATAATTCAACCTAGTCAAAGTTCTTTCTCTGCTCCTGTAGTATTGGTACACAAGAAGGATGGATCATAGCGAATGTGTCCGGATTATAGGGAGCTCAATAAGCTCACCATTAAAGATAAATTTCCCATTCCTGTGATTGATGAATTATTGGATGAATTACATGGAGCAATTTATTTTACCAAGTTGGATCTTCGTTCGGGATATCATCAAATTAGAATGAAGACTGAAGATATTCCAAAAATAGCATTTCGAACTCATGAGGGTCATTATGAATTTTTGGTCATGCCTTTTGGCCTTGCCAATGCACCTTCTAAATTTCAAGGGTTGATGAATTCCATTTTCAAACCCTTCCTTAGAAAATTTGTGCTAGTATTTTTTGATGATATACTAATCTACAGCAGGTCTTGGAAGGATCATGTTGAACATGTTGACAGGGTGCTCAAACTATTGCAGGAGAAACAATTATATGCAAAAAGTCCAAATGTTTCTTTGGAGTACAAGAGGTGGAATATCTGGGTCATATTGTATCTCACGAGGGTGTTAAAGTGGACCCTAACAAAATTAAAGCCATTAAGGAATGAAAAGTTCCCACAACCATAAAGCAGTTGCGAGGATTTCTCGGGTTAACAGGGTATTATCGCAAGTTTTTTAAGAATTATGGGAGAATAGCAGCAACTCTAACAACATTATTGAAGAAAGATGCATTTTCATGGACTCCTGAAGCAACTAAGGCCTTTGAACGTCTTAAAGAGGCAATGTGCCTAGCACCGGTCTTAGCTACACCAGGCTTCACAAAAACCTTTATTGTGGAATGTGATGCCTCAGGAAATGGAATTGGTGCAGTTTTAATGCAGGAAGGAAGACCCATTGCTTTTGAAAGTCGTCCAATCGAAGGAAAGTATTTACAGAAACCTATTTATGAGAAGGAAATGTTAGCAATACTACATGCACTAAAGAAATGGCGAACTTACCTAATGGGAAGACACTTCAAGGTAAAAACTGATCATGATAGTCTTAAACACTTTTGGAACAAAGACTATCTTCAGAAGAGCAGCAAAAATGGGTCACAAAGATGTTGGGTTATGACTTTGAAATAATCTACAAAAAAGGAAAGCTTAATGTTGTTGCGGATGCACTCTCAAGAAAGAATGAAGAAGTGGAAGCATTGCTTTGTGCCATTTCTATTATCCAACCAGATTGGATAACCGAAGCAAGAGATGAATGGAAGAAGGAAAAAGATGTATGGACACTCATTCAAAAGTTGCAGCAAGATCCTAGTACATCTGATACATTTAGTTGGAAAAATGATTCCTTATGGTACAAAAATCGCTTATATCTTTGTAAGAATTCCCAACTAAAACAAAAGATTCTTCTGGAATTGCACACTTCTCCTTTAGGAGGACACTCAGGATTTTTAAAAACTTACCACAGGGTGAAGAAAGAATTTTTTTGGGATGGCCTTAAATCGGATATTCGAAAGTTTGTGGTGGAATGTTTGGTTTGCCAGCAGAATAAAGTGGAAACAATTAAGACCCCAGGACTTCTACAACCTTTATCCATTCCAAGTCAACGTTGGGAGGAGATTTCAATGGATTTTATCACAGGTTTACCTAAGTCCGAAGGAAGAGTGTCATCATGGTGGTAGTTGATAGACTTACCAAGTATGCACACTTTTGTGCATTATCTCATCCATTTAAAGCAAGTACAGTTGCTAGTACATTTATGGACAAAATTCAAAAGCTACATGGAAGCTCAAGAGTTATTGTGAGCGACAGAGATCCCATTTTTACTGGAAATTTTTGGACGGAGTTATTTTCTTGTTTGGATACTCAATTAGCTCATAGCTCATCTTATCATCCTTGATCTGATGGTCAAACTAAGATAGTAAATAAATGTTTGGAAGGATATCTTCGTTGTTTTGTATCTGATAAACAAACACAATGGGTCAAGTGGTTACCTCTCGCTGAATGGTGGTATAACACTTCCTTCCATACTGCACCAAAAATGACCCCATTTATGGCACTTTATGGATATCATCCACCATCCATCACATCATATTTAAGGGAAAATTCGAAGGTTCAAGCAGTGGAAGATCACATCGAGCATCAGCAAGAAGTTCTCCAACTCTTAAAGGATAACCTAAATTTAGCACAAAATCGAATGAAACAACAGGCAGATCAACATCGCAGCGAGAGAAGTTTTGATGTAGAAGATTGGGTATTTTTACGGCTACAACCATATAAACAAATGTCCCTCAAGCAAGCTAAGAAGGATAATAAATTATCGCCAAAGTACTATGGTCCTTACAAGGTATTGCAAAAGATTGGTACTATGGCATACAAATTGGAGCTTCCTGCTTCTTCGCGAGTACATCCAGTTTTCCATGTTTCATGCTTAAAGAAGGTTATAGGTGAAAATCTTCCAGTTCAAACAGTATTGCCAGAACTTGATGGGGAAGGGAGAATCATATTGGAACCTGAAGCAGTCATGGAAAAAAGAACTCGACAGCTACGGAATCGATCAATTTCAGAGTATCTCATCAAGTGGAAGAACTTACCCACTGAAGATTCTACATGGGAGGATGAGAATTTTATACAGAAGCACCCAGAGCTACTCAAGCGTTGAGGACAACACTTTTTTGAAGGAGAGGGGCATGTTAGGTCCCTATATTACTAGTATAGTCCCTTATTGTTGTTAGTGTAACCCCCTTATTGTTATTATTGTACCCTTGTAACCCCCCATTTTGTTATTATTGTGCCCTTAAATTATTATTGTTAGGTCGGCTAGGATTACATTGTGGCCCACTAGGATTACATTATGGCCCCTTGGACTCCTATATATAGAAAGGAGGTTTTGTGAATTGTATCATCCAAGAATTGTTCATTTATGTAATGTATTGGAGGTTGCCCCCTCGAAGTGGCTCATTTCTAAGGCGTTTATATCTCTTTTCTTCTCTTTTTGAGTTGGTTACACAACACACTCTCCATGTATTAGATATGTTCTTTATATTTAACAACTAGTTCCTAAAAATCTCATTGGGACCTAGAAATTAGGGTTTCCCCGACAATCTATTGGAAAAAATTCTGAAATTGTACATCAAAGGTGTATCTCTTTTAGTGAATTATTCTTCCCTGAATAGTGAATTAGACTCCATGCCTATCCATATTAACAAGGAAGGGAAAAAAATAGCCTTACCATAATTTTGATAGTATTGGCAATTGGGTTTGATAAGATCGGCTACATGGTCTGCCATGTTGTATTTATGACCAACCTTTTCTATTTCACTGATTGATTCAAGCATTGTAAGCTTGAAGTCTGAGGCTCGACTAATTGTTGTAAGGAAAAAAGAAATGATTGTGAATATCCATTTGACCAAGGGGTTTTGAACTTGACTGATGACCAGACCTCTTGAATTCTTTCTGGACACGCCTCCAACAATATTTGTGAGCCATTTATTCACATCAGTTATGGTTAGTACCTTGGTTCCTTTGTATGGTAAACCAATTATTAGATGGATGGTGGTACTAGAAATGGAATAATGCTTATCCAACTAGAGTTTTCCATTATGATACCTACTAACCAGGTATTTGATTACCTCCTCTTTTAGACCTTGGAGATTTGCAACTGAGGGGGTGCCCAAAATGTCTCAAATTTTGTCTTTTTCCAATAGGTTATTCTGAGCATTGCATAAATATCCTATATTGGCCCATTTAAGATAAGCTTCGAAGTTTTTTTCCCAAGTTGTTTCATCAACCTTTGTCTGTAAAATATTATGCATATGTATTTCCAGTTGTGTTTTACTGACGAGATTGAATCTTTCCTTTGTTCGAGGCTCAACTGTGATTTCCTCCTCATTTGACCTAGCGTTCTGCTTCACCATGGAAAAATATTCTCTGAATTATTTTGTTCAGAGACATTCTAGAAGTCTATAACCAGAAATTAAATGACTCAGTATATCAGGGGCATCATCCAAGTCATAGGGTATATCACTTGGAATTTCAGGAAATATTCTATATAACCTATGGTGCTCTTTGATTGTTATAGAAGTGATGTTAATTGTGCCATTATTATCACTGAATTTACGCCCTCCAAAATGTCTCTTCAATTTATGATTTATTTTTCGATCATCACTATACTCGTGCATGCCTTATACTTTCCACCTTTCCCACGTAGTGGATAGTAATTGTGAACTATTTTGAAATGACCTTTGTTGATCACTTGATGGTAATGGTATGTGTAGAACGTGTTGTGTGTCAGAAGGGGACGACCATACTTTATTACTTTGGCTAATGGGTCCCTCTTTTTTTATTTCATGAGATTTTATCAAGGTCATACATCGGGTTGTGATACACGAAATATTTTTGGAACTACTTGGGGATGGATAGTTGATGTTTCTTTCTTGGTTCACTGAACTCTCGAATTGTACTCGATGTTCTTATTTTACGGGATGCTTATTTCATGATCCAAGTCGGTTTCTTCCCTTGTTCTCTATTTTTCGTTCCGAACTTTGTTTCACCCTAAGGATATTTCGAATGTCAGGCTAGTGCTCCATAGTGTTCTTTTAATCTAGTTACCTAGTTCATCATTCCAATTATTTTTATCGGTAAACCAACTTTTATGTCGATTATTATTTGTAATCGATTTTTAATTGATTTACTTGAGTTAATTTAATACACACAAATAAATATGAAAATAATTTAATAACTTAATAAATTATTATTAGCTTAATTATTATTAATATTTTAGTTTTTACATATTAGTCGGTTATCCTTTTCATCTACTATCCTATGGTTAACCTATGCTAAATTCTACTCAGTGTTATATATTTTAAGTCAGGCACCATTAACACATGATTTAAAAAGTATCCCTTACAAATTCTTTAATTGAATAGCACCTACAGGTAAGATATCTTTAATAACAAATGGTCCTAACCACACAATTTTGATCTTCTTCGTCTTTCCTTTAACTTTGTTGTCATATAGTAGTACTAGATTATAAACTTGAAAATGGTTGGCTTGCAGGTTCATATCATGTCATGATTTTTTTTTTCGTTATTAACCTGTTGATGGTAAAGGGAGAGAAGAAGGTCTTCCTCTAGTTGGGGTAATTTTCTTAGTCATTCCATTTGTAAATTCGTATTATATTTTAATATATTCAACGAGCTTTGTGCATTTTCTAAGTAGAATGGTACAACTAATTCTTGACCAAAACCAATTTTAAATGGTGTTTTTCCTGTTGAATTTTTATACAATGTGTGATAGCCTCATAGAACGACTAGAACTTTATCATCCCAGTCGTCTTTGTCAAGTTTAAAAAAATTCGTTAAACCTTTATTTAGTGTTTTGTTGAATGAATCGGCGACACCATTAGCTTGTGGATGGTATGAATTAGTTTTATGGTGTTCGATCATAAAATTATTCACTTGGGCTCAAAATGTAGAATTTACAAAATAGGTTCCTCTATCACTAATAAGAACTAAATGATAGCCAAATCACATTACTATGTTTTCGTATATAAATTTAACTGTGACTTCTTTAGTGCAAGAGCCGATTTTCTCAACTTTTGCCAACTTTGTTAGATACTTGACTACAGTTATTATATATTTTTCTCACATCCTCTTACCTCTTTTAAGAAAGTGGGCCGACAAAGTCGACTGTCCATATCTCAAAGGGTAGTGAAGGGATAATTGAGTGCAGTGGCATTTGTTTTTTTGGTAAATATTGGCATGCTCTTTGACATATATCACATTTTTGTACATATTGTTGAAGATCGTGGAATACTTATTGCCACTACAGACTTTCTTGAATTATCTTCCGTGAAATAATTTCTCCTTGATAATGTCCACTGGCTACCCCATTGTGTGCTTCAATGATGATTTCTTCTCTTTCATGTTCTAAAGCACATATGCGAAGTAATTCATCAATTCATAGCTTATATAAGTGTCCATTTATTAATGTATATGGTGTTTCTTTTATAGAAAGTGAATATTTCTTCTTATCTAATAGACCATTAGGTTATTTTCCAGTATGTAAGAATTATGCAATTTCGGAAAGTTCTGATGGAATTGCTTCAATTTTGAATAAATTTGCGTCTGGAAGGTCGTCATCCATATCAGTCGGTTCCTCCCGAAATTTAGGATAAATAGTGATCAGGAGTTCATAATTTTTTCTCAAAATTGAAAGTTACAGGATTGGGTTGAAACTATTATGGTTGTGTAGATATCGTCTTCCTAATTTCGGCGCCATGAACTGTTCGAAAAACCGATGTCATATGAGGGAGATATTGCGTTATGATTGAATTCCAAAACAACTAAATTTTGAGACAAGGTTGACTGGGATGCCCAGTCAGCATGGAGGATGCACAATCAGCAAAAAGGAATATTTCAAAGAATTTTCCTTTTCTTCAGGCCAACCAGTGGATGACAAGTGGCACTATATGGTTTGTTTAAGGGTTGCACGTGTTTTTTTTAAGAGCCAATGGGAGGGTGACACGTGGCTAGCCCTGAGGCTGCCACATGTCCCCTTAATGTTGTAATAAATTTTTTATGGAGGTCCGCAGGGCTCAACCCCGCGATCTCCAGCAGAGCAACTACCCGCCATATTGCCCGCACTACGCAGTGAGACTTAACCTTATAGTTCTCAACGCAAAGTTAAAGTTTACAAGGGTGGAATTTTGGGGTTGGGACCGCCGGCAGTCCCAACCCACCGATGGTCCTGTGGAAGGTTGGTCACATGACAAGGCATAAACCATAGCATAAAACATTAGCATTGACAACATTTTCCGCAAACGGTTTCACGATAATACTTATCACATGTTTTAACCCTCCACGCCATAAGCCATAACTATGATGGTTAAGGCATAACCTCCAACATTTAATATCCCGTGGAGCATTCACATGGTAATGGTTTTCTAACCCTCCGCGCCATAAACCATAACTCTGACGGTTAACTCCGGTTGAAGTGTTATTACCCACGGTTTCGGCCTAGAGTTTCGCTCCGCCAATAACTAACACTATATGGTTTGGGTTGGCATGTGGCCACCCAACTGTTAAAATAAATATTACGGTTAAGACTAGCGGGTATATTGGAGGCGCATTTTATGTGGCATAAATTTCCAAAATAACTCCAGTTAGGTGGAGTTCTCCAAAATTAGTGGAGCTTTTCTAGGTGTTACTGGGCAAATGATTTGGAGGCTCAATTTTAACCCATTCTGAGTGAATGAAGAGTCAATCTAGACTAATTGGAGCATGTTGGAGCCATTGGTGCAGATAAAACAACTATTAGAGGCCTGTAACTACAAGTATTTGCAAAATTTTGAGCATAATGAAAGATGGACATGCCATTGGGAGCTAGCTCAGTAGATGTAGCCCAGGAGGGGTGAACTGATTCATCATGCCTGCTGTGTAAATGTTATGTGGTGTTTTATTTCTCTGTTTTACACTGTTGTTCAATGTTATTTGTGCTTATTTCATGCTTATAATTCACTAAAATCGTCTATATTTCATGGTTAAAATCCTCAATCCTTAATCAAACTATGGAGACAAGTATGCACATGTTTTATAACTGAAAAGAAACTTAGCACAACAAAATTAATATATTCCTTTCAGATCAGATTGGTATTAGAGCTAGAGTTTAGTCTCTGGTGTTTTTTTGTGCAAAATATTTATTTAACTTTTTGCAAGTTTTAGATGCTTACAAGGCTCAAGCTCAAAAGAGGAGAAGGCAAATTGGTGGGAGCAAAAGGGTCTCAAGAAGAGCCAAATCAAAGGAGAGCAAGATTTCCACAATCTCCACCACCTAGTTCACCTCCTAAGGAAGCAGAAGTGCCATTGAGCATGCCTCAAGAGGAAGGAGAAATCCATGAATAGACGGATCCCAAAGAGGAAGAAAGAGTGTTCAGGAAAGCATTCCTTGACATGATAGAGATGGTTAGTATCCTTTATCAAGAAAGGAATGAGAAACTGGAAGGAGAAGGATCCAAACTTCACAAGGAAGGACAGGGATCTTCAAGAGGTCACAATGATGAAGATAAGTCAAAGAAGGGCAATGGAGGAAATGGAGGCAATGGAGGGCCATCATCCACACCCTCATCATCATCATCCTCTACTTCATCTTCAGTACATCAGCCACATAAGTCAAAGAACACTAGTAAAAGTCCTTTTTTAAAACTTGATGTTAAGTTTGAATTGCTAATGTTTAATGGTGAAGTCAATGCAGAAAAGCTTGATAATTGGATTAGGCAATTGGAGGTCTATTTGAGAATCCATAACCTTCAAGATGACAATACCAAAATCCAATTAGCTTCATTGAGAATGGAAGGTGCAACACTTTTTTGGTGGGAAGCCAAGACAAAGGAGGAGATCAAGAAGCATGGTAAGATTATTATATCATGGACTGATTTTGTTACTGCAATAAAACAAAAGTTTTATCCATTAGCTCATATGCAGAAATCCATAATGAACTGGAAAAACTTTAGGAAATTGAAGGGACAAAATGTGCAAGAATACGCCCAAGAATTTAGGAGAAGAGATCTCTTATTAGGGGTAGATTTGCAGAGCCAAGATACTTTTCTCAAGTACATAGGATTCTCATGTTTAACCCCACAAGTCTAGATGAAGTATGTGTTCAGGAAACACATCTAGAAGCTCGAGCGAAAAACATTTCTGAAGAGGGTAGAAAGAAACCCTTTAAGGGGAAAAACAAAGATAAGACCTCAAAAGGTAAAATAAAAAAGAATGCATCTATTAAGAATGAGGGAGAAAAATTGGTTTGTAAAAATTGTTCAAAATAAGGCCATGATGAAAATCATTGTTGGAAATTAGATCCTAAAATGAGGCCCAAGAAATACAACAACAAAGGGAAACAAAAAACTGCAGCTACAACTCAACATGATTTAGGAGAAGATTCAAGTGATGAATCTAAAATTACAGCCATGGGATTGAAGAACATGAAAGGGAAAGAAATTGAAACTAAACCTAGTACTAGTACATCAAATTATCACATACATGCTCCAAATGAAGAAGAAATAATTGAACTGTTTCATGTGAGGGTCATATCCAAACATACTAATATTGACACATTGTTTGACAGTGGGTCACAAACAAACTTAATCTCTAAAGACTTAGTCAAGAAACTTAACCTTGAGACCATACTACATCCAAAACCATATCCACTAGGTTGGATTTGTAAGGATGCAAATTTACAGGTTTCAAAGAAGTGTATATTGCGGTTTGCAATAACTGCACATTTTGTTGACACAGTTGAATTAGATGTGGTTCCGCTTGACATAACAAGTATTGTGTTGGGAAGTCCTTACTTGTATGACAGGAAAGTGATCTTCCATTGCCATAAAAAAAAATATCATTTATTCAAAGATGGAAAGGAGTACATTTTTAGAGCACATCGCAAGAAGACAAACATTGCTATGAGATGCTGGAAAAAGGAATCATAAGGCCAAGAACTTTGCCATGTGGTTCACCCATAGTCTTGATACCAAAAAAAGATGGGACTTGGCACATGTGTGTAGACTTCAGAGCTTTGAAAAATATTACGGTAAAGAATCGTTACCCACTACCAAGGATAGATGATTTGCTCGATCAACTGAAATAAGATATTTTTTTCACTAAGTTAGATTTACGAAGTGGATATCATCAAGTAAGAACTGTAGAAAGTGACATATGGAAAACCACATTCAAAACCAAACAAGGACTCTTTGAGTGGTTAGTAATGCCATTTGGTTTTTGTAATGCACTGGAAACTTTCATGTGTGTTCTAGATAGTGTTTTGCATCCATTCCTTGATGAATTTGTGATTGTGTACTTAGATGACATATTGATTTTCAGCAAAACAAGAGAAGAACATGTCTTTCATGTGAATAGAGTGCTTGATTTTTTGAGGAAAGAGAAATTGTTTCTTAAGATGTCAAAGTGTGAGTTTGGAAAGACTTATTTGGTTTATTTAGGACACATTGTAGGAGGAGGAGAGTTGAGAATTTATCCTTCTAAAGTGGAAGCCATTGTGAATTGTCCCACACCCATAACAGTAACCGACGTAAGAAGCTTCTTAGGTGCAGCTTAGTATTGGAGAAATTTTATTGCTAAATTTTCTGCCACCGTAGCTCCTATGCATGCAGTGACAAGTGTGAATAAAGGCTTCCAATGGGGAGGAAAATAACAACAATATTTCGAAGCTTTAAAATACAATATCAGTTCATCTCCAGTCCTTGCATTACCGAATTTGAGATAGCCATTCAAGATACAAACCGATGCTAGTGATTATGCCATGGGTGTAGTTATTTTGCAACATGGTAAGCCTATCGCTTTTCATTCTGAAACATTCAATGGTTATGTAACTAATTATCCTACATAAGAAAAAGAATTGTATACATTTGTACAAAGCGTCAAGAGGTGGAAAAATTACTTGATGGGTAAAGAGACGATTGTGCATACCGATCACCAACCATTATAGTACTTGCAGTCACAAACAAAATTGTAGAAATCAAGACATTTTAGGTGGATGGGATTTCTTCAATAGTTTCACTTGGTTATAAGATAAAAGAAAGGCATTTTCAATAAATTTTTTGATATGCTTTCAAGACCAATCATTAGTGCATCTACTTTACTAAAAAATGATTCTATTGTACATGAGAGTTACATAGAACAATATGCACATGATGTTGATTTTCAAGATGTGTATGCCAAATTGAGTGAAGGGAATCAAGTTGAAGAAAAAAATTATCACATGCATACCAATTTTTTGTTTCATTTGGGCAAGTTGTGTATACCACAAGGAGAGAGGCTACGTGTCATGAGAGAAGCTCCTTCATCTCTTATTGTTGGACACTTTGGGGTAAGAAAAAACAATGATGCATCTACAGAGGTATTGCTATTGGCTTCGCATGATAGATATTGTGTCACGTTTTATAAGAGGTTGTTCTATGTGTGCAACAAGCAAGCCTAGTAATAGGAAGCTTGGGTTGTACACACCACTACCGGTACCATCAAGGCCATGGGAGAGTGTCTCCATGGAATTTGTTGGAGGTATACCTATGTCAAGAAAATATCATGATTATCTTTATGTAGTTGTGGATAGATTCAGTAAAATATGTACACTTAGGCCATGTAACAAAAACATTACTGTTGAAAAAACTTCTGAACTTAATTTTCAACATGTATGGGTTCATTATGGATTGCCAACTTCTATTGTTAGTGACAGGGATTCCAGGTTCATTGGGAATTTTTGGTCCAATCTTTGGAGTACGATGGACACAAAGTTGCAAAAGAGTACTTATTTTCATCCGCAAACTGATGGACAAACCGAGGTGGTGAACAAAACTGTTGTGCATCTATTGTAATATCCAAAAATAGTGATTGCACAGCAAGCCTGCTAAAATAACACACTTCTGGGAGATTTATGCACAGAAATGAGTTTGCAACCCTTGGATTCCTTAGATCAGCAGATCTAGAGTATAGATCCAAAAGGGGAGCAAAAACAAATCAAACTAGGTGTGGTAAATAGATCTCCCACCACCTAGTCTAGCTGAAAAAATGCCCTACAAGATGGGCTACAACTATGCACAACAAATTGCTTCAGAAATAACGCAGTCTTGGATAGCATGAGCATGAGGCCATCAAATAAGATCAAAATTTTAACATATAGTAGAAATTTAGATTTAAAATGATGCTCTTACATTATACAATATAATAAAGAAGACAAGAGAGAAAGAAATCTTCAGAAAAGAGGGCTGCAACACATGTATAAACTAAAAAATGGCTTAACAACATTATTTTATGGAACTGCAACAACTGAATGTTACACTTCAGATCTAGAACATATATGTGGATGAAATATCAGATCCATTTCAGATCCGTACTCTAGAAAGACTCTATTACAATATCCCCTTGGGGTTTTGACCAAATCATGCATTACAAAGAGTAGATCTGAGTTTTAAATAGCAGATCTGCAATATTATTCAGAAATTTCTGAAGATGAATTTATATTAAAATAGATCAGATCTAAATAGAACATGGATCAGAAATCTAATCCATGGATCACCAAAGTGAAAGGCAAAGCCTAGCACTAGAGATCTCTCATAAAAAATGGGATCAAAACACCCTGCAAAACCTCCAATGAAAATAACGCAGTCCCTCAAGGGAACTACGTTGTAGCTTGAATAACAAAGTTGGCCTGATGCCAAGATAAAAATCTGAAGCTCAAACAACTGATGCACTCTTACAGAAGGTTAAAAGACACACTCACTGAGAAGAGGCACTAATACAAGCTAGATCTGAACAGATCTAGAGTTCCACTTGTTGTAGCCTAGAAAAGCAACCAAACCCTCACTAGATCTGCGTTGCAGTTGGAAGTAGAGCTTGGCCAAATGCCTGATAGTGGATTAAATAAAAAAGACTCCTCCAAGAATCCTCAATGGAAGAGGTGAAATCCCTGCATAGGAACTCCAAGTGCTAAGCATCACTATTCTCCACTGAACAACAGAGAATGGTATTTGTCTAAACAGACAAGATACTCTGAAATATAGACAATCAACAACCTTATCTCACTGCCTTCCCCTTCCTTTTATAAGATGAAAGCCTTTGCAAACCCTAAACCACCTTGATGAGTTATCTCCTTTCACATGAGGGGCCTCCT
This sequence comes from Pinus albicaulis, assembly GCA_034641835.2. NCBI lineage: Eukaryota > Viridiplantae > Streptophyta > Pinopsida > Pinales > Pinaceae > Pinus > Pinus albicaulis. Next base: position 264,760,401 of record CM076577.1, read on the forward strand.
TCTAGAACTGCGTTGTCCCTTCATGAGGTGCATTGTATCTAGACAACACTGTAGATTTGGTCAAGGTTGACCCAGCCTCATCGCTCAAACCCCTTTCACACTTGCAAGTGACTTATTTAAATGGCCTAGATTTATCCATGTTCATATGTACATTGATTTATTCATTCTTCTAGGAGTTTTACATGTCCTCCTTTATTCATGCAACAGAAAATGAGACAAAATTGCATACTCCTCTTAGCTTAGGCTAAGTAGGAATATTACAGTCCTCCCCTCCAAAATGTTGCTTGTCCTCAAGCAACTGATAGGGTGAGAGCTGTAGTGTCATCATAAGCCAGGTGCTCATCAAGCCAATACATCATGAATTGTTCCTCTAAGGTCAATATAAGATGTGCATAGTCCATCCCACTAGGAGTGAAAAATTCAACATAAATAAACATTGTTGGAGCAATGCTCCATCTAAAACATGTAGCATGAGGTACAGGGAGAAGTTCCAATCCATGTGGTACATACAAACTGCCCATCCTCCCTCCATACAATCCCATAGATATTACAACTCTATCATCCAAGTATGGAAGCAATACTACATATATGCAAACAGAAATCTGAGCTTGAGGAGGTGGGTCTAAATCCCACATGTGAAGCCAACGCAGTGCATCTCCTGCCTGCATTAGATCAAGGTGTGGTAAGTGGAATTCTCACCACACATTTTCTACATGAGTCACCTTAACATGGCTGAATATGTCAGATAAGTTTGGTGCCTTTGGAAATCACCCATCATGAGAAGGAATCTCCCTTTGCACAACAAGGGAGTGGCCAAGTTCAACATTTCTATTGTCCCACCAAAAGCCATGAGATCCACATGATCTCTCACTCCCTTTAGGATTCATATCCTGCAAAAACATGGTAAAAGAATATAACAAATCAGAAGATAAAGCTTGCTCTACATGATCAGATCCTTTACCATCAAAGTTTCTCATACACATGGAGTTGTGCATGGACATTTCCTCTCTCTAAAAATAAGGAAGAAATGGTTGTAATGACTCTTGCATAGATTCCATTGGTTGTCCCAACTCCACATAGCTCATTCACTCTTGAAAGTGTTGATATAGTTCCTCTCTCAAGCCTTCCCAATCAAAGCTCCTCATGATCAGGGTATAGATCTTCATTGAATGCATATGGCTGAGAAAGAATTCCTTGTGTTCCCCTTGTAGTATCTTCTGCTTGAGCTTGGAAGCTCTAGCCAAGAAGACCCTACCATGATGATAGATGACTCCCCCTTGGAATAAGCAGCCCTCTTCTTGCTGCATGTAATCTAGTATCATACCTGTGTGAATATCTTTGGAATACTCTACAAGAAGTTAATATTTCCAATATAGATCCACACTATTCAGCAATGACAACGTTGATGATACATCCATGGAAGTGTCTGTCATTTTTCTGATCTCTTCTTTGACATCTCTCATGCCAAAATTGTGTGTTAGAAGGTTGCTCCTCCCATTATTCTCCTCCCACAGCGTAGATATAGAAAAGAGAGAGGGTGATAGTGATGTAGGGAGAAGATCCCCCTCATCCTTGAGCTGTCCCAAGCCCTCCAGCGTTGTAGCTTGGTCTCCCATTGCTCCAATCCCTCCTGGATCCAGATTTGGAGTAGAACTTCGTGAGGCCTCCCCCACAAGATCTAAATCTGGTGGCCTCCCAGGTGGTTTGCCACTAGATAATAATGTCCCTTGCAGAATTCTCATGAACATAAGAGAAGGGAATGTGAGATCCTTGCTTCCACTGCGCAAATCCATCTCTTTTGTTTGTGTGGAAGTGCTAGGTGAGGGATAAGTATGCATGCCTTGGATCATTTGGGGTTTACCATTCTTCATTTCCACCCACTCCATCTGCAAAGCTTTCCAGTCAGTGGTGACTTTGCCCAATGTAATCAACCATTGGACACCCAAAATGATATTGGTGTCTGGTATGTCAACTACAAAAAAGTGATCCACCAAAGTGTAGGACCCCATAGTGACTGAGAGTGATGGGACATATTACATGCATTGCATTGTCCTATCTCCTGGGACCAAGATAGAGAATCCCTCAAAAGTATCAGTAGGGGTTTCCCTCCTCTGCACAAGATGAGCACCAATAAAGTTGTGGGTTGCCCCACTGTCAATCAGTACAAATACCCTCTAATTCATGATTGAACCTTGTACTCTTAGGGTCAAGTACTTAGGCACTCCTCTCAAAGATGAAAGAGTTCCACCTATTGGAGCAAAGGCTCCATCCCCATCTCCAGATGGTGTTGGATCTCCCTCAACATTATCAGCGTTGTGACCCCTCCTAGGTTCATCATCTTCATCTTCCTCCTAAAAATATGAGAAGACTTCTATGTAGTGTGCTTTCCCAGCAGCACATCTATGTCCAGGTGCCCATGACTCTTGGCAAGTGAAACATAGTCTCTTCTTTCTCAGCTCCCTCCCGACTTCAATATCAAGAGGCTTCTTGAATGAGCTCTCCTTGGAAGGAGCAGCTTTTTCTTCCTTCCCTTTAGAAATGTGAGGGGCCTTGCTCTGGAAAGTTGCCTTTGCTTTTGGCAGGGCATCCTGGAGATCTCTAGCCCTATCAATGGCATCATGCAAAGTGATGGGCTTGGTAGATTTAACCAACCCATGCAAAGGTTCTTCCAAGCCATTGATGAACATATACACCCTCCTTGCTGCAGACAGATCAGGAACCATAACAGATAATCTCATAAACTCAGAGATATAAGTTTCTGCATTCCCTGATTGCTTTAACTTTGCAAGGCTCATGAAAGGTGCTTCTGGATCCTTTCTGTCAAACCTTTCCACCAGTCTTCTAGTGAATTCAGAATAGGTAGTCACAATGGCATGGCCCAATGTAGACAACCCATGGAACCACCAATTGTGTGCTTCACCTTCAAAGTGTAGCACTGCAATCTTGATGGCTTCAATCTCGGGGACTTTGTTCAACTGAAAGTAGATGTCCAAATTTTCTACCCATGCCTTAGCAGAATTGGTGGATGATCCATCAAACTTGGGCAAAAATAATCTGCCCATAAAGTGATGTCTATCATGATTAGGGAATAATCCACCATCTCTATACTGATGCCTTGGTCTTCTTTTATCCTTGAGGTGACAAAACTCTTAGAAACTAAAGTGGTCCTTGAATCTCTGATTCTGAGAATCAGATTCCACAAAGTAGTCTTCAAGGGATGCTTTCTCTTGTGGTCCTTCATTCTCCACAGCCAAGAAGGTAGGCATAGTAGAGCGTTGTGGAGCTTGTGGAGCTTGTGGCTGGTTCACTAGTTGACCAGTCCAGTGGTGAGACATGCTAGAGCTTTCCCCAGGATGAAATCTCCCAGGAGATTCCCTCATCCTGTCCATTCTCATCTCTTTGATCTCTCTAGAAAGATCTTGCATGGCCACCAAAAGAGTTCTTGCAAAATCTTCTCCTTCTTTATCACTTCCAGTTTCAAGGGCTTTACCCTTGTTTTGATCCTCAGTGGTGTAATAAAAATTCTCGTGGCTTCTGTTCTTATACCTCTTCTGCCTCTCAGTAAGAGGCTCATATTCTTCTAAATGTAGCATGGATGTGATTCTCTAATGCAAGCACAGGCTATGCCAAGAAAGGAGCTCTGATACCACTGTAATATCCCAAAATAGGGATTGCACAACAAGCCTGCTAAAATAACGCACTTCTGGGAGATTTATGCACAGAAATGAGTTTTCAACCCTTGGATCCCTTAGATGAGCAGATCTAGAGTCTAGATCCAAAAGGGGAGAAAAAACAAATCAAACTAGGTGTGGTAAACAGATTTCCCACCACCTAATCTAGCTGAAAAAATGCCCTACAAGAGGGGCTGCAGCTATGCACAACAAACTGCTTCAGAAATAACGTAGTCTTGGAGAGCATGAGAAGGAGGCCATAAAATAAGATCAAATTTTGAACATACAGTAGCAAATCAGATTTACAATGATGCTATTACATTATAGAGTAGAATAAAAAAGGCAAGAGAGAAAGAAATCTTCAGAAAAGAGGGCTGCAACACATGTATAAACTGCAAAATGGCTTAACAACGTTATTTTATGGAGTTGCAGTAGCTGAATGTTACACTTCATCTCTAGAAAAAATCCTTGGATGAAAGATCAGATCCATTTCAAATCTGTACTTTAGAAAGACTCTATTACAAGATCCCCTTGGGGTTTTGACCAAATCATGCATTACAAAGAGTAGATATGAGTTTTAAGTAGCAAATCTGCAATATTATTCAGAAATTTCCAAAGATGACTTTATATTAAAATAGATCAGATCTAAAAAGAACATGGATCAGTAAGCTAATCCATGGATCACCAAAGTGAAAGGCAAAGCCCAGCACTAAAGATCTCTCATCAAAAATGGGATCAAAACACCTTGCAAAACCTCCACTGAAAATAATGTAGTCCCTCAAGGGAACTATGCTATAGCTTGAATAAAAGAGTTGGCCTGATGCCAAGATACAAATCTGTAGCTCAAACAACTGATGCACTCTTCCAGGAGGTTAAAATACACACTCACTGAGAAGAGGCACCAATACAAGCTAGATCTGAACAGATCTAGAGTTCCACTTGCTGCAGCCTACAAAAGCAACCAAACCCTCACTAGATTTGCATTGCAGTTGGAAGTAGAGCTTGGCCAAATGCCTGATAGTGGATGAAATCAGCAAGACTCCTCCAAGAATCCTCAATGGAAGAGGTGAAATCCCTGCGTAGGAACTCCAAGTGCTAAGCAACACTATTCTCCACTGAACAACAGAGAATGGTATTTGTCTAAACAAACAAGATACTTAGAATTATAGAAAATAAACAACCTTCTCTTGCTGCCTTCCCCTTCCTTTTATAAGATGAAAGCCTTTGCAAACCCTAAACCACCTTGATGAGTTAGCTCCTTTCACATGAGGGGACTCCTTCTAGAACTGTGTTGTCCCTTCATGAGGTGCATTGTATCTAGACATCGTTGTAGATTTGGTCAAGGTTGACCTAGCCTCATAGCTCAAACCCCTTTCACACCTGCAAGTGATTTATTTGCATGGCCCAGATTTATCCATGTTCATATGGGCATTGATTTATTCATTCTTCTAGGAGTTTTACATGTCCTCATTTATTCATTTATTCATGCAACAGAAAATGAGACAAAATTGCATATTCCTCTTAGCTTAAGCTAAGTAGGAATATTACATCTATTGAGGGGATATTGCAGTAAACATCCTAAGTTGTGGGATGAGCAACTGCATGACATTCAGCATGCTTACAACCGAGAAAAGCAATCTTCAACTCGAACATCACCTTTTGAAGTATGCTTTGGGTATTTTCCAAAATTGCCATTAGACTTCATATTTGAAAAGGATGTTGCAATTGATGGCCATAGTGATATTGACAAGGCTCAAAATTTCATTGAGCAAATTCAGATTATACATCAACAAGCTCAAGAATAGCTTGAGAAAATTCAAAGCAAATACAAGGAGAGGCATGAAAAACATAGAGTTGATCACAAGTTTCAAGAGGGAGATGAGGTATGGTTTCACATTAGCAAAGAAAGTGTGAAAGGGGAAGGTAAAAAGCTCAAACCGATTCACTATAGTCCATTCAAGATCATAAAGCAAGTTGGTAACAATGCATTTCAACTTGACTTCCCTTCATATATGAAAATGTATTCAGTTGTTAATGTTGAAAACTTACATTTGTATGAGCCACCTTTGAGCGATGATCAAGGAAGTGATGTTCAATTTCCTTCTATTGAATATTTCTCACCAAAATTTTTTGATGAGCTTAAGGAAGATACAATTTTTGACAGGAGGACACGAGCATCCAAGAGGGGAAGTGTTGACTACCTTCGAGTTAGGCTCAAAGGCACTAAACCAAGCAAGGCAAAGTGGATGTAGGTTGGAAAGGTGAGGGATTTGTACCCTCATCTACTGAATAGGTAATCAAGTATTTTGGGGTCCAAAAGCTTCCCAATGGGGAGGAGAAATCAGGAGTTCATATATTTTTCTCAAAATTGAAAGTTACAGGATTGGGTTGAAACTAGGATGGCTGCGTAGATCTCATATTCCTGATTTTGGTGCCGTGAATGGTTCGAAAAACCGATGTTGTATGAGGGAGATATCGCGTTATAATCGAATTCCCAAACAACTAACTTTTGCGACAGGGTTGACTGGGATGCCCAGTCAGCATGGAGGATGCACAGTCAACAAAAAGGAATATTCTAAAGAATACTCCTTTTCTTTGGGCCAACCAGTGGATGTCTAGCGGTGCTATATGGTTTGTTTAAGGGTTGCATATGTTTTTTTTAAGAGCCAATGGGAAGGTGACACGTGGCCAGCCCTGCGGCCTCCACGTGGCCCCTTAGTGTTGTAATAAAAATTTTATGGAGGTCCACAGGGCTCGACCCTGCGACCTTCGGGAGAGTAACCACCTGCCATACCGCCCGCACTATGCAATGAGACTTAACCTTATAGTTCTCAACGCAGAGTTAAAGTTTACAAGGGTGGCATTTGGGGGTTGGGACCGACAAAGATCCCAACCCGCCGGCGGTCCCATGGAAGGTTGGTCACATGACAAGGCATAAACCATAGCATAAAAAATTAACACCGACAACATTTTATGCAAACAGTTTCACGATAATACTTATCACATGTTTTAACCCTCCGTGCCATAAGCCATATCTTCGACGGTTAAGGCATAACCTCCAACATTTAATATCCCATGGAGCATTCACATGGTAACGGTTTTCTAACCCTTCGCGCCATAAACCATTACTCTGAAGGTTAACTTCGGTTGAAGTGTTATTACCCACGATTTCGGCCTTGATTTCCGCTCCACCGATAACTATCACTGCATGGTTTGGGTTGGCATGTGGCCACCCAAAATAAAAATAAATATTATGGTTAAGATTGGCGGGTATATTGGAGGCGCATTTTATGTGGCGGAAATTTCTAAAATAACTCCATTTAAATGGAGTTATACACAATAAGTGGAGCTTTTCTAGGTGTTACTGGGCAAATGAGTTGGAGGCTCAATTTTCGCCCATTCTGAGTGAATGAAGAGTCAATCTAGACTAATTGGAGCATGTTGGAGCCATTGGTGTAGAGAAAACAACCATTAGAGGCCTGTAACTACATTTATTTTCAAAATTTTGAGCATAATGAAAGATGGACATGCCATTGGGAGTTGGACCAACAGATGTAGCCCAGGAGGGGTGAACTGCTTCATCATGCCTGTTGTGTAAATGTTATGTGGTGTTTTATTTCTCTGTTTTACACTGTTGTTCAGTGTTATTTGTGCTTATTTCATGCTTATAATTCACTAAAATCATCTATATTTCATGGTTAAAATACTCAATCCTTAAGCAAACTATGGAGACAAGTATGCACATGTTTTATAATTGAAAAGACACTTAGCACAAAAAAACTAATATAGTCCTTTCAGATCAAATGGTCAGGACCAACATTATGTTTTCTTGGTCATAAAAATAACTTTGAATTCAAGTTCCTAGAATAATATTAACCATCGACATATCCATCCTTGATAAATTGGTTTGTTGACAAGGTATTTCAATGCTTGGTGATAAGTGTAAAATATAAATGGGTTGGCCAAGAGGTAGTGTCAAATTTTTTGCAGCACGAAAATCATAGCTAGAGATTCACATTTGGTCATAGAGTAGTTTCATTCAGCTTTATTAAGAATTCGACTGGCATAGGACTTGGGATGGTCATTCAACTCCTCGTCGGTTTGTGCTAATACTGCTTTAACTGCAACATTTGATGCATCGACGTGTATGTGAAATTGTTTGGACCATTCGGGAAACTTAAGAATTGGAGCTTCCACTAATTTCTTTTTTAATAATTGGAATGACTCATTGCATTCATTATACTAAATAAAAGGAAAATATTTCATTATAAGCTCATCGATGGGAAATGTGATGTGAGAATAAGGTCGGATGAATTTTCTATAATATCATGTATGACCTAGAAATTTTTTGATTTGTTTCTGATTCACAAGAGACTTGAGATCTAATATTACTTTGATTTTTTCCATATTTTCTTTGATCCCTTCCTTTGAAACCATGTGACCCATGAATATTCCAATAGGTGTTACAAATATGCATTTTTTTATATTTAGAGATATACATATTTGACGACATCACTCAGGCATCAGTCGCAACCATTGAACATGACCTTTCAATACTGTGTACATTGTCCAGTAATCAAAGTAAACTACTATTTTTTTATAGATATAATCTTGGAATTCCTTTCCGAAAATATGTGAAAATAATTTTGGGGCATTATTTAAACCGAAGGAAATTACTCTGTAAGAAAAATTAAAAAATTCAGTAATAAAATTTGTTTTTTCTCGATCTTCTTTCACTATAAGTACCAGGTTATATCCTGAAAATCCATCGATGAAATACTAACATTCATGTCCTTTCGCTTCATTTAAAATTTCATCAACAAATGGAATTGCAAATGGGTTAGTTAATGTAATTTTATTTAATCCTTGATCATTGACGCAAATGTGTAGTCAGTAGGGTCATGTTTCTTTGGCCAAACGGCCATAGTGATTGCCCATTCTGATGATTTTATAGGATATATAATAGCAGCGTCTAACATTCCTTCAATTTCTTTTTACACAATGGGTTTATATTTATGTGAAAGATTATAAGTTTGTTTCTTTATTGGTTTAGCTCTTGGAATGAGTTTCATCTTCATTTCTCCCATTTCTTTGACAAGTCCTTTTAAGTAATTATATTCTTGGGTGAAAAAATCTTGATATTTCTTAATTAGATTGCCAAATTCAACAATTTGTTTCTCCGACCAGTAATCACCAAGTCATGAGATTTTCTGTTAGGTCCCTATATTACTAGTATATTCCCTTATTGTTGTTAGTGTAACCCCCTTATTGTTATTATTGTACCCTTGTAACCCCCAGATTATTATTATTGTGCCCTTAAATTATTATTGTTAGGTCGGCTAGGATTACATTGTGGCCCCATGGACTCCTATATATAGAAAGAAGGTTTTGTAATTTGTATCATCCAAGAATTATTCATTCATGTAATGTATTGGAGGTTTCCCCCTTGAAGTGGCTTATTTCTAAGGCGTTTATCTCTCTTTTCGTCTATTTTTGGAGCTGGTTTCACAACATTTCGTATCATAGGTTTGGATTCTAGGGTTTTCGCTGCTCCAAACTAGTCATCGTGGCATTTTCGCTATAAATTTTTTTCTACAAATGTTCCAAAGCTGAAATTTTTAGAGTGGGAAGAAAAAATCCTGAGGAACATCGTCGCAAAATTTCAGAGCTTGGTTCACAATATTTTCAGAGATATGATCTGTGGAAGTTAGGGCTTTTTGCAGGCTCCTGAATTTAACCTAAAGAGGTCATCGCGGAATTTTCACTATAAATTTGTTCTACGAAGATTCAGAAGTTGAAATTTTTAGAGAGCGAAACTGAAATCCTGAGGAACATTGTTGCAAAATTTTAGAGCTTGGTTCACAATATATTCGAAGATATGATTTGTGGAAGTTAGGTCTTTTTCAGGCTCCCGAATTTCATCTCAAAGAGGTTATCGTGGGAAAAACTTCATAAATCTCTCTCTAAGCATCGGATTGGACTGTTGTAAAAAGTGGCCACAAGTACACGGATTTTAGTTTCCTGTCTATGAATTTCAGAGCAAAAGGAGGAAACAGTGACACGTGGCAAGTAGTACAAGTTCGCTCTACTAACTCAATCCATAATTGGGTCATTGTGGGAGATTGGACATAACTTTGCCTTGAAGAATCCAAATTAGGTCAAACCTGTGACATTTGAAAGAAGCTTTAGAGGGCTACTACAAGGCCAAATTTCAAATATTGAGGATACAAAATTATAGAGATAATTCAATTTCAATATAGAGCTCCACAAAAGCAAGTAAAATGTGTGTATTTATGTTTTCCCGAATTGCATAAGTCTTGTTTGAAGAATCAATTTGAATTGATTCCAAGGGCATATTGTAGAATACATATTAGTATTGGTTTCTAAAATGGCCCCTAAAAATAATTCAACACCCATTAAGCCTTTAGAAGGTTCTACTATGACTCATGAAGACGAAGAATGGCAACATGACATATCAAAACTACAAGAGCAAGTGCAACAAATTTCGCTCTCGCAAAGAGCAACAAAAAATGACATGGAAGTTTTGAAGAAAGGTAAGGAAACTAAGATGGATGCTTTGAAAAAAAGCATGGAATCTAAGATGGATGACATGGAAGCTAAGATCGATGAAAAAATGGAAAACATGAAGAATGATCTAAAAGCAGACATGGAAGGTTTGACTAAGTTGATACAATAAATTTTTCCTAATGGTGAAAAGATAGTAGAGGAAACTCATGATGAGAACAAAATAAATGTTAATCGTGATTTCATAAACTCTAATGTTGGCGGGAAGAACCACCATATTCTAAAAATGGATATTAGGAAGTTTGATGGAAAGGATCCTATAACATGGATACTACAGATGGAGCAATATTTTGATCTCAATAATGTGAAAAACACACAAAAGGTATGCATTGCAACTTTACATTTAGAACAAAATATGTTTGTATGGTATCGATGGCTTTTCTCCTGTAAAAAAATTGTCACTTGGTCAAATTTTACGAAGGAAATGATAGCACATTATGAGGATACAAAGAGCAACACATTCTTTAGCCAATTGATAAATCTCAAACAAAATGGTTTAGTGGGGGAGCACATTGAGGACTTCCAAAAATTGAATATAAGGGTAATTGATATTCCAAGGGAACACGGGATTGATCTCTTCATAGGTACTTTAAAGGATAACATCCAACATGAAGTTCGCATTTTGGAACTTGATTCATTGGAGAAGGCATTCAGGTTGGCAAGAAAAATTGAATGTAAAATTATGGCGACAAGGAAGCCTACCACTCACTTCTATAAAGATGGAAGTTTTGCTACTCCTAGATTTCCATAACCTACAAGGTTGACACCACAACAATTGGAAGAAAAAAGAGCAAAAGGGCTTTGCTACAGTTGTGATAGCAAATACACTAAAGGTCATAAGTGTGCTGAGAAGAAATTATTTTACATAGATTGTGAAGAGGAAGAAGAAAATGAACAAGAAGAGGATATACACCAGGAACCAACACTAGAAGAGGAAGAAATGAGTCTGACCATATCGTGTAATGCATTGGCAGGAATTACCACTCCTCAAACTCTCAAGATAGAAGGACATATCAAGAAGAAAAAAGTAATAGTGTTGATTGATTCAGGTAGTACCCATAATTTTATTCATTGTAAGGTAGCCAAGGAATTGAATTGTTTCCTATACCCAGCACCAGAATGTCAAGTGATGGTTGCAAATGGAGGAACTATAAATTGCTCTGGAAAATGCCATAATATCAAGCTAACCATGGGGGAATATGTATTGAATATTCCAATGATTTCCATTCCTATGGGAGGTGCTGATGTTGTACTAGGAGTACAATGGTTACAATCTTTGGGGACGGTAGCTTTTAATTTTCAAGAACTTTTTTTGAAATTCTTTTCAGAAGGAAAGGAAGTCGAACTACGGGGTATTGAAGGGAAGCCAGGAAGGATAATAAGCTCTAATGGCATGACAAAGCTTCTAAAGAAAGAACAACGAGGCGTAATTGCACAATTATGCTCACTAGAAGTTCCAGCATCAAAATCATCTATTTCTGCAGATCTCCAACAAGTCTTGGACAATCATTCCAAGGTGTTTGAAACTCCCAAAGGACTCCCACCTATTCGTGATCATGATCATGCTATTCATTTGATTCCAGGAAGTCTTCCTCCAAACATCAGGCCTTATAGATATCCTTACTTCCAAAAGAGCGAAATTGAACGTATGATTGCAGAAATGTTAGAGGCGGGTATAATTCAACCTAGTCAAAGTTCTTTCTCTACTCTTGTAGTATTGGTACACAAGAAGGATGGATCATGGCGAATGTGTCCAGATTATAGGGAGCTCAATAAGCTCACCATTAAAGACAAATTTCCCATTCCTGTGATTGATGAATTATTGGATGAAATACATGGAGCAATTTATTTTACCAAGTTGGATCTTCGTTCAGGATATCATCAAATTAGAATGAAGACTGAAGATATTCCAAAAACAGCATTTCGAACTCATGAGGGTCATTATGAATTTTTGGTCATGCCTTTTGGCCTTACCAATGCACCTTCTACATTTCAAGGGTTGATGAAATCCATTTTCAAACCCTTTCTTAGAAAATTTGTGCTAGTATTTTTTGATGATATACTAATCTATAGCAGGTCTTGGAAGGATCATGTTGAACATGTTGACAGGGTGCTCAATCTATTGCAGGAGAAACAATTATATGCAAAAACATCCAAATGTTTCTTTGGAGTACAAGAGGTGGAATATCTGGGTCATATTGTATCTCACGAGGGTGTTAAGGTAGACCCTAAAAAAATTAAAGCCATTAAATAATGGAAAGTCCCCACAACCATAAAGCAGTTGCGAGGATTTCTCGGGTTAACAGGGTATTATCGCAAGTTTGTTAAGAATTATGGGAGAATAGCAGCACCTCTAACAGCATTATTGAAGAAAGATGCATTTTCATGGACTCCTGAAGCAACTAAGGCCTTTGAACATCTTAAAGAGGCAATGTGCCTAGCACCGGTCTTAGCTACGCAAGACTTCACAAAAACCTTTATTGTGGAATGTGATGCCTCAGGAAATGGAATTGGTGCAGTTTTAATGCAGGAAGGAAGACCCATTGCTTTTGAAAGTATTCCAATCAAAGGAAAGTATTTACATAAACCTATTTATGAGAAGGAAATGTTAGCAATACTGCATGCACTAAAGAAATGGCGAACTTACCTAATGGGAAGACACTTCAAGGTAAAAACTGATCATGATAGTCCTAAACACTTTTTGGAACAAAGACTATCTTCAGAAGAGCAGCAAAAATGGGTCACAAAGATGTTGGGTTATGACTTTGAAATAATCTACAAAAAAGGAAGCTTAATGTTGTTGCAGATGCACTCTCAAGAAAGAATGAAGAGGTGGAAGCATTGCTTTGTGCCATTTCTATTATCCAACCAGATTGGGTAACCGGAGCAAGAGATGAATGGAAGAAGGAAAAAGAAGTATGGACACTCATTCAAAAGTTGCAGCAAGATCCTAGTACATCTGATACATTTAGTTGGAAAAATGATTCCTTATGGTACAAAGATTGCTTATATATTTGTAGGAATTCCCAACTAAAACAAAATATTATTTTGGAATTGCACACTTCTCCTTTAGGAGGACACTCAGGATTTTTAAAAACTTACCACAGAGTGAAAAAAGAATTTTTTTGGGATGGCCTTAAATCTGATATTCAAAAGTTTGTGGCGGAATGTTTGATTTTCCAGCAGAATAAAGTTGAGACAATTAAGACCCCAGGTCTTCTACAACCTTTATCCATTCCAAGTCAACGTTGGGAGGAGATTTCAATGGATTTTATCACAGGTTTACCTAAGTCCAAAGGAAAGAGTGTCATCATGGTGGTAGTTGATAGACTTACTAAGTATGCACACTTTTGTGCATTATCTCATCCATTTAAAGAAAGTACAGTTGCTACTACATTTATGAACACAATTCAAAAGCTACATGGAAACCGAAGGGTTATTGTGAGCAACAAAGATCCCATTTTTACTGCAAATTTTTGGACGGAGTTATTTTCCTATTTGGGTACTCAATTAGCTCATAGCTCATCTTATCATCCTCAATCTAATGGTCAAACTGAGATAGTAAATAAATGTTTGGAAGGATATCTTCATTGTTTTGTATCTGATAAACAAACATAATGGGTGAAGTGGTTACCTCTCGCTGAATGGTGGTATAACACTTCCTTCCATACTGCAGCAAAAATGACCCCATTTATGGCACTTTATGGATATCATCCACCGTCCATCACATCATCTTTAAGAAAAAATTCGAAGGTTCAAGCAGTGGAAGATCACATCGAGCATCAACAAGAAGTTCTCCAGCTCTTAAAGGATAACCTGAATTTAGCATAAAATCGAATGAAACAACAGGCAGATCAAAATCCCAACGAGAGAAGTTTTGAAGTAGGAGACTGGGTATTTTTACAGCTACAACCATACAAACAAATGTCCCTCAAGCAAGCTAAGAAGGATAATAAATTATCGCCAAAGTACTATGGTCCTTACAAGGTGTTGCAAAAGATTGGTACTATTGCATACAAATTGGAGTTTCCTTCTTCTTCACGGGTGCATCCAGTTTTCCATGTTTCATGATTAAAGAAGGTTATAGGTGAAAATATTCCAATTCAAAAAATATTGCCAAAACTTGATGAGGAAGGAAAAATCATATTGGAACTTGAAGCGGTCACGGAAACAAGAACTCGACAGCTACGAAATCGATCAATTTCAGAGTATCTCATCAAGTGGAAGAACTTATCCACTGAAGATTCTACATGGGAGGATGAAAATTTTATACAAAAGCACCCAGAGCTACTCAAGCGTTGAGGACAACACTTTTTTGAAGGAGAGGGGCATGTTAGGTCGCTATATTACTAGTATAGTCCCTTATTTTTGCTAGTGTAACCCTCTTATTGTTATTATTGTACCCCTGTAACCCCCATATTGTTATTATTGTGCCCTTAAATTATAATTGTTAGGTCGACTAGGATTACATTGTGGCCCCACTAAGATTACATTGTGGCCCATGGACTCCTATATATAGAAAGGAGGTTTTGTAGTTTGTATCATCCAAGAATTTTTCATTCATGTAATGTATTGGAGGTTGCCCCCTCGAAGCGGCTTATTTCTAAGGCATTAATATCTCTTTTATTCTAATTTTGGAGCTGGTTTCACAACATTTTCACTCGATCATCATTAGATATGTCAACTTAGTGTATTTTAATCTCAACGTCCATCCAGTGGGGATATTTCTATTCATCGAGTTATTGTTATATGACTTTTATTTTTTGATGTTCTGGTAGAAAATCTATTTTTTATGATTTATCGACTTCTTCTTATTTATTGGTTTTATATACTATTTGAATTCTTTTATAATTTTCAGGATGAATTTTATTCACGAAATTTTTTTGACCAGTAATAAGTGATTCCTCCATTTATAAACGATTGGACTTCCTTTGTTCAAACATATTTGATATATAATAACAGGTTAGTGAGGTATCTACTAGTTTTCGTTCATTAGTTGTTTTTTCTGTTATAAATCTTTAATTTTTTGTATTATGTTCTTTAAGTTGGCTTCATTTGATTTGAATTCAAAGTCCTTAATAAATTTTTCCTTTAATTCTTTCCATTGAAATTATTGACCATGAGCTCCTTCCAATTTATACGATTTATTTGGTAGATCATCCAATGTGTTTAGGAACATGTGTGGCCAAACTCATTCATGCTTATAGCCAATCCTTCTCTATTTTGATTCACATGTTTGGATAAGAGCGACATGATCTTATCCTGTGCTAAATATGGGTATGTTTATTTGTGAAAATATTTTTTTCCCTCTAAAACATTCCGTAAAGTATGCTATCACAGTTATCCATGTTTGAATTCGAGGCAAGTGGGCCCCCCACCGTCTCCCGAATTGTCTTGTAAAAGTTTATACTATACTTTTCATTCTACCATGTTCTCCAATTTCCTTTGTTACTTGTTCAACTTCATTTATGGGAGAGACCCTTTCTTTGAATCGAATGATGTTGCTGGAGTGATTTGTTAGATTTTTCAAAAGTAAAGAAGGTGTTCCTCGACAATATTTCTCTTGGAAGATTGATATTGCTTTAATTGAATAACGTGGATGTATTTTTGAGGTTGGAATGGCTTGAATTGTCCAACATTATTTTGCTCTAGATTCATAATTTTCAATCTGCCATTCATAAAGCTCAGTGTTAGAGTTTTTTCTAATGGAAATTGGAGATCCTGTAAAAATTCCACCTTCAAAATTCAGTTCAACATTGTCATGATCCTCACGCAATACTTGATAGAGTTATTTCATTTCATCTTCTTCATCAAAAGCTTCAACCCATGATTTTCCTTCATGGGGGTCCAAGGGAATAATAATATTCTTATTGTTTCATTTTAACTTAATTCGATCTTTTTATAATGATATCTTCACCTTCATTTTGCATCCCAAATATTTACCTATTGATGTCAAATATTTGGGGACTCCATCTACCAAGTCAATGACTTCAAATTCGACTATTTTAGGATCCCCATTATGGAAGTTTGTACATGTTGAAGCATCCCTATTGGTTCAATAAATATTTGTTCAGATAGTTTAAGATAATTAGTTTTTCTATGCAAGTTCAGTTAGCCCATATCAATCTATTTTTCTCTTCGAAGGATTTTTACCTATGAACTGAAGTCCACCACAACTTGTCTAAACATATATATGTTTGTTTCTAAGTCAAATTTTGGATCATGGCATTCTAATTGATTTCCTTATGAGAGTTGTCAATTTTTTTTTTCCTTTTTCTTTGTTTCCATTGCAAATTTTCAACATATTTAAGAATTCTACTAGGCAAGCAATAGAATGTTCTTATTTTAATAGTTCACGAAAATTTTCCAAAATTAGATCCTTAGATAATCGTTGTTGTTTAGTTTCTTTCATAAAAATTTTGATATCTTATGTCATTGTATCATTGTGACCATGCATATCGTGATATTTCATAGTATTCTTGTTTGGTCGAATCACTTGGTGGTCTTGATTGATATTATTTCTCCCTGCGCCATACCTTGTGACTACATGAAGGTTTTTGGAATTTAGAATGTCATGCTTGGGTACTGTTTGTAAAAATTAGTAATATTTTTGTTCAATATTTTCTCAATAATTTTAGGGATATATTCTAAATAATGATCACCCATACCATACATATTGTAGAAATGGGAGTCATTTTTATCTTTCAGGGGACATTATGTAGCAATGTTCCCCTCTTTCCAATAGGTGTATGATCCAAGGTAAATTATTTTACCCTTAACTAAGACCTTTTACTTCAATTGATAAATTATAATTGCATTTAATGAAAGTGTTAATGAATATAAATGAACAACTGCATGTTGTAAATAAGAGGAACATAACATGTCAATATCATCAGTCATAAGAACACGTCATTTGATAACGGAGTTCGCCCAGGAGTGACTACATCTCTGGGCCTCGGTGTCAAGATGGTGTAGGCCGCTGCATTAAGTGTTGTAAAGAAGAAGATGTACGTGGATGTGTTTCTCTGACATACAAGGAAAATTCCCTCAC
The DNA here is from genome assembly GCA_034641835.2 of Pinus albicaulis. Lineage (NCBI taxonomy): Eukaryota > Viridiplantae > Streptophyta > Pinopsida > Pinales > Pinaceae > Pinus > Pinus albicaulis. The sequence continues at coordinate 264,777,708 of CM076577.1, forward strand.
GCAGTAGTGGCTAGATCTCTCTATGATGTTCCACTGCGGAACTCTCATTCACAACAAGGACTCCTATCATTATGACAATAACTCACACATAAAGAATATGAGTATCCCACCAACATGGAAAACAAGGGATCTCAAGTGACATATGTGTGAAAGTGAGTATCCTGCCAACATGGCATCAAAGGGATAAAAAAAAATAATACAATTCCATGACAGAAAGTACATCAATTACAAAACAAGATCCCACGACTCATACATCAACAAGGATATGTACAGCACTATGCCTCTCAGGGACAAAGAAGTACATTAAATCAACTCATCATATACCTCACGCTGAAGATGACTGAAGAATGGGCTGCTGTGCTGCTGGATCTGAAATCACCATCACAAGCGTGGCGTCTAAAGGTGTGAAATCGAGTGCTCACTCGCTGAAAGCTGACACCTGAAAATTCACTTCAAAAAGTGACCAAATTATAAAGCTTAGATGGAAAATCTGAATACACCATCAAATTCATGACGTCGAATAGTGAAAAATTGACTATCCATTTTCTGAATTATGAGAAAGTGAAAATCTGAGGCAAAAAGGAATATTTTAGATTCCCCTAGATTCCTGCAATATGTTGCTCCATGGATGGAATGGAAATCTGAAACTCAAAAGGAAAATCTGACCTCACCATTGCATTCCCTATGAAAAACCGTGAAAATTGACTATAAACTTGACTATATTCCAACATGGAGAAAAATTACCTCCCCGGGAAAATTTCAAGGCTGATGGTTCCGCTCCCTGTTTCTGGGCTTGCTCATGGTTCCACCTGCATCGAAGTCTATGCCTGACTTGAACTGTGTGCACTCCCTCCGCTACCTTTGCCTGGGTGAACTTGCAAATTACAAGTTTAGGGAATATAAAAGTGGGCGGAGTTTTACAAAAGTTCGTTGGCTAAGTTGATTGTGGTTCCAAAATGGAAGGGAGGGGGTCGGGTGGTCAAACCCCGTCCCCTCTATTTTTATGTCAAAATTTTTTAAAAATCTATGCCTAACATATTATTAAACATTTTTAGACCCCCATTGAATATTTTTTAGAACTTCCAAATTAATTTAATATGTCATTTTATGGGGGGGCCGACCCGCATTGGGTGGCCCTCCCGTGATCTCTACCAGTGTACCGTATCATGGTGCAATGGTTGGGTTTTTGAAATGGTTTATGGTGCCGCTCGCTCGGTGGTCGGCCCACATGGGTTGGGCGGGTTCGACCCCCACCGACACCCATTTATGTTATATGACATATGGTTTGCCCGGGTGCATGGGGTCCAGTGGGGTCACAACCGTCGACCCGATAAAATTCTCAATTTTTTTGTTAAATTTGGTGGGACTTTGACCAGGGGTGGCGGGGTCGGTGGTTCACCACCCAAATATATATATATATATTTTAGAATTTTGGCTTATGTGATCCATTGAGTATTATAGAATTCTTTTGGTAAAATCACATGTAAAAGATTCTATAATATATTTTTTTGTTTTAAAAACAAACCAAACGTTTTGAAAATTTTTGAAAATAGGTCGAAGGAGACGTTTTAAACAGGCCACAATTTTTCCTATAATTTGGCTTGAGTTTTCTAGAATTCGATGGCCAGAAAAGGTCAAATTTGTGCCTTCCTTAAGGCTGCCCAGTCACCAAGTCAACCTCGAACTTTTACTGCTCCTAACTTCCACATACGAGCTCGGTTTAACGAATCGTTCACACCGTTGAGATCAAGACATCGAGATCTACAACCTAAACCTATTTTGAGAACAATCTGAACACTTTGATTTTTGAGCCCTCTTTGTCCTATGTGTGTCTATGGAGCCACCTAGATCAGTGTATCAGTAAAATATCCTACAACCTTGGGCACGACCACATCCCCTACCATTATATCCTCCTTCTCGTCCGTCATAGCCTCCTTGACCTCATCCTCGTCCCCAGAAGGTTGGTGATTCATTGAATTGATCAATATCCTTAGTATGATATACAACATGGTAATTAGGCTTACTTTTTCCATTAAACAAACATTCTTGGGTGGAATGGACTTTGTCTTCACAGATAGTGCACCACTTTGGCTTGGAGTTTCAAATATTTTACTAGCAATATTTAGTCAAGTGGTTAGAGGCAACTTGGCCGCAGATATCACAATACACCTAGGATTGTATCCTTTGAACTTATTGGTTAAAATAATCTAAAAATTTACAAGTATGTTTCTTATGTCCTTCCATGTGTAAATTGGTACACCAAAGATGACTCTTTTGGAGTGCCAATTTGTAACACCCTCTTCCCACATCTACCCAAGTAACCATCCAACCAGGGTAAACATGCGACGAGAGGCTACTAATATGATATTCAACCTCCTATATGACCTTAAGGAAGTGTAATCAATGGAACCTGACAAATAGAACTTACACAACACCAACAACACCTCCAGGAGGTAAACCCACCTCCCAGAACCCTGAACCCTAAGGGAGAACTAGTTTTTGAACCTTTTGAGCCTTATTCGCGGGAATTTAAGGGCAATGGAGCAGCTAGAGGCCTATATCCATGGGTATACTAAGGAAATATCATGGCCAGGGCCCCCATAAAGTCAGTTATGTGCCTGCAACTTTAGGATTCATGCCACCTTTTTAGCCCCATTTCATGGGATTCGCTAAGAATAATTTCTCCCCTACATGATAAGCTACAATACAACCTATTTGACCATAGATATAATGTGTATTCATTGATAGGTAAAAATGTGGGTAGATCCATACATCATCACTGATCAAATACATACTTATAACCAACATAATAACAATAGAATTACAATAGATATAACAACAATAAAATACATACATAAACTAGTACATTTTCATACCAAATACCACAGGAATGAGCTCTTCATTACTGAATGTGAAAACCAACTGTAGATGGGACTTCTATGCTCTACCTGACCATAGATTGTCTTAGCCAAGTTTCACTTTATCCAATCACCCTCGTGGCACATTCCAAGCATGAATATGGGACTTTATCAAACATATCAATCAAGACCAAACCAAGGCTCCACTGACCAAACTGTCTCAACATCATACTGATGATTCCACCTCACGGTCGGACATCACTAACCATCACAGATTGGTTTATATCCAAATTTTTCCAAGGCTAGAGAGTGTTTGTTCCAACCAGGGCTTATATGACTAGTAACTAAACCCCAACTGTTACAGGACTTCCAAAGCGTTTTTCCAACCAGGGTTTCCAGGATTAGTAACTCAACCCACCTAGGGCTTCCAGAGCGTGTGTCCAGCCAAGGCTTCCAAGACTAGTAACTCAATCCACAGTTGTCCTCTGGGCTTCGAGAGTGTTTGTCCAACTAAGGATTCCAAGAACTAATAACTCAATCCACAACTAAAGGAATCATGAGAACCAACCATAAAACAATCAGTGGAAATAAACCCACAATACCATGGTTGTACAGGAAATGGCAAGGCTAGGAAAATCCACATGCATACCCATGCATGCAAAAAATAGTGAGAAAAACATACATGCAACTTGATACCTGCAATAAAATATCGTTGTAGCTGCCAACCCCGATGGACTCTACCTACGCTTTCCTGCTCTTCCTTTTCCTTATTGCTCCAAATCACCAAGTATCCACACTCTCCAAGAGTGCTCCAAGAAAACTCTTAGTATCCAAGAATAGGCCTCTATTTTCTTCATTTTCCATTATTTTCCTTCATTTTCCTCCTCACATGCAACGTGTGACCTTTTACCTCCATTTTCTTCTAATTTCCATTATTTTAGTAAAAAAATGTGCCAAAAATATTTTTTGCCTCTTTAATGCCTTATCCATAGCCTTTTTCCAATTTCCTTAGCCATAATAACCATGTGAACACCCGCACTAGGATGTTTTGCCCAACATTCAGCTTGGAATACATGTCCCACCGAGCGTGGTTATTATTTTAACTTTATTACATGGAATTTTCACCAGGGATGTTACAAAACCCTCCCCCTTGGGGGACATTGTCCTCAGTTTTCAGTCACACATATACCTCAGCAACACCATTGAAAAGAAAAATATTTCCCATGGAGATTTTTAACATAGCTCGATGCAGTATTTACAATGATCACCGTGATGAAAAGAAAACCAATATGACATCATAACAACATGACAACTATAATAACATGACACCATACCGCTTATTAGACCTTTATAACATAGCTCATGGTGGTATTTACATCCACATACATATGTACATACAACTAACCATCACATAAAAACATATACAAAAACATCACCAAAACATATGCTAAACAAAAACCAACATCGCACCAAAATTGTTTTGCCTCAACTGGAAAACAAGGAAGGATACATGGCTCGCATTTGATATGCCATCTCCCATGTAGCTTCATCAGGCCCAAAGTGCTGCCATTGCACTTTAACTTGCTCTATTTCTCGATTCCAAAGCATGAGCATATTTTTTTGCAAAATGCACTTCGGTTCTAGTTGGAACTCTCCTTCTTGCTCCACCAGCAATACATACCAGTAAATAACATGATCAACATCTTTAACATATTTCTTAAGCAACGATATATGAAAAACATCATGAAATTTCACTGTGGAAGCCAGTGCAAGTCAATAGACCACCGGTTTGATCCTCTCAATGATCCTAAAGGGTCCAAAAAACATGGGTGCCAGCTTGGCATACTATCCAATCTACAAGGAGATATTCTTGGGCTTGATACGCAAGTACACATGATACCCAACCTAAAACTCCTTGAAAAACCTATTCATGTCTGCATAACTCTTCTACTTATCTTGAATTTCTTTCAAGTTATGCTTGATCACCTGCATTTCCTGTTCCATTTCTGCCAACATATATGGTCCAATCAGTACCATGTTAATCAGATCACTCCAACTGATAGGAGTGTTGCAACTCCGCCCATAAAATTCCTCAAATGGACTCATCCTCAATGACTCTTGATACTCGTTGTTGTAGGAAAAATCTACCAGTGGAAGATACTCTTCCCACTTATGTTATTGATGTATCATATATCATGCTGATCCTCTCAATCTGTCCATCTATTTGTGGATGATAAGCTGTGTTGAAGGAAAATTCAGTTCCCAAACCTACAAAAAACTCCTTCCAAAACATGGAAGTGAAGTTTGCATCCCTATCAGACACAATATTCTTCTGAACACCATGCAATATAACTTTGTCTCTCATAAAGACATGTGCTACATATCTAAATTAGTATGTAGTATTCACCGGAATGAAATGTGCAACCTTTGTCAACTTTTCCACCACAACCATGATGGAATCATGTTTTCTAATTGTCCTGGGAAAACCTATGATGAAGTCCATGGAAATGACCTCACATTTCCACTTTGGAATCGCAATCAGTTGTAGCATTCCACCTGGATGTTTACACTATGGCTTCACCATATGAAAAAACAAACATATGGCTACAAACACTGCCACATCCATCTTCAGATTCGACCAATAGTATAATCTCTACAGCCATCTTCAGATTCGACCAATAGTATAATCTCTTCACTGCATTCAAAGTCTTCTATCTTGGGTGACCTGAATATGGTTTCGCATGAAAATCCCTCAAGATTACCTTTTTGAGCTCACTATTTTCTGATACATATATCTTGTCTCTAAATATAACCTATACATGTACCTGTACCTGTACTATCATCTGTACCCATACCTATACCAACACCTATACCTGTACCAAGACCTGTACCTGTAACAACACCTGTACTTATACATGTGCCAAAAATTGTATTTGAAACAACACATGTACATGTACTCTATTGCAACCTGTGCACAATATCCATATACCTGTGATACAGCTGACCTGGCTTCAAGATCATATCATGTAAGTATGTACCATAAGAGCTCATAGATACTATATGATTTACATGTACCTTCTTGCTAAGAGAATCTGTGACCTTGTTCTCCTTTCCCTTGATTTAATTCATCTTAAAGTAAACCTCGCTAATCGTGGCCAATCATCTACCTAGCATTCAGATTCGGTTGGTCAAACGAGTACCTCAACCCAATGTGATCACTCATAAGTACAAACCTCCTGCCAAGATGATAGTGCATCCACATCTTCAGTGGTTGTATAATCGTTGCTCAAGATCATGTGTCGAGTAGTTTTTCTCGTGCTCATTTAGTTTTCGTGACTCATATCACACCAGTTGTCCACCCTACATAAGGAATCTGCCAAGTCCTCTCCTGGAATCATATGTTCACACTATAAATTCCTTGTCCAGATCTGCAATATTTAACACTAGAGCATGTGTCAACAACTGCTTAAGATTCTCAAAACTAGCCACATACTCCTCTATCCAATCAAACTTCTTACCCTTCCTTTGCAATGATGTAATCAGATAAGCAATATGTGAAAATTTCTTGATGAACCTCCTATAATAACCTTCCAATTCCATGAATGATCTCAACTCATCTCAAAGGAATGATTGAGTATCTGATGATCTTAGGCTAGGTATTTAAGCTCAGTAAATAGGATTTGTTTGATTTTTTTAGTGTTGGATAGAAAAGTCAGTGAGTAGTCTATGTATAAGGTTTTTAGGTCTGAAATCCAAGGTGAATTTGTAGAGAGTATGTGAGGTTGGATAGGTAGTTTTAAATAATTTTAATAGGTCATTGAGTATAGGATGAAATAGAAGAGATTTTGAATGAGCACTAAGGTGAATTCATTCAACTTAGAAGAAAATAAACGTAGCACTATAAACCTTGTCTGAAACAGAGCATGCATAAACATGATTTATGCTCATAAATTACAAGATAAATATATATTAAATAATAATACATGGTATTAAGCATGAAATGATAAACATACATAATAAAAACAGATGCTCCAATTCATACCACAAGTATGTCAACAAAATTCCTGCAAATTTGTCTCTGATTTCATTCCAAATTGATGATTACAAGAGCTCCACTTCAATATGAGACTATCCAACCCAAAAAAATACTAAAGAGAGTCTACTTATAGAAAATATGGACTATGAAACCTCATCAGGTCGAAATCCCATCCAAAATGGATCATAAATACAAAATATGAGTCATTTCCTATATTTTAGGGAGGTTAGAAACCATTCCTTGAATTTTAGCTATGACCTAGAAGTGTTTTTCCCTTACATTAATTACATATTCCCTCATAATAGGAGGAAAAAACCAACTCAATAACTCTAATTCCAACTCATGGGACAATAATACCTCGAATTTGTGACAATTTCTAAGCTTGACAAGTGTCTTGAGGAATCTAATGTTGTTTTGTTACATTTCTGACAGAAGGGTAACAAAAATTTGAAGAAGCATAACAGAATTTTGGAGTCACTTTTGAGGCACTTTAAGAGTCCAAATCCACTTTTGAAAGAACAGTCAACTAGCCCTGTGCATCTAGCTTCCAGAACATCTTTAATTTTGCAAAATGACCCACTGGAAGGCCTTCACAAATCCATTCTCCCAAGATTACTCCAAAAGAATAACAGAGGGTCCAAAAAGGTTGTAGAATCATGAAAAATGAGTGGTTTTTTAGCCTTTTATCCAAAATTATAGCTTTTCATGACATGGGGGTTCCTGATCTGTGATGTAATAATCAAAACACATCCATCCATCTAAGTAAATCATCATCTGGATGCCCCCAAAATAAGAGTAAAAAAAGTTCGTTACCCTTCTGCAATGAGGAATTTCCAGAATTTTGCAAAAATCACATAAAATACCAAAATTGATCAAAACTTCTCAAAATTGGTTCTATGGCACCTATGAGAGATGGAATAAAAATCCAAAGAAGCTTCAGCCAATAAGTCCAAAATATCCTTCTCTTCAAGCTTCATTTGTGCATGTTTTAGCCTTTTCTTCAATTGTTTCAACCTTATTTGAGAAATGGTGTTCCTGGTGCAATAGTGGTTTGCCATATGTCTTTGTAGCTTATTGTCCCTCTTAGCCCTCTTCAAGAGCTTCTCCAAATGCTCATTTACTCTTGATAACCAAATCTCTCTACCTTCAATAATCTCCACGGCAATAAGCTCATCAAAGGTCAACTCTTTAGGTGGATGAGCTAACTGTCTTTCTCTCTCCAACGCCCTTTTGAGGCATCTTATTTTTGGTATTCTTGTTTGTGTTTTAGCATCCATATCCTGCATTTTTTCAACAAAAATAACCTCTTTACCTTTACCTATGTTTGCCTCTATGTCTTACTTGGGCTTGCGTTTAGGAATTGATTCACTTTCAATTGAAAATTTTCTTGCTGAAGGAAAGTGATTTGAGATTTTGAAATGGAGAAGATCTCTTTCAATTCATCTATTTCCTTATATTTCTCTATGTTGATATCTTCTTCTAATCTAACCCCCATCTATTCTACTACCTCAACCTCCAAATGTGTTGATTCACTATGCTGATGCAAAAGAGGTTGCTCCTCTATCTCACTATGTTCCACAATGGTGTCAAGTGTAAGAACATTCTTGGTAGTCTTAGGTAAAAATACTTGTCTCTTCCCCTTCTCATAGGTGTGAGTAAACTCAAAAACCCTAGGAGCATGTGAAATCTGAGTTGAAATGCTAGAAGATCCAACCTCCATTGGCTGTGATGATGATGTACTAAGCAAGATAGAATGGATGATGGTAGGCATTGCTGACAATCTCTCCAAGAAATTTTCCCAAGTCATGTTGATGGAGGACAAGTGATGCAACACAATGAGCTTGATTAGGACATGATGAAAAAGACTAGTGTGATGATCTTGTTTTCTGCTCTAAACCTTCTTAGTCATATTAATCAAACTCTTGTACAAATAATATGGAAAATCAAGTATTTTGACAGAGGTGAAATGCATCAAATGAATGATATGATACATATACAACCTGGAGAATATTCCTTCACATGTGAATTACTTCATTATGGACATCATCAAATGAGCATACTTTTTTCTTAGGTGTCTGAAATGAAATAGGTATTCTGGCTCCTCTCTAGCATGAGGCTTAAGATTTTTTTTGTAGTTTTCAATGTATAACTCCATGCCTTTGAACCACTGCTCTCCATGAGAAGGGATACATGTTGCTGAAGAAATTAGGTCTGATGATAGGATTATCTCCATACCTGCAATAGTGACCTTTCCCATGTTGTATCTTGTTGCAAATAGGCTATTCAACTGAAGATGATACCCCTCTTCCATGATCCTTTCACAAAATATCAAACATTGAGCTCTCTCAAAGCATGTTCTGGCCAATGGTGAGGCATTAATTTCATGAATTGTGAATTGTTCTACCCTGAGATGGTGTCCTCACTTGAAGCTCTTCTTGTCACTTTCCATTGTGTTTGTCACTGGAATGATGAAAACCCTAGGGTGTTAATGAGATGAATGAATGCATGGAAATCTGGAAAAGTAGAGAGTAGGAAAGTGTGAGTTTGAAGGATGAAGTGAAGGTTCATGAAGCTAAGCGAAATTATAGAAAAAATTGAGTAGGTTTAGTTGTGTGTTAGCTCCAAGTTGTGGGTGGAATGAGGGAAAATGAGTGTGAGGAAGGTGGAAAAATGACAAAAACACGAGAAAGTCTCAAGGTTTTCACAGTGAAAAAGCTAGAATTTAGGATTTCCTTTATTTTGACATGTTAGGGGTAGTGTAGATGATAGTAAAATGGGGATAAGGTGTATTAAATATGTCTGTTAGGGATTTAGATGATAGTTTTAGGGTTTAGGTAAGTGAGGTAGGTTAGGGTTTGTCAAGTTAAAAAAAATTATATACATTGACAAGCGACAATATGGAGAGAACATAATGAGAATGAAAAATGTTTGAAACCCAAATAATTCGACCAAATATGGCATGAGAGATGAAGAATTACCTTTTTTGAAGGTTACACAAGGCAATGGAGACAAGCTCGAGCTGGTTTGGAGGTTTTCCAAGCCCTAGACCAAAAACTGCTTCTTTTCCAAAAGCGTAACAACACCTACATAAGTGTAGCAATTTCTAAAGGAAAGCATAACAACATGGTTAAGAGCGTAACAATGTTGGTTGCGCGGTGCCTGTGAAGCACCTGTGTAGCACTCAGAAGTGTAACAACTATTGTGCAACATCCTCCAAAAGCATAACAACGTTACCTAGGAACGTAACAATGTCACCCGGAAGCGTAACAACAGGGTCAAAAAGCGTAACAATATTTGTTTGAAGGGTAGCAAATGGATTTTGAACTGAATTTGAACCTTGAATTTTGGAGTTGGAACACCTTGGAGGGAAAGTGAGGTAGAGAGTTTCTCTCACACATAAAAGGGTAACAATGAATGAAATTGAGTTTACATTTGCCCTTTTATAAGCTTGAGATGGCATTTCACCTTTTGAAAACTCTGAAATGACTTTTTGAACTTTTTCATTTGGAAATGACCTTTTTCGAAACAAGACAAGTTTTCTTTGACATTTGGAGATATCCATTTTGTCTTTGAATGAGATATTGAGTTAGAAACGACCTCTTTGAAGCTTTAACACTTGGTTTGACTTTTTTCCTCCTTTTAATAAGGCATTGAGACATAATTGACCTTTTAATTAGACAACAAGTCAGAATTGAGTTGCTTGAGATTTTTTGAACACTTGAACCATATGTGTTATGCGGAATTATGAATTACAGATAAAACATTCTTCCCTAAATGTGGTGCATTGCATTTAGAACAATAGGTTAAAGACTTTGTAGATACTTTTCCTAACAGTAAATAGACACACAGATCAGATCAAGAAACTTACTTGGAGTCCAAGCGCTTCCAATTCTCCTTCTATCACTCTTGTTGTAGCTTCAAATCCAAGCTAGATTGCCAAAATATTTCCTACAAGAATGAACACTAAACATCAAAGAGATAGCAATATACAGATGTATATTCAAGTTATTCAGTTAAATCAATGAAACATGAACCATATACATCATATAATGATTCATAATATGAAAGACAAAAGCTTATACAGATACATATGTGGGAAAGTAAAAAGTAATATTTATTAATGGATAGAAGGGGAGGTTATAACAAGTGATTGATATGATGTCACCATCTCCAGCATCATCCCAGCCTCATCACAATGAACATCTCTCCAGCAGCATATCACTCAAATCAATTCCTCAATTGAAATTCCACCAGCATTTCTCTACTCAAATTCTCCTTTCTTAAGCACTAGGATCTGTGCTCAATTTATAGATGAGTTGAAGGTAGTTTCATAATCAATGAATTTATAACAATAGGCAAGAAATTTTCCCAAGCTCAGAGGTATCAAATGGACACATGGATTCAAATTTTGACACCTATGCACTCTTCTAGAAGGCACTGGCCAAGTGGAGATTCCGAAACAATGACAATTTCGCTCCCAATTGACCAACGCACCCTTGAGTGTCGGTAAGTGCTTTGTAGAGCACCTTTGAATGGAGGTACCTGCATATACAATGCACTTAGCCCCTTGAAAGACTGCGTTGGTGAGCTCATAGGTGTTATAATATATACTTCAAATCTTGGAAACCTTATAATGGAAGTCAGGAATGATTTGTCCTTGTTCTTTGGCTTAGGGCATATAGCAAATGAAATGATAGGGGATGATAGACCCTATTCATTGGTTCTAGGGATGATGTCCAGTTAAACTAGGTCACTGGGAATGGTGCCCAAATTGACCTATAATAGATTTCCCCCTAAAGAAAAATTCAGAATTATAATAACAATATTTTTTGAATGAGATACTTTACACTGTGATGGGCTAGAGCTAAAGCAGAGTGGCAACCTGCATCAATCTTACAATACATTACATCATGATATATCCTCTTAATCATAAATTGCTGAGGGAAGGCATTCCCATGCTCATCACATAAACTATCTAATAACATGTACATAGTGTAGAAAGGCGTCTACATTGGAATGTTGCCCAATACAGACATGCCTACAGATATAGGCCCATGTTCGGATGATGATTTGTATGTAAGGTCACCAAACAGATGATGTGTACAACAATCCTGAAATCGCAGCCCAAATGGCTAAAACTAGATCCAAGGTCTTCTTATCTCGTTCACTCGATCATTCGGGTACAAGTCTAGCCATGAAAATATATGATTTGTAGTAGAACATGGGAAGACATCATTTGATTACCAACCAATAAAGTGAGACGTTAACAAACGTGAGAGAACCACCATTGATGTCAATGGCCCTCAAGGTACTGAAATACATTTCGTGAGGCGTGAATATATGATTTGATGTTGAACACCAAACAAAATCTTTCGGTCAAAAAAAATCTGGAAGCGAGGATCTTTTCGATGTTGTAATAAGCCTCATGGTACTGGAATATGATGTTTCTAGGTGAACTTCCTGGATGATGATTTTCCATCGACGGGAAGCCACTTTATTGCGAAACGGGAGTTACTGATTTCGGAGACAAATGATGACTTGATATAGCAATTTTCAAGGATGACTGTCATGAGAATGAAGGTTTATGAGTATTGCAGAAGGATGAGTATTCACTGGATGACTTCTCTTGAACATATCGGCGACACTGAAATGAGTTGGAAGAATTGACCCAAAACCGAAGTGAAGGTATGATGAACCATAGGTATGAATGAACCGTCAAGAAGATTACCCAACCCAAACAGTCACAGTGATGGAGTGAAGTGTCATGTTCAAGATCGACATGCTACTGTAAAAATTTCTGTTCACTTTCCAAAATTTCCCCAGTCATTTGTCGACCAATACCTCTTTATTTTTTAACAAGCTTGAGGAGGATAACATTTTCTTGATCTATAATTCAACCCTTTGGGCGAATAATGTATCGTTATTTAATCATTTAGCGAGTCTAGCGATGAATTAAACTCGATTCTTGCCATGATCGGCAAGCCTGTCGCTATTTTATTTTTTAATGAGCCTAACAACAGTGATAGCCCGGTCCTTTTTCATATTTAACAAGTTTGAAAAAGAGGACGAAAAGAAAACTCCATAAGTAATTTTTCGTAAAGTTGTCGCTCATATTCGAAAAAGTGTAAAATAATATCTGAGAGAACCTATTTAGTCATGTTTGACCAAGGTATTCCTTTTTTGTAAATAATCTATCTCAGTTCGGAAAAGGGTTAAACTTATACTAAGTAGATATCAATTCATTTACTTTTACGAGCTTGAAAAGACAAGTGCTCGGAAATCTGTTCACATTATTGAAGTCTGAAAAGAGCTGAAAGAAGACTCTAGGGGTTCCATTTTCGCTGTTATCGAAGCTCAAAAAGGAGATAAAAGTGCACTTCAAGTCCTTTTTCATTTTTAACAAAGCTCAAAATAAATTTGCACAACTAATCTGTTCATGAGTTGTAAACCCTGTTCTAAACAACATCAAATGGATTAAAAATACTTGTTTCATGATAAAAAAATATAATAAAACCCTAGTCATAGCAATAAATATTCATTGAAAACAATTAAATGACTAAATAAAAAGAGTTTTACTATTCATTTTTACCATTTGCATTTTGAAGCTCTGAACCTGTTTTTGCCCCCGAACTTTAGTAGCTGATTTTATGGACGGTTTTCATCACCGTTTGATCCAGGTTAGTGCCATGAAACTTCTCTTTATTTAAGTAATCATTTCATTTCCTTTCATTGCAAATTTTTATGGTTTTGAGCCCCTTATGGTAAATTTTGCTTCCAAAAAGGGAAACGCACCCTTGAGCATCGAAAAGTGTGTTGTGTAGCATCTACAATGAAGGCTAGCTACATATGCAACACATTGTCCCTTGTTCAGGACTGTGTTGGGTGCAATCTTCATTTTTAATTCTTGCACTATGCTTAAAATTTGTCTAATTTTTTGCATTGAAGGGAGTCTAATGATTCTTATGGTTATTTTTCAGGATTTCATCGGACTATAATGACGATTGCATGGAGAGAAAGAGATCATGAAGAATAGAATATGGTTGCCCTAAATGATCCAGGTACAGTAAGAGCCCTAAGAGATTGTGGCTTGTTAAAGTACTTTCGTTTGTCAGGGATGAGGCAACAAATAGAACTCTTGGAGTTCCTAGTTCGAGCATGGGCTCCAGCTATCAAGGAATTTCATATTAAGAAAAAAGTGGTTCCTATAACAGTGGAGGATGTATATTTTCTCACAGGTTTGTCGAGGAGAGGCTTTCCCATTTCCCTTTCAGGATCTGCTCTTGAAGGAGAGACTGTGAAAGATTATGTTTTGCAACATTGCTATCCAGGGGCAGAGCCAAGAAAATATGGGAAGATAAACATTTGGGATTTTAGATATTTTCTTTTGAGAACCATTCTTTTCATGATCACAAAAATTGTTGGCACCGTTACACTACATGTAGCGAATAGATCATATATGCAGTATGTGCTAGAGTGCATGGAGCCAATAGTATTCAACTGGTCTGAAGTTGTACTTTCTCAAATAAAATAATAATTGAACAAGGCAAAAGGAGGAAGGAAGAAAAACTTTAGTTATGGTTCGATCCTCATTTCATTTGTCTTAGAATGGATTCCACTGATGCAACCTCAACATGTGACGTTGGGTGTGTCTAATCATAGAGATCCGAGGATGCAGAGATGGGTAGAACTAATGGGTAGGCATGCAGACCAATCTACCATTGTGTTCTCGACTGTGTTCTTTGCCTGGTTCAGGTGACAGGTTGTCGCCATTGATGAGTATGCATACGCAAGCGTTGATTTCCGAGGAGATCAAGACTTAGCCTTACTAGAGGGCGCTCAGTGGGGTGCAATAGGTAAGAATTTTTTTGACCATGTTTTTTATTTTCCTAAGGTTTATACAATGTTTTTGTATTTTTTTATGTTTTCCCAAGACTAAACTAAAGTTTAGTGGGGTGCAATAGGTAAGAATTTTTTTGACCATGTTTTTTATTTTCCTAAGGTTTATACAATGTTTTTGTATTTTTTTTATGTTTTCCCAAGACTAAACTAAAGTTTTGATGTAATGCAGATGTTGGTCGAGTTCAACCAGTGGAGGAACCAGAGCATGGAGAAGATGAGCCAGTAGAGAGGACTATCGGGAAAGAAATCCTTCAGGATCTATACATGGATGAGGCTCTAACTGAGCTTCGACGACACATAGAGGGGTTTACCTTTGGGATTCTAGATTGTCGGATCGAAGAGTTACCCATGTGACTACAATGTCATACTATGGGTGTTCCTAACCATTGGATGCAGTTACTATGTAGGATAGCTAGATCTATAACATGTTACCATGAGCACCACTAGTTTACTTTGACATTTTGCATACATTTTGAGGTCAGATGGCCAATGTGTCTTGGGCACAAATTTTTGTAAAAACCTATAACTATCTATATATTTGAATTCAATGTTTTCCAATGTTTATTGTGAAATCCTATTCAATTATGTGAATGTTTTCTTTACATGTGTTGCAAATGTCTGTCTAAAACTTGATTAGCCAAAAAATCAGTCAATGTGTTCAAATTTCTAGAAATGTGTTGATATTGAATAAAATCAAAGTGTCTTTCCAAAATTCAAACTCTTAGGAACAAATGATGCAGTGTTGGATTTCTAATATTATAAACACTAGTAAGTTGTAATACCACAAGTTGTGAGTCTAACCTTATGATAATCCGGTTAATACCAAATGAAATGGCATTAGAGAGAAGTTAAATCAACACGCTATACTCAACGATATTGTTTTTCGATCTACCAATACAAATCCCTTGAAAACTCACTAAATCATCATTCGGAGCGAAAATGGCCCACATTGTAGAAGATAAATTCTGCGTACTATGACTAGCACCATCAGCATATCCAATAAATGGTTCCAAAGATTCAAACATCTACGATGAAATGTAAAGTGGATTACTAACGTCAAGAAAACTCTAAAAACAAACTAAGATAGTAAATGCAAATCAACAACATATCTATACAATATAATACAAAAAATCACTACTCTCATGATTAAGCATAGTAACGTTTCATATACAACCCATTTATGGGTTGTGCCAACGAAATTCCATCGTAATCTACTAACTCATAGGCACCCTTAGCAAGAACTCTTTTGACAATATAGGGGCCATGCCATAATGGCTCAAATTTCCCTGTACCTATTACATTAACTTCTTGATCATAAAGAAGGACCAAGTCACCCTCTAAGAAAATGCGAGGCTGGACATTTTTGTCGTATTGCACCTTTATACGTCTCTTATGCGCTTTGTTGGCCAATTGGGATTCACGACGCGTTTCATCAAGATGGATGAGGTTAAAAAGGCGCGCTTCTTCTTCTAAGGTGTCAGGTAACAAAAAAATTGCGAGTTTTACTGATGGTATTTCACATTGGATAGGAAAAGATAGCTTCCAGACCATACACCAATTAAAAGGGAGTAAATCTGGTTGCATTTATCACCAAGGTTCGATACACCCATAAGGCTGAGTACAGGATCAAATGCCAGTTTCTTTTACGAACTCCTATCATTTGTTGAAGCATACATTTAAAAATCTTGTTGATAGCGTCAACTTGTCAATTTGATTGTGGATAATAAGGAGTATAATTATCATGTGACAATCCTAACTTGGAATTCAATTCAGTCATCATATGGTTGCGAAAATGTTTCCCATGATCTGTAACTATAGCCTGTGGGACCCCAAACCATGCAATAACATGATTAAAGAAAAACAATGTAGCTGTGTGTCCTGTGTTGTTGAATGTAGGCATCTCTTTGGCCCATTTGGTAAATTATTCTACCGTGACAATAATATAACCATGACCCCTAGACGAACGAGGGTTACAGGTCATGAATTCAATACCCCATTTCGAAAATGGTCCCATAGAGACAACATGATGCATTGGCGCTGGCGGTTTGCGGATTTTACGATCAAAATTATGGCACGCATGACAACTTCTGACCGCGAGGATGCAGTCGCGAAATATTGTACGCAAAAAGTAACCGGAGCGGAGTATCTTCTGCGTGGTAGCGTATCCAAACAAGTGTCGACCACAAGCCCCATCATGACAGTCATTTAAAACCTTTTCGACCTCCTCATGAGTGAGGCACCTCCTTAAAATTGTATCGACACCACAACAATAAAGTGTATCACCGACGATCAGATAATCTTTGGCTTGGTATCGAATACGTTGTTGTTCAGAGCAAGAGGTATCGGGCCGATAAGTTTGAGTTTGGAGATAAATGATGAAATCTCCATACCAAGGATCAGATGATCCAATCAGAAACAAAGACTCATCAGGAATTTATGGTTCCGATGTAGTAGCAGTACTATAAGAGGGAAGGTCACAGAGAAGCTCAGCCAAAACTAAGGACTTCTTTGACTTGGATTTCATGAATTGAAAATAAAATTCCTACAAAATGACAATCCATTTTGAATATTTCCCCCCCAGATATTGACGTGATAAGATATAAGTCATGGGGTTGCAATTCTAAACAACAATGGTCTTTCGGAACAGAATATAGTGGCGAAATATTTTGACAGCTTGAACAGTTGCCAAGGCAAGCTTTTCTACGTATGAATACTTAACTTCCATAACTTTTAGATTACGACTCAAATAATAGATCAGATTTTATATCCCATTTTCTACTTGGACCAATACCATAGCAATAGTCGTATCAGCTGCGGCGATATATAGGAAATAATCATTTTGATAATTAGGGGGAACATTAATGACGCTCAGACAAGAGTATCCTTGACAACATCAAAAGAAGCTTGCGCAACTTGGTCCCAATGGAAGGGAACCCCTTTTTTCAATAGTCGAGTAAATCCTTTATCCATTTTGGCGTAGTTGGGAATGAAAATCCTTAAGAAGTTAGCCTTTCCTTGAAGTTTCTATATCTGAAGTGAATTTGATGGCACAGACAAATCCAGAATGGCCTGAACCTTCAATGGGTTGATTCGAATTCCTTCTTTTGAGATGATGAATCCAAGAAAACGACCAGAACCAATAGAAAACACATATTTATGTGGATTGAGGCATATTTTGTAGTGTTGGAAGTGTAAAAAGATGGCTCTCAAATGCATCGAGTGATCAGTCTGATTTCGTGAATGCACTTGGTAAATCATCTAGATAAGGTTGAACAATGTGCTTGATGTCATTGAAAGCATAATCCATTTTTCTCTGAAATTTTGCCCCAACGTTCTTTAAACCAAACGGTAGTTTCCTATAAGAGAATGAGCCCTAGGGACAGATGAATGTTGTCTTATGTTGATCCTCTGGGCAGATATTGATTTTATTGTAGTCGGAAAATCCATCCATGAACGAAAATATTTCACATCCAGCACAATCGTCAATGATTTGGTTGATAAAGGGAGTAGGATAGTTGTCTTTTGGACAAGCCAGATTGACATCCTAATAATCAACGCACACTCTAATGGTTCCTTGTTTTTTCATGATAGGAACGATGTTGGAAACCCACTTAGTTAGCGGAATAGGGTAAATGAAACCAACACGCAAAAGTTTCTCAACTTCTGGTTTAATGGCACCAGCCTTCTTTGGATGAACAGGGCGAAGGCATTGACGCACCGGTTTGACATCAGGATACATACTAATAGTGTGTTCAACGATACTAGTATCTATGCCTAGAATTTCCTCGTAAGACCAAGCAAATACGTCTCAGAATTCACGAAATAGAGAGCGATATGTTTCAAGTTCCAATTGGGAACAAGACACACCGACATGTATATTTTCTACTACGCCAGGTTTGGTCGAAATATTGATAGAAATGGTTTCTTCAGTGTTTGAAAAATTTCTCTTGGAATCGATTGCATTAATAGGTAAATTATTCGAAAATAAATTTTTGATTGATGGGTGATATAGTTCACTAACATAGTTTTCTTCATAATCAGGAAGATGGGAACGATGATGATAATCTTCCCATGGTTCTCCTTCTAACATCATTGTTTCCATAATATTCTCATATGTCAAGAAAGTTGAGGAAAAAGGATCAGATGGAGTACCAAAATCTAAGGAACGATTAACCCAAACAACCGACGACACTGATTTTGGATTCACCGCCCAAGCCAGATAGAATGATTTCTATGCCAACTCAATAGGGCTAGGCGGAAAAAAATCATCCAACGTAACAATTTTATAATCATCCGTACTCTTCCTTAAGCCAGATGGAGTGGAAAAGATCATGTAGCAAATATCTATACTTGCAATTTTTGCCGATGTTGCGTGTGGCGGTAATGCAAAGGTTCCCATGAGAGTGAAATCGTTTAAAATTCCTACACCAATGTTCTGAAGTGTTATTTGGGGTGCGTGAAAAAATGGAACACTTCCAGTTACCTGCGAAACGGAGGAAAATAAGGATATTTTATTGATGACTGTGATTGTACCTTTATATGGAAAGGCAATCATTCTAAAATATGTAGAAACAATTGCAGTCATGGCATATACCCATGGTCTTCCAAGTAGAATATTATAGTCAAGGGGTTTGTCAACAACCTCGACATCAAAATTCACTGTTTTTCCCCCCCAGCTCAACATGCAGGTTATTAATAATACCACAAGGTTTATATGTACATCCATCGAAAGCCTTCAACGTCGTTAATGATTGAGATAAGCGCGGCGAGCCAAGTGACTTCCAACAATTTAGAGATATAATGCATGTAGATGATCCCTCATCAATAATAGTGCGATGAAAAAGGTGATTGAGAACATTTACCTATATGGAGAATTCCAATTCTGTTAGTAATTGTGGCACATAGCCCATATGATTAAAGACGACGAGATTAGAATCAGTCAGATCAATTCCACCAATAGCTGACAATAAAGCATATTTTTGGGAGGGACAATTTTGTAATACATCAAGAGTAGACATAGCTAAAGGGGATTGAGCCAAATCTTCAACTATATTGTAATTTTGAGCAGCTCTTTCTCGAGGATTATATGTCGATTTGTGAATTACTCCCTTAGGTGGCTTAATTGTAAATTTAGGAATAGTAGTGGGCGATACCAATTCTGTAGACGGATTCGTAGTCGATGTAGTAGGTTGATCAGTTGCTTGACTAACATGATATTTATTACATGTTGACACCAAAATATATGTTGAAGGTTTTGTGATAGATAACATAATTACTTGGGAACTAGAAGTTGGATCCATAGCAACCAAATTTTTGTCCGGATTCGGAAACGGTTCTATCAACACAGCTGACACATGGGAAGTCTTAATGGCTTTTTAGACTTTAGCATGGTGAGGAAATCCCGAACAAAGTGTTCCTCGTTACATATTATACATGGATAACGAGGTTTCCTAGGTCTAGACGTTTGATTGGATGATATTTCCTACGGGTTAGAAGTTTTCTTTTTCTTAGATTTCCCTTTTTTCTTACTTCCGGGTTACTTGTCACTTTTTCCTTTTTCAAATGACATGGCATTGGTTTCAGAAGAAGGTGCAAGATCAGATGCAGTAGTATGATATGTGCTTGCAGTACCAATCAAACCATCTCTGGCATGAGATTCCTTTAATTGTGGAGGAACAATAAAATTAGATCGCGGCGCATTTGGAATTTTTTCATAGAGCGTGCCAGATTGGGTATAGATAAAATCTAAATATTGGGCACAAACGTTGTTTTTCATTATTTATTCATGTGAGTCATGTGTTTGTGTGACTCATCCCTCCATCGTATATTTCGTTTCTATTATTTCTGCCTCACTTTGTAGGTTGTCTTGCCTAGGTTTTTGGTGCCTTGGGTTAAGCCAACTCTTGTTCTTCCCAAGCACCCTCAAATTTTATTCCAGTATTCACCAAATTTCATTCCGTTTAGTGCCAAAATTTGTTCCATTTGACCCGTCTCGCACCCTTTGCACATCTCATCTCAAGTTCCCTTGAATCATTCTGTCTCGATTGATGCCCTCAGCTCCTCTCATCTCAAGTACCCTTCTAGCCCAAGTCGTATTGGTTGGCTGACACAACTTCGGTTTTTTGACACCTCTTCCCATATTGTCACATTTTATGTGATATAAACATTGCATTTCTTGTGATGAGTGTGTCACTCAAATCAATTCGTCTCGTCATGGGTTCATTGTGCCTTGGTGCATATATGGGACAAGGGCATGCCTTGGCACCCTGGGTCCTAACAAAGACCCTTATATGTATTCATGCATCTTACTAATAGCCTAGTGAGCCAAATTGTGTTGGGACTAAATGTACATGTGTATATATTTCTTAGGGCATACAAGCTTGGCTCCGTAGGTTTTGAGGCTATAGTTCTTGTGTGAATAATGCTATAGAGAAAAAATGTCAGTGATCCTAATTATGTAATATGTAGTCGCAACCACGATAACAAAATACAACACATTTTCAAACCACTTGACATCAAGGATATGGGGGGATAGAAACCCACAATATGGAAAGGTGATATGGTAGAACCATGGCATGGTTCCTAAGCCAAGTAAATAATAGAATATTCATATGTCACTTTATGAATGTAACCCAAATTCATGAAGGGATATTATATTCTAAGTCTAAAAATAAGGTTGATTGAGTTCCTAATGTGACACTTGGAAAATATAGCAAGTGCACATATAAGTCAAGTTTCCCAATATGTTGGAGGAGGAGCTTGTACAACTCAACCACAATTTCTTGGAATACCTTGTTGTTTTACTCTTGTTTCATTAATGATTCTTGATTATTTATTTTTATACTAGCTGAGTTGTGAGCTTAGACATCCATGTAAACTTGTGACTTGGTAAATTATTGTAAATTCCACTTATTAAAAATTCCATGCTGGAATTTGACGTTCAACTCTTGTTGCTTGCCTTAAGAAAGGATAGAGGTTAGAGGGGGAATTATTTGGGTAATTTTCTTAGTGAATCTTATGGCCACTTCTCCTTGCTCATCTTAGGTAAGGTTGGAGCTTGGAGGAGTAATTGGTTGGATAGTTTTTCCTAGTGATGTTATGATTAATTGTCCTTTCTCATCTTGGGTAAGGCTAGAGCATGGAGTAGGAATTCGTTAGCTTGGTATGCCTAGTGTGAGGCCTGAGGGGTGTTTGTAAGAAATATGAGGGTAGCTATAACTCCCAAAGCCACAAAAATTTGAGACTTTAAAAACTATTTTGCATTGGAATCCCAAGAATTGTGGTAGGGTAACTTGATGGATTGTAGAGGCTGAGAAGGAGTGTGTTACCTTGGGTGTGTAAGTTAGGGATGTGGGATTGTAGTTATATAGGATACTAAAGTTGGCACTTGGCCTAATACTTCTTCAATATTGTTTACATAACTAGAAATGGCTATAGGTGAACCTTTTCCCTTGTGGAGTTATGGCTCTAGCTCGAAGATAACCCACTGCTGACAAATTGGGAGTGGCATGGTCTATGACCAAGGATAATGTTTAATATTTTCATCCAATCGGTGGATTTTTATAGATATAAATGTTCCAATTCCATCTTGAATGCTCAATTATGTGTATAATTTTATGTTTCCATGCTATGAATAACTTCCATGATTTATTTTTTCTTAATTGTGCATATTCTTATGCATATATGATTGTTAGGAATTCTATGTGATTATGAAAACTTATGAGGACTTTCTGAGCATGTGAACAGGTATATGATAAGGTAATTTTCATGGGAGTTGGGTTATATCTAGATAGACAAGGATGCTTCAAATTTGTTGCTCAGGGGCATATGGTTCCATTGAGGGAGTTGACCTAAATGCCATAGTAAAATCCTTAATTTTGAGTGAACACTCAAAGGAAGGAGTCTTCACAAAGAATTTGATACAAGGTATTAAAAATTATATGAAAAACTAATGATAAAATTATAATTTGTTGAAATACATGGTTTGAGATTTGTAGGGCCTTTAAAATGAAAGTGACATTTAAGGATTACTATGAGGAAACAAATTTTTGGATTAAGTAGCTGAAAGGTATCATTGTTTTGGAGATGAGAAGAATTGGAGGTATTTTTGGAATGGAGACCTTAGATGGCTTGTGGTAAATTATTTAGTTTGGTTCAAATATGTAATTTATACTAAATATATTTGTAAGGCTTACCTAAGTCCTTGGATTATATCAATTTGTAATATTTATGTTTATAAATATATTAACTAACTTTTAGTTGATAAGAGTTTTATGAGGACATTGTTTCCTCAAGACATCAACCATAGTGCTAGCCTATCTAATTGTAATGTGAAAAATTCCCCTGAAATGCAACCACTGGAAATCATTCTTCTAACTAATAAATTAATTATGTAGTTTATTTTGTTTATGGAAAAATAACGAATTATTCACACTACAATTTCTTAACCATAAAAAAAATTATTTTGGAAGCGAAAATAGGAACTGAGAAATGCTAACACGCACACATAAAAATTACATTGTTATTTTTGGACAATTTTCCTTGTAAAAACCCAATGTGGGAAAATCAATGCAACAGTGAGGGTTTTATTTGTTAATAAATCTAGGGGAAACAAGTAGGATGATTTCTCTTACTTTGATAATTTTTTGTGATATATTTTACCGAATTTAATTATAATCTTCTTTCAATTGATTACATTTAGTTTTATTTTCATCAAATAGCTACCAAACCATAAAGAACAAGAAGACAAGAGGACACAATATGTAGACAATCAGTCGGGGCTAAAACCTCTCCTCTTGAGAGGAAAACCCACAAGAATTATTCTCTTCTTATAGAACTTCAATTGACAAATTCCAAAACCTATGAACCTTTACCAAGACCTCTCCAATACCAAGTCAAACATTTCCTCCTTGACGAGTTTTTCTTCCAACAACTTTGACCTAAAAAAAATTGAAATTTTAACCTCCCAGCAAATCCTTGTACAATTTCAACCTGCCAATAGATTCTTTTGCAACTTCAACCTCCAACAGTTTATTTTGTAGAAACCCTAGATGACACATGTGAGAGAATGATATTGATTTTTTCCTTATTCCTCCTTTGCTTAATATGAATATTTCTCCTTATCAACTTGGCTTGTAAGGGAGACTTCCTTTGACCCAAATATCAACTCTCTTGGAGTGAATATAATTCAGTACTTGTTGATGCAGAAGGATTCCCTAATACACTTCGCACGTGTGAGAAGGATGGCATAAAATTTGATTTCTCCTTAGGTTTTCACCTCTTCTTCCTCACTCCTTATCGGTCTTTTTATTATCTTGATCAAAATTCTTTAGTGCTCAGTTGCATGTGTCCTTGAGTGAGGCTGAGTTCTCCTATATATAGGACTCCTTGAGTCCTCAATAAGTATTACTTGTCCTTCTAGATAGGTTGGTTTTCTCTTTTGAAGGCCAAATTTTTTCTTGCACCATGACAAGGTCTTGGAGGGTCTTTGAATATAGTTTGACTCAAATAAATTTTTTTTTTAACAATGTGTAACATGCCCAAATGTCTCTTCAATACATGATAATGACTCAATTTACCTAGAAGCGCTCAATGGGTTCTTGACCTAAAAATAAATTTCCCTTGACCATGAAACCCATGCCTCAATAAAAATAATAATAAATTTATTTTTCTCTTTACATTAAATATATTAAATCGTGATTACATATTTCATTACGAAGACTGAACCTAGTTACATATTTCAACACTCCCTCTTAACTAGGGAGGTATTCAGAATCCATACAAGATGCTTGGACATTCTCATTATGAAGAATTCTCATAAGAAGATTCAGATTGGTAAGCCATCTCATAATCTACTTCCTTATCTTATTGCAGATCATCTCATCATATCAACCAACATTGTCACATAGCAAGGCCTTGAATAACAACTCTATCTATCCATAAGATTAAATCACAATGCTGATGAGACTAGTGACTAACAAACATCGTCATATTTGTCTCTCAAGGAACATACCCCACCTAGCTTTTCACAGGATGTGTCCTTTTAGGACAATTCCTATCTTGGAATAACAGATCCTCAAGTAATTTCCTCTTCGACTACTCTCATCTTGGATGCCCTACCTCGTCCTCAAAGAGTATCAGAGTTAGTCTTAGATACTTACCCAATCCTCCATTATTTCTTCATAATATAAAGACAAGAATGATGTGTTTATCTCTCCCTCTCAACTAGGAAATATATACTCATTCCTATAAAAGGAATATTCGCAAGCTCCCTCTTATCTAAGGACTTGTCCAAGCCCCCTCTCAACTAGGGACTTGTTTCCAAAAATAACCATTTGGTGGAGATAATGATACTATTATCTACTTGTATGGCTCCTTCTTTCAATATATTTAATTTCATATTCATCATTATGGAGCCTTCATCTTTTTTAATACATCAACCATTCACCACTTTCCTTTGACGAATCATAGGGTTGAACCATTAGTCGTGTCATCCTCTTTCATCAGAAATTGATATTCCAGTCTACATATGGATTTCCTTCATACAAATACCTCTTCCAAGTCATGTTTCCTTCAGTATCTTCCATCCAACCACATGAGTGTTAGTTTTAGGTGACATCTACAACTCTCTTTTGGTGGTCCTGTATCAACCTATCCAAATATTGTTCAAAAAACAAAAAAAAAACATAAAATCAAAGTTACCTTTTGTGATGGCCTTTCATCATGACATATGCTTTGTGTGATGTCAAAATCCTGCATATTCATACATATCTCCAATATTTTCAATGTCAATGGTCTTCTTCTTTTTCATACTTTATCAAGGTCTCCATACCTTCCCATGGAAATTCTACACCAGAACCTTCTAGTCATCAGATGTTGATTCCTTATCTTAGTCTCATATTTTCCATGAATCCTTCTTCCTTTACTCACATATTGTACCCCAAGAACTTCCATACATAGTTCTAGTTCCTTCATCTTATCAACCACCTCATATTCCATGTGAGGACATATTATTTTGATTTCATCTTATCAATATGTGAACTAGTTCAAGGTCTATACCTTCATGCATCAAGAAGAGTTTCTTCTTTTTCCTTCTTGTTCATAAGATAGAGCATTCAATCATGATTTCTAAAACTACATGATGGCATGAATTAATCTATTAAATGCAAGCATACATACCTCTTTTTGTTCATCTAGAATTCCTTCGACAACTTCCTTTCTTTGCTTCAAATTAATTTAATCATCTTGATAGGTTGCACTCCTTTGTCATCATACCATCATCTTTCTAAAAAAGGATCCCACACACGGTGGAATTTAGACCATAAGAAAAAACACTTGTTTCTTCCAATTAAAGGCGAACCTTCTAATGAATATTCCAATGGAGGATCTCAATTATCCTCATCCTACAAATTCTCCTTCCTATGGATGATGTATGATGTTTTATTTTATATGCTAGATAATTTTCTTACAACCATATATATTGTTACCAAGAGCTCCTTACTACATAACACTTCTTCTATATCAATGCATACTTCTACTTCATCCATTCTTTCAAGCTTCTACAATGATGTCATGAGCTCTTGCTTCAATTTTATACTTCCAATATGATTTCATCTCTTAATATGATGCATCCTATTACGCTTAAAATTCTTCCTTCCATGATAGCTATTAGTTCCAAAATTGAAAAGATGTAAGTGAAGGATATTATCTCAATCATAGTAGATATATTTCACTTCCTTCTTCTTTGAATTCGTCTTTTTCAGGTCTTCCACTTCTTCGGTGAAATGGGCTTCATTCCTTTATTTTATTTTCTTATTGTCCTTTTTTAGTTTAGGAAAATCTATCTTAAAATTCCCATATACTTGAAAACCATAGCATTGGATCTTCAATATATCAATATTCTTGTTTTTTTGAGGACCAAACTTCCCAAATTTTCCTTTCCTCCTAGCCATGGCAACAAATCCTTGAACTTGATCATTTTATCCTACATCGATTTTTGCCTTCAACCTAGTTTCTTTAATCTCACATAATGACCAAAGTTCACTAAATGGGATATATTCCTTCTTTCCATAGATGCTTGATACATAGTTGCAATATTCCTCTAGTAGTGCATTGGGCACAACTCCAGTCATTTCTTTATCATACATTATTTCCCCAAAATCTTGTAATTGATCTCATATTTCATACACCCTCATAAGATATGAGGTTATTCATTCTTCTTTTGATACCTTCATCTGATATAGCTTCTTTTTTCATAGATGTCTTTTAAATTTTCCAATTTTTCTAAATAATGGATGAGAGAATCCTTGATTGATTTTATAAGGATTATTTGAGCCCTTATTTCCCCATCAATATACTTTGCTAGAGCTTGAGCTTCTTCCTTTGGTGATTCTAAAATTAAGCCCTTAACATGTCAAATGAATTCATTTTCTATGAGGATCAAATTTGTCCTCTTTTCCCTTGCAAGGAAATTTGATGACCCAACCAATGTGTTGCTTTCCTTGCAAAATGAATTCATTTTTATAGATTCAGATATAGATATAAAGATACTTGCTTTTCAAGTGAAGGTTCTTATTTGATGATGTTATCTTTAAATTGATGACTTCCTTGACGATGTTGACAATAGAAAATGTATTCTTGATTAATATTTATTCCTTCAAAGGTGATCCTTGACTCAAAGAGAGGGAGATCACCTTGATTCCTTGATAATGATGAACTTATGCCTCTTCTTGCTTCTTCGGATGATAGTGTAGAATGTGGTGGCTTTCCCGAGGTGCTTGAGTGGATGTCGGATCCTTGAGGTCTTCTTTTCTTTGTGATGAAGATTGTTCAATGTGTAAGCTTCACAAGAATGCTTTAATTGAAGAAACCTTCTTTGAATGAGCTAGGGTTTTTAGGTCCTCTTTGATTCTCCCGAATTACTTTGTTTGAGATGATGAGAGGTTTATTCCTTCTTGATTATTGATGCTCTTAATACTTCCTGAATGATCTTCTTTTTCTTTGGCCCTTGAGTATCCTTCTTTAAGTTTCCTTTCATTGATGTAGTCACCTTAGCTCTAATACGATGTTGAGAAATCTAGGGGTAGCAAGTAGGGTGATTTCTCTTACTTTGATAATTTCTTGTGATATATTTTACTTTACTTAATTAGATTATTTTTTCAATTGATTATAGTTAGTGTTTTTTTCATCAAACAACTACCAAACCATAAATAAAAATAATACAAGAGTACACAAGATATAGGTTGTTGTCCCTTGAGAAATAATCTCAGGTTGCGTTGAGATTAGTGCTCAAGACACTTATCATAAATTTGAAATAAAATATTTGTTGTCCTTTCATTTTTAAAACACCATAATGTAATACATAAAACCCTTTAATCTTTATAAAATAATAATTCTCTTCACAATGTATTGAAATGATGAATACAAATGAACATCAATCAAATAGAAATGTGTTGAACCTTTAGTTAAACTGAGAGGGGGGGTGAATCAGTTTAACACATTCCTAATCTTTTAGAAATTTTAATTAAACTTATTTACACCTTCATTTCATATCCAATTTAATGTGTGAGTAATCTTAGAATGTAAGCAACAAGTGTTAGTATAATATAGCAGTAGACTTAATATGAGAGCAACAGGTATTAAGCAGATGATACATACCATATCAATACATAAATATCATGCACAGAGACACCAGATATAAGTGGAAACCCATAAAGGGAGAAAACCACATCTTATTATTGTTGTGATGCAAAGGCAAGCTCCAACTCCTTCTCACCACTGTTTTTCTGCAGGCACCAACCTACAGGAGGCTCCAACCTCAATTCTGCAAGCTACAACTTGCAAGGAAGCACCAACTCCCTTCAATTTTCTACAGGCACCAACCTGCAGGAGGTTTCAACCTTAGTCAGCTACAACTGACAGCTATCAAGCTGCAACTTGATAGGAAAGCTCCAACTTCCTCAATTTATCAAACTGAATGTTTGCTGATTTACTCCAGATATCAACTCTGTTCTGTATCTGCTCTTCTTCTCTTAATCTTCTCTGTTTTATTCTTCTATATTCTGCATTCTCTATATTTGCTCTCTCTTCTTTTTTTTGAGCTTATCAAATTGATATTATATATAGAAATTCTCACATGACTGTTTGTATTTCACAAGGAATTTGGAGTGAACAGTCATGACTCTTTGGCTTCTGTCTTCTTATTCCTTTTTCCAACTCATTTTAGAATTACTACAATATGTACAAATTTCCATGCTACAGTGGGATTTTGTCTTTTCCTTAGGATACTTGCCTTTGCATCACACACAATAAAAATAATTACAACATTTACATTCACATTTTTAATTACACATTTCAATTTCACTCAGCTCCTTTTCTGGATTTTGGCTTTACTGGATTTGTCTTTTTCTACTGCTGTTAAGAACCTGTTCTGCATACACTTTGTTCACTGTCATCTGCATATTCCCTGTTTTCTGTGCTTATTCACCTGTCCAACTCATTCCTGTACATATTCCTGTTCACCGAACTTTCATCTCTGCATGCTTTCCTCTTCTTTTCCTTTTCCATAATTGCATTCAAGTTTCATACCCAATCATTTCCCAAGTCCGGACAATCTCACAATCTCTGCTTTGTTCTACACTGGCAGTTTCAATGCTTAAATCTGAAGTGTTAATAAATCAACCATATTCCCAGTACTTTTCAATATTTCACTTAACTATGTGTAAATGCATCCCAAGCTTCATGCCCAATCATATTCCAACCCAGCAATCTCACTTTGCACTTATTCTACGCTGGCAAGCTCAAACAAATAAGTCTGGTCATTTTAATGTCTTAATTCACTGAATTTGGACCCCAAGGAGAAGTTGGTCTT
This sequence comes from Pinus albicaulis, assembly GCA_034641835.2. Taxonomy (NCBI): domain Eukaryota; kingdom Viridiplantae; phylum Streptophyta; class Pinopsida; order Pinales; family Pinaceae; genus Pinus; species Pinus albicaulis. Next base: position 264,807,370 of record CM076577.1, read on the forward strand.
ACTGTAGCATGGCTCTGTCAGCGTTTCCCTTAGTTCACCCCCACGGTTCTTTATTTTCTTGGCAATTTTATTTATCAATTTTGGAGAAATTGATAAATAAATACAATTAGCAGCTTTTGAATGTCATATTGTATTTCCCGGCTTATATAATCGTCTCCAAACTTTATATAACTGTTCAACCCTTTATATATTAATACTCCACGCCTTTTTAAAATAAATGTTTACAATAACCTTTGGCAATTCAATTATATCTCCGACCTTATATTAATGGTTCAGCACTTTATAAAGATTTAACTTCGTAATAACCCGTGGATTCAGGCCCACCTATAACTCAATGGACCAATCAAATGCGCGCATCGTACCTTGTTTATCCCTCACACATCTTTGTTATCGTCCGAGCATCTACTGCAAGCGACCACCGTCCGATGTCCCTTCTCCAGATCAACGACCCGTGTGCATATCGCTCGGCATCCAATGTCGGTTTTTAACGCGCGATGGCGCACTTTAAGTGGTGGTATTGGAACAGTAGACTAGCCACGTGTCAGATAGTCTATGGAATCACCCGCATTCATGGGAATACCGCCTACTCGCCTAAAGCAGTGCGAAGAGGGGCAACCCATCTTGTAAACCCGCTCGCGGTTTTGCTACAGTGATTGACCGCGGTTGTACATCTGGTTTGCACTCTCCTGTGTATATTCTCGTTTATTAACTCTGGGTTTAATCTCCGGTTGAGGAATTCAATTAACACGAATAAACAAATGTATTTATTTCTATAAAGAGGGAATTCTATTATCATAAAACAAAGTTAAGTGATCACGATTTCATGGAGGGTTCTTCTATGAGTGGGGCTAAATGCATTGGGATTATTCGAATGAATTTACGACTATGGTTCCGCTCCATTATAAGTGGCCTTGGTCTCTAGAATTTCAACACGGTCCTACCATATATATAACGCAAGTTCTACCATATATACAACCTCCATGTCAATCGAATACAAGTGCTCTGTTAAAAAATGGGGATAATTTCAAACATAATTCAAACAGTGAATGCCAACTGATTCAAAGCATATCCAATCTCATTGCATTCCACTGCACATTTGAATATAAAGTCTGGAATGTAAATTATGTTATGTGTAATGCCCAGCTGTATAAAATATTCTCGGAATTTATATATATGTACATATTTTTGGAATAACAGCGGTTTCTCTGCAATAATAGCTGTGGCTCTGCCTCTGCTGCTTCTGTCACTCTGCCTCTGCCTCTACTGCTGTGATAATGGCTCTGTCTCCGTATTTGCTTCCTCTGCTTCTGCCTTTCTCCTTTATATTCATTTCCTCTTTGCTGCCTCCATTGTCTGTCTTTGTCTCCTTGTAACTGTTCCTGTTTCTACATCTGCTACCTCCTTTGCCATCAATGACAACATTTCCAACAAAATGTTGGTGGAAAACTTCTGATAACAGGTTGATAATACAAAATCTATTATCTTGGTTTTAGAAGAACATGGTTAAGCAGAAATTAAATTTAGAATAAAGGAGAACTTCGTTAAGGAATTTAATTCTAAATCACATGCGTAATATTAGAGACCAACAACTACATTACTTCATTCTAAGAAGAAACAAAACACAAGATGGAACAAGAAAAAACTAATTGTACTCAACAATATCTGGAAATTCTTCTGAAAATATTTATTCATCATCATAAAGATCGAGTACAAAATTTGTGGTACTCTGAGGTCCAAAAATCCAGAACTTCTTTCGTCTTCTGAAAAAATCTTATATACAAAAATCTCAAAATAGACATTTATAAAATTGTCAACTTCCTAAACTACTTTCTTTGGACTATTACATTGAAAATATAAAATAAAAGTCTCTTCATAAAACTAAATAAAAGATCAAATAAAACACTTGATCACTGAGAAGCTTGAGATTCTGGAATAGAGGAGGCTCATGTTTCTATATCATTTTCTTGTGGAGAGATCCACTTTTTGCACTTCCTCCCTAGTTATAAATTTGTATTAGGAAAATTAACAAGTTTCACATGTGCCATTCTGAAATTTTGAATCCTAGAATATGTTGGCCTTTCTACAAATAAATTCTTCATCATCCATAACAACTGAAAGTATTTATGTAAGTAATTAACAATAGTGGCTCCCTTCAAAACAACAGTCTTTTCATGGGAATTCCAAATCTTACTTTTTTCCTCCACTAGTAATGTCTCATATGTTTCCCAAGGGAGTAAGTTTCCTTGTTGATCCCAACAGGATGGTTGAACAACCTTGGTTCTCTTATCAAATAAAATATTAAACTTTGTCACTGCTCCTTTGACTTCATTCAACTTTTTCTCTGGAACTTTCCCGTATGAATTCTTAACAATCATCCTGTTCATATCTAGCACACATTGGGTCCTATCTTCAATTCTGAAGTATTTAAATTCCTAGTTCTGACGAGGAAAATGATGACTGGATGTTTGTACAGACCTTGGAAACTTCTACTGCTTAGAAAAAGACATAGAAATAAAATGAGGAAAACCCCTTTATAGACGAGTAGAAAATACAACGGGAAAAAATGTTGTGTGGGAGTGAAATGAATGAAAATACGAATGACAATACATGCGAAAATGACAATCAAGATGACGTGTAAGGTAACGTGGAATGATGAAAAGGTAGGCTCGCTTGCTGATGTCACTACAGGGGGACTCTGATGTACGGGAATGCTTTCGGTGTTATGCCCCTGCAATAGATTTTAACCATTCATCTCTAGTCAATGGGAGCGGGTCAACATCCTTGCTGAGGCGCACCTCATGATAACATTCGAGTTGTTTGTGGTGTCGGGTTTGCGGAATATCATGAAAAAAAATTCATCAACGGTCCTAGCAGTATAACTTGTGACCTTTTTAACTCCACGCGGTTTAGGTGATGGTCCCACTCTAACTGCATTAAATTACTCTGACAAATTCTTAGGGTTGTTTATTCAAAATCCTTTTTTTATACTTCATACATGTATTATAGATTTGTTTCTTTTCTTTTACAATGAAACATTTAAATATATACAACATATTAAATGCTAAAACATGTCACAACATCTGGCTCCACCCGGGGATAATTTGTTTTGTAGAAGAACACTAAGAATGCAGATTAGTTCCTTCACTTCGGGCATGGAGTCAAAGGTAACTTACACATTTCCATGGATCACTCACCGATTTATGTACAATGATCACACTAGTATATACAATGATAAAACCATGAATTTCAATGTTGGAAGTAATGTTTGAGATATTTCCCATTCACTGGCAACTGCAGAAACTCTCCATCCAAATTTTCCAAAATGAAGGTATTATTAGCTCTAGATTCGAAAATCTTGAAAGCACCATACCAAAGAGGATAAAAGTTCCCATGTTTACCTTTATATTCTCTTCTAGTGTCCCATATTATAACAATATCACCTGGTTGAAAAAGAACATCCCTTGCTTTCCTGTCAAAAATTACTTTCATTTTCTCCCGATAAATGATTAAATTTTCCTTGACCTTATCCCTACTTTCACTTAACTCCACCAACTTATTCATCCTTCTGACTAAGGGGTTGTGTTCTTCTTGGAATTCTTGAATTAAAACTACAACAAGTTTTATCAACTGACTAGGGAATAATGCTTTTGTGCCATACACCAACTCAAAAGGTGACTTACCATTTGATCTTCTAGTAGTGACTGGACTTACCCAGAGAGAAAACTTCAATCTAGAATCCCAATATTTTTTATTCTCTACTATAGTTTTCTTCAAAATTATTACCAATGTATTGTTAGAGGAATCTGCCAACCGATTCCCTTGGGGGTGATAAGCAGTAGAGTGAGATAAGATGACATTGTAATTTTAACAAAAATCAATAAATTTTGTAGATTCAAAATATTGGGCATTATCTATTATTAACTTCTTTGGGCAACCAAATCTAATGAAAATATTTTCTTCTAAAAATTTCATTACCACCAGATCATTTGCCTTTCATGTTGGTACTGCCTCAACCCACTTTACAAAGTAATTTTTCCTTGTCAATATCCACCTGTACTATCCATTAGAGGGTGGATTAATTTCTCAAAAAAAATTTAACCCCCATTGCCTAAAAGGCTCTTCTATAAACACAGGAATTAAAGGTAATGGTGCTAACTTATTTTTCTCAGTAAAAGTCAGATATTTCTGACAACTTCTTATTGATCTGAAAACATCTGAAAATAATGAAGGTCGATAGAATCCAACTTTCAAGATCTTATGAGTTGTCACTTTCCAGCTATAGTGACCTCCACACAGGCTATCATGATACTCTTTAATTATCTAAATGGTTTCTCCCTCTTTCAAACAGAGCAACAGAATACCAACTGGATCTTTCCAATATAACTTTACATTCACAATTATATACTTTTGAGATTTTACTTTCAGAGCTCTGTATTTTGATCTGTTCAAGGTAGGAGGACAACAAAGAAAACATAAATAATGTAAAATATCCTTGTACTATTCAGAACAAAAGAATTTTTACTGAATTTTAACATTGGGTTTGGACTTCTTTTGTTCCTCTGCATCTCTGCTTTCTTCAACTTTAGTTAATAAATTTATTCCCAAGGCTTGGAAATTAGTCTTTTTTAAGATATTATCTAAGCCTTGTCATTTTATTAACTTGGTTGGATTTATGTCCAAATCATATTCCTGTATTCTTGTTATCCATTTACCCCTTCTCCCTTCAATATCACTCTAAGATAGAACGTCTTTAACAACACCATTTGGTACATATGCAGTTACTTAGGACTGGAGAATATAAATCCTGAAAGCCTTAAGCGCCTTAACCAAAGCATAATATTGTTTCTCCAAAATATTGTACTTAAGCTTTGCATCTCTTAACACTTTACTAAAAAATGCCACAGGATTCTCTCTTTTCTCCTCATTCTTCTGTAGTAATACATCTCCAATAGTAAAGGCAGAAGCGAATGAAAAGACCTGAAAATGACTTTCATAGTTAGGACTTATCAGCACATGAGATTCATGTAGAGATTCTTTAATTCTTGAAAAATAATCTCTTGTAGTTTCATTCCACTTAAATTCAACTCCTTGCTTTAGCATGTCAGTGATTTCTTTAACAATTTCAGCATAATTTGGAACAAATCTTCTAAGGAAAATAATTATCCCCAAAAAACTGTGAATCTCCTTTTTGCTTCTTGGAAAGGGTATTTTTCCAATTGCTTCCATGCATAAATTATACAACAAGCATGCATATCATGGATTCAAGCTGATCTAACAATTTACTAAAGTTAAATATTGAATCGCTTCTACAAATCAATTGCAGATTTTAAAACACAATTGCCAATCACATGAAGCAAAGAAGAATCAATCAAGCCATAACATAGATAATTTCCTAGTTATACACAATGATATTAGCGTGTGTACAATATATGCATTTGATAGCTACACCTGCCTATCTCGCACACATCGCACTAGTACACCTAACTAATAATATCAAGATTACCTGAGTTAGAGATTAATATTAAGATTTCAGATTAATATTCATATTAGCTAAGTATAAGATTATGAAAAGGACTAATAAAAGGAAAATAAACTTAAGTTAATTAAAATATATATAAAGTTAATTAAATATTCCAACATAAGACTTAATCATAAAGGTACTCAAAATTTAAGTCTTATACCCCTAAACAAATTTGATAACTGTAGATCACATCTCCTCTTTAATATCAATCACATCTTCATAAATACCATTCATACCTTCATTTATGAAGATCAAATCTTGATAGAAAAAAAAGGCGGTGGGGGAGAATGTATGGCGGTGGAGAAAGTTATATAAGGGGGATGATACGAAGGTGAAAGGGGTCGGTCTTTTTGGAAATTCTGCATGATTACCAAGTGATAATATGAAGGGAGAGGATTTGTGCTGAAAGGGAGTCTCTGGGTTCTTGGAATTCTGGGCACGAGGGCAGAGGAGACATCCTCTGGGTCTAGGATTGTTCCTAGATTAGCTGGGAGGATTTGATTGTTTCGATAAACTATTCACGGCATCACAAGGAGAACCACCATTAAGTCATCAGCTCTATTCCAGGTATTTTTCTATGTATAGACTAGTTCCTTATGAAAGATTAAAGATTAAATTTCACTGCTGCTCTTCATTAAATCGTGTTACTGCTGAATTATATATATATATATATATATATATATATATATATATATATATATGCTTAGAATTTATTCATGGAAAGTATGTTAGTTGTGGCAGAGAAAACACTGTTGGTCGAATTAACACTAAGGGTATCTCTGACTAAACTCAGAAATTTAGTGGAAAATTTGGGATAAATCCAAAGAGAGTTCTTAAATTTGGTATCGAAGCAAAGTTCAAACTTTCAGACCTGTTAGATTAAGGTTAAACCTGCTTGAGTCTTCAGTCTTATTTATGGAATATAGACAGATTTTAAGTTTATTTAGCAATGGTGTTATAAGCCTCAAATAAGTGTTTGATTACTTGGCCTGAAGAGATCTTGGTTAATCCTGCAGAGGTTTATCTTCAAACTGGTTTTAAATCCTCTGCTTAAACTTCAATGTCCTCGATAAGTAGAAGTAATCATTTCAAAAACTGAATTATTTTCTATAACTGATAAAGCAAGTCATAGGCACAAATATAGATTTCACAATGCTGAGCCTTACAGGAAAAATGAGTGGATTAAGGAAGAAAACTAGAATATAAACCCAGATTAACACAAAAAAAAAAAAAATTTGCCTACCCTCCTATCTTGAATTCAGCTGAACAGCTAGAGACAGTCACTATATATATAGGGTGACTCGGCCTTATGAACAACATCAATCTCAATTGGGTCTGCAATAGATGAAGCAAAGAGAAGTGTGAAGAGGAAGTCTGTGGCAATAGGACGAAGTCTGATCTGAAATAGAGGCAAAGGACAAAACTGTGATAAAATACCTCAGCGAGAGTAAATTTATCTATGTTTGGACTGTTTCGCCTAAACTCAGAAAGCGCCAAGTGTATCTAGTGCTTAAAGGAGAAGGTTAGACAGAAAGGAGATAGGTGAATATTCAAAAGAAATAAGACTTATCATATCTCTGTTTGGACGCCTCGCACATTTCAGAGAAGCTGGAGGAGACTACAATAAGGAGAATACCACTTAATATCTCTTTATACCACTGAATAACATATCTGTATCTAGCATCAACAGTTGCTGCCAACATAAGAAATTTTATTAGTACTAGGTACATATAGAATTAAAATAAATTCTACACTCAATTACAATATTACTTATGTACTGAATTCTATGTACATACAATTGAAATATGAATCTAATTTCAACGTACCTCATATGTTAACTTTTCGTCTAGTTCAATCCTTTCCAATGCCATTAGCACCTAAAAGACTGTTGATACATTCAACGCTGAGAAATACATTCGAAATTTTAACAGAACAAAAGTTGCAATTGTGAATAAATATATAATCAACTGTAATTGATCTTAATGAGACCTGTGCAGTCAAGAATAAAGAATAGTGTTACTGTCCCTTGGTGTGCTAAAAACATCATCGCTCGTCCAGTATACTTGGCAGCGGCTCCGTTTCGATTTTATGGTAGCTTTTCTTGTGAACCTCTGTTTCTGTCCTTTACAGGATGATGTCAATGATGGCCAATATCCTTTATTAGTGACGAGGTCAGTACTAAGGACAGTGTCGAGGATGGAGCTCTATCCTCCTCAAACAGTAGCTTTGTTATCTGCAATAAATAATAAAAATCCATGAGGTATAAGTAAGGAAACGATGTGAACCTCAAATTTCCATCTGGGTTACCTATGATCCGTTGTCGAAAGCTCAAAATCGGTGCGTATTTACGGTGAAGCCACGCTGAATTTTATGCCATCGATCTGTCATCACCGTGTATATATTTTTCGTGTTTACCGAAAACAAACCTCAACACAACACAGATCCTAATGTTTTAAGTAATATGATAATGTTGTATGATTTTGATTTGATAACCATAACTGGTGAGTCAATTGTGTCAAGTTCACGATAAGGCAGACGTGTAGTGTTATTTATAGGCAAACACAACAAAACCGAGTATGGATATAACATATCCAAATTTTTTTAACTACTCATCCTAAATTCAATTTCCAACTCAGGAATTTCGTGTTAGGTGGTCGTAAATTAAAAGTGTTTTACACATCAAAACCTTTGCTTATAAGCCATAACATACGCTGTCCACCATAATGCATTTTCCACCGCAAAACTTAGCATAATCTTCAGGCTAGGGAACATAATTAAATGTGTTAATTAACATATGCCATGATATATCGTACGCCTTACGACCATAGTTTATATGCCATCTGATTGCATATATTGCCACGTATTAAATACACCATCCACCGTGATACAAACCTTAACGATTGTGCAGTTCAACTTAATATATGTTGCCATTCGAACCATATGTAATTAAAATGCGGACTTAACGTTTGTAAATATAATGCCAACGAAAAATTACAATGTTGGTTTGCAAACTATACGTTTATAATATGCAAATTTTATATGTTAATTAGAATAAATTAAGGTTTGATTTAATATTAAATATAAATATTATTGAGATCGTGTTGTTTCGGATGCCGAACTGTCAACATTTATCGTATATATTTCGAGTAATTTAAATGTGCCAAGTTGTATAATATATATATTTAAAAAAGAGAGAGAGAGAGAGAGAGGGGTGGAGATTTGATAGTTTTTGTATATGATGTGAAAGTCTAAAATGCTTTTATGATTGAAAAGGTATCATAGCTAATTTGTTTATATACATAGTAATTATTTAAAAAAAAAAAAACTCCTGCATTTCACTCTAGAGTTAGTACGCATAAAATACCCTGCATAGGACAAGGAGACTATGTTTCCACCCTCCTTGACCTCGGTACCAGTAAGACTTGCCTGTAGGTAAAATAGCAAAAGAACTATACCCGTATGCAAGCTCAAATCTTACGAAAATTATATTCTGTCAGTCTGAAAATTTACCCACTTCTCACAAATTTATTATGATTTTCAGGAAAAGTCACAATGTTTAACACGTACCAAAGGCGGCGGCACCAGTGAAATGCACCACCTCCACCTTCACCATCACCATCACCACCATCAAGATCGCCGCCAGCGCCTGTTGCCCCACCCGATCTCACTACTGTGATGAGCTCATTAGAAGCCATTTTGGAAACGTTAAAAGGGTCGTAGACGACCAGGAATAAGGAGGAATGACGTCATCCAGAGGAAATACATTCAGAAAATCCTAAGGATTATGATGACAAACCTCATCGAGAAGATATTTCACGGGAACTGCAAAAGATTAAACTCCTGGAATTCTCTGGAGGACGAGCTGGAGAACATGTCAAAGCATGGTTGGAAGGGATGATCAAATGCTTCACATTAATATAATATTCTTCAACTTCTAAAACAAAGATCGTTGTATTCCAACTTAGGGGGAATGCTCTGATTTGGTGGGGAATATGGAAAAACAGCTGCATCTCACGTCAGATACTATCCCTTGGGAGTTGTTTGTGGACCAATTTCATGCGAAATACTTACCACCTTTCTTTCAAGAGCAGCAAGCCGAAGCCTTCCATACTCTAACCCAAGGTGGTAAAACCATGGAAGAATACGAGATAAATTTCATGGAACTTGTAAAATATGTCCCTTATCTAGACACGGATGAATGCTAGGCAGAGAGTTTCGTATTTGGATTAAATCCTCGAATAAGAGCTATGGTAAGAATGTGGAAGCCATCGACGGTGGCAGAGGCAGTTGAATGTGCTCTTTATGCAGAAGAACATCTGGGGATTAAAAGGGATTTCAGGCCAGTTGAACCAATACCACAGGCATTTACAGGAAGGACTCCCCAAAATTTCTTCCAAGGAAATAACTCGAGATCACCTCCTTATGGTAACAGGTTTACCCCAAGAGGAGCGGGGGCAAGAGCTCCCAGGACCATAAATTCAATGGCTTCCGAGTCCTCAAACATTAGTCCTTGGAGGTCTCGAGGGACTAGTAATTGGGGAAGGAATGGGAGAGGAAGCAGCACCAGGGGACAGAGTTCTTGGTCTAGAATTTCTCAGTCAAACGCAACAGGACCAACCCGAGTGGACTGTTGGGGGTGTGCAGGACCTCATCTTCGACGTGATTTTCCGAAGAACTCTCGGCGAATAGGAAAAGAACCATCATTAGATGCCCAAAGCAATCATATAATCCATGCTATCGTCAACAACAACCAAGCAACACATCAATCCACGGTAGTGGAATCATCAGGTACAATCAACGGAATAAAACTCAAAATCTTATTTGACACTAGAGCTACTGATAATTTTATTTCATCTTATGCATTGAATAAATGTGGGTTGGTAGCCTGCAAACAGGACGATTTTAGACAGGTAGAAATGGCTTCGGGAGACCTTCAATCGGTAGAATTAAGTGTTTAGGATTGCAAAGTTGATTTAGGAGTCTGTTTGACCAAACTAAAAGTATATGTCACGGCCCTAGGAACTTACGACCTGGTGATAGGAATGGATTGGTTAGAGTCTCATTGAGCATGGGTAGATTGTTCCAGGAAAGCAATACTTTTCTTGAATGATGTGGGAGAGACAATCCAAATTCAAGGTATTAAAAGAAAAGTATCCATGTGTTTCATCTCAGCCATGCAAATGAAGCGGTGCTTAAGGAAGGGTTGTAAAGTGTATGTAGTTCAAGAGGTAAGCAAAGAAAAAGGGCCTTCCTTAGATCAGTATCCAATTCTATCAGAATTTCTGGATGTTTTTCCAAAGGAATTTCTTGGACTGCCTCCTTGAAGAGAGCTAGACCTCACCATTGAATTGAAACCTGGTACGAAACCTATATCTAAAACTCCTTACCGAATGACCGCCCCGGAACTTCAAGAATTGCAAATACAGCTGAAAGAATTGTTAGATGTAGGGCACATTTGACCCAGTGTTTCACCGTGGGGTGCTCCTGTCATCTTTGTCAAGAAGAAAGATGGTTCATTACGACTGTGTGTGGACTATCGAGATTTAAACCAGGCCACGATAAAGAATAGGTATCCCATGCCTCGCATTGATGACCTTTTCTATCAAATGAAAGGAGCTACAGTATTTTCAAAGATCGATCTGCGATCTGGTTATCATCAACTCAGGATTAGCGAGAGCGATGTTTCTAATACTACATTCCGAACTCGTTTCAGGCATTATGAATTCATTGTGGTGCCATTTGGGTTGACCAATGCACCTGCAGTCTTCATGAACCTTATGAATAGTGTTCTCCGTAAATATCTCGACAAATTTGTACAAGTTTTCCTGGACGATTTTCTCATTTACTCTAAGAATGAGAAGCAGCATGAAGAGAATCTTCGGATAGTGTTGTCTTGTCTCAGAGAACACAAGTTATATGGAAAATTATCCAAATGCGCTTTCTTTCAAAAATAAATCCATTACTTAGGTCATATCATATCAGGCGAAGGAATCTTTGTAGATCCTAAAAAGGTAAACACAATCAGGGGGTGGCCAATACCTAAGAATGCACATGAAGTGCGTAGTTTTATGGGTTTAGTAGGTCACTACCGAAGGTTTTTGGAGGGATTATCCAAAATTGCAAATCCGATCACAAACCTCCAGCGCAAGGGTGTTAACTATGAATGGACTGAGGAATGTGATAAAGCTTTTTCTGAACTTAAACGATTATTGAGTAGTGCACTGATTTTGCGAGTACCGGATATGGATAAAGATTTTATTGTGTGTATCGATGCATCTAAGCAAGGGTTAGGTGTAGTATTAATGCAGGAAGGAGGCATAATAGCATACGCTTCAAGAAAATTAAAAACCCATGAAGAACTTTATGCTACGCATGATTAAGAGCTAGCCGCGGTGGTCTTAGCTTTAAAGATGTGGAGACATTACTTGGTAGGGAGAAACTTTGTGCTTAAAAGTGACCACCAAAGTTTGCAGTATTTATTCACCCTGTTGTTTAACCCTTAGCATTAGCCACGGGAGTACCAATAGGATGAACATGCCTCACATTAAAGTTTTATATCCAGTGGCAAGTATTAAATTAAATCGGGCCGAAAGGAGAAAAGGTGGTGAAGCACACATATATTGAAACCAATGGATAAACAGCACTAAGCGGTGAAAGGCGGAACAATAATGAACATCTAACACAAAAGTAAAGGGGACGCGGCATTGTATGTCAACCCATATTATTGAAAAGGGCCTCGGGTTATGTATGACAACGTATGGAGTAAGTCCGAGGGGGTCGAGCTGCGGGGAAAGGACGAGACCCTTACCCCCGCGGACTTGCAACACGTGGCATGGTAAGATCTCACGGTAGGGAAAGATTGGCAAGGGTGGGCCGCGGGATGTGATCTCGTGGCAAAATAAAGATGGGCCCGCGCAGGGAAGAAAGGCAAGTGTTAGTCCGGCAAAGGGAAATTATGTGCTGTAAAGATTGGACTGCGTACGTGGATAAAAGGTAAGGTAAGTCCAGTAGGTCAGCTGGTACTAAGACCCGTACCAGTTTTTAACCCGACACGAGGTGCTCACCTACACCTTGATATACCCAATCCCCACGCGCCATGTGTCTCAGTGTCAGTGTCCTTACGACACTTGCCTTCTGTCGTCTTACTTATCCGCCTTTTCACCCAAGCAGTTCACCCCAATGGTAACAATCTCTCGTTTTTCTCTCTGGTAAATCGTCACAGGTCGTTTTCTACGGCAAATACCGAGTGGGGAAGAACACCGGGTATATCCAAGTCATTGTCACGGTTCCCCTCGTCGCTTTCCCGAGCATTGTCACCCTCTGTTCAGGTATTCCATTTTCCGTTTTCCCTCTTTTCCTTTCTCTCTTTTCGAAATTGTTGATTGTCTGCCATGGGAAGAGGAACACCCAAGAAAAACGAACCTGAAACCCCCCAGCTCCATGAGTCCAGAAACCCCCCTGGTTTTGAACCCTTCTGTGACTTACAGGCGGGTATCTGCGACCCCAACTATCCTTTTGACATACGCAGTATCAAGCCCCTGCTGTTTGGTCGCCACTGCAAAAATGCCGACCATTTTCGAGTTGTCGCGTCTGGCTTCTATCACTATATCACTCCCCAGGTCCATTCCTGTGTCGATTTCATCATCTGGCTCAGGGACTCCTATGATGTACATCGGGACGCCTTCGTTTCTCCCCAGGGAAACATAGTCTTTTCCCTTTCCCTTGAGGTTATCAGACAGGCCCTCCGTTTCCCTTCCAATGACACATACTTCAGTTTCAAAGATGAAACCTTGCTCGCTTAGTTCAATAAGCTGTCAAGAGAAGCCCGCCGTGCCTTCATGGCCTCCATAACCATCGACCAGGCGACGGCCTTGCCTCCATCGGAACCATTTTCGTTGAGTCTGTTTGCCGAAGAAGTTCGACCTGTTTTGTCCCTCATCGCAGGTCTCTTGGGGGTAGGGAGCCCGGAAGACATCTCTTCAGTGTGTATTCGCTTTTTGTGGCTTATGACACAGAACGGGATTACACTGGATATTCCAGGTTTCCTTTCCTTGACCATCCTGACCCAATTTTGGGAGCTCGCCAAAGTCTGAAAGTTTCGTTTTTGCTCGTTGGTGTTCTACCTCTTCCTATTCCAGCATGCGGACAAGTTCAATCATTTGGGGTTAGATAGGATGTATTCTAAGAATTCCCAGCCCAGACCAGTCTTCGACTGGAATTTCTCTGTCCGTCAGTTGCCCAGGGGAGAGGGTTATGTCAACTTCGTGAACACCTTCATGTCTATTGCTTACACCATCATTCACGATGCGCCTTCCCCGAGGGTTTTCCCAGAGATGAAACGCTAGCTACAGGCTGGGAAATACCAGTGCACCGGTGATTGGTTCCTGTCTGAAGATTATACTGAAATTCGGGTCTATGGAGCCGAAGTTGCCCCATACCAGCTGCCAGCTTTTCCCATCCGACGAGTTTACGCCTTAGAATACATCCGGCAAGCCCTCAAAGCTGACCAGCTCCATTTTGTTCCTGCTAAGAAGGGCTACATCTTAAAGCTTCCTGACCAAATCGGCCCCTTTGTGGTAAACTCTAGATATGCCCTCCCAATTTTCGAAAAAATGTTGCAGAACATGGACCTGAAGCTGGGTGAGAGCTGGGCTTATGACCCACGGGACATCATTTCAAATAAAAGAAAGAGAAACAGGTCTGCGCCCTACATTCATGAGTCCAGGCCATTTCTGGAATGGAGGGCTAACCTTGAAGTCTGGCCTATGTTTTCGCAGATGGAGACGGACTCGTCTGCTACAGGAGGGGAAGAAGAAGTGAACAAAGGCACCGATGAGCAAGAGGTCAGTACTTCAGGAGCAGCACCACCACCCAAGAGGCAGAAGGTGGCCACCAGTGAAGCTGAAGTCATCGGGGAAGGGATAATATTGGAGCCCTTTACGAAATTTGGTCAATTTGATAAGGGCAAAGCAGGAATAGTGGTACTAAGAGACAGTGTCGCCTCCTCTGACTACACTGAAGTCACGCAAGCCATCGTCGAGCCTCCTCCTTCCAGGACGCACGAAAGGGAGCTGGAAAATAAAACTGTCCGAGACAAATACAGGGCCGAATTGGGAGGTTTCGTTGAGAAATACCATACTAGGCTCTCAGCTTCTGTTAATGCAGACACCGAAAGCCTGGTACTGTCTATGACCGAGGCTATCCTGGACCTGAATTCAGACGTTCCGAGCTATAAGGTGCTGGAATTGGCTATCGATATGAAGAAGGTTCCCACAGACCCCATCGACCGTTCAAACAATCACATGATGAAAGATAAGTTTACAGACTACCGCCTTAAGGAAGACAAACACGACAACCGAGGACTTTCACGTTACAGAGTGTTTGTCGTGCTAACGCACATCAAAGAAGTCACCAGCGAATAGAAGTTCGACGATGGGGAAGGGAATGCAAGCTGCATTGATAGCCAAGTTGCAGAAGGACATTACAGCGGCTAAGAAACGGGCTGGCATACCAGCTTCACATCCGGTACAGACCGATGAACTGGTACACGTGGAGGAAGAGAAAAATGAGCTGTCTGCTAGACTTTTCAGAGAAAGAGAAGAGAAAGAAAAAATGGCCAAAAGGATTGAAGAGCTGGAGAGCAGAGCCACTAAGCTACAGACCCGGTGGGATACACACAGTTGCCATATAGCCGAAACATCAAGCGGAACTGGTTCAGCAACAGCACAACTATCCACGGCTATGGCTGAGATAGAAGTGTTGGAGAAGCAAACATCGACTGCCAGGCAAAAGGTGGCGGAGTTGGAAGGTGCCCTGGCTGAAAAGGCCAGAACAATTGAAGGACTACAAAGAGAAGTTGAGGAAGGAAAAAGGATCACGACTGAGCAACAACAAACCATTGTCGAGCTGAAGAGTCGAGCGAAGGGAAATCTCACCCTGCTCGAGGCCAGAAGCTTGATTTGGTCGGATATAATCACGACAGTAACCGAGGAGTGGGAGTTTCTAACGATGATAGGAGAACTCAAGTCTACCCTTCCTTATCTCAATAGGCGGTTGCAGGAGGCAGGGGGTAATCTGTCTAATAGAGCTCGACACGCCGGAAATTACATATCCTTTCTTTATACACTAAGGGCAAATGACGTGGGGAAACATGGCATTCCCAGTCGATTTATGGAAATCAACGAGTGTCAGAAAATTATTGATAAGGAAGAAGCCCGAGTAGCAGCTTCAAGGGTTCTCCAACAAGTAGCTGACATTGTGGAACAGTTCGACAAGGTGTGGGACGAGATCATCGCAGCCGGCCTCCCTTCTTGTTGGGAACCAAACGCCCCAGCCGTGCTCATGCTCCCCGATCGATACACAGCACTTCTAGAAACGGAAAGGGATCGGTCTGATATCCAAACGGGGAAAGCAACTCAGCTCAAGGCCACTACTATTGTCACAATCCTCCAGAAAGAGTTTAGTCTCCTCCACATGATTAGATATCGGCTCCCAACTCATGCAGACATTCACACTCTCGGGGAAGCATTCATCAGAGTGGAGAAGCTCACAGCTATGCCAGAACCGAACGCTGATAGCCAACAGAGACTGACTCAGTTCCTGAGTCAGCACGCTAGTTCCTCTGCCAGCGTGCCTCCTCCAGCATCCGCAACGACCTCAACTCAGCAGCACTCATGACATTTCAGTTTACTCACAATATGGCCTAAACGGCCTTCTTACTTTCATTTAGTTATGTTTTTTAAAATTTCCGAGTGGGTTGTCTTTCCTCCACTCTCGCATTTTTACTTTTACATCAAACATTGGTCTATGTTCTGTTTTGAAATCGGCCCGGGGCCTGTTTACGCATGATGGAAGGACTGTTGCCCCATCATGGAATTTTGTTGTTTTGATAATGACCGGTAACAAATTTTGTCATGCGAAGAAGATATTTCCCTGAAATATCTTCTCGCTGGAAGGAAAAAGGGAATCCTATATAAGACAGAGAAAAGAAGAAACAAGGGTTCCAATTCTTGAGAAAATTGATTGTGTAAGGATTTCCTGTGTGTATGTTTCTTGAAGACTCAGATACAAATGTGAAGAGCCCGTCGGGTCTCAATGATAAGGAGCTTCATTTTAATAAGGATTCTGGACTTGGTGTTATGGTAGTGTGTGTTTCTCTCTTGCTCGTTGCAATGTTGTGTTCCATTCATCTATATTCATTTTTCTAGTATTACGCTCTGGAATGCGAGTATCCCTTGTCTTTGATATAAATTTATCGCACTGGTACTTATATCATTAGCTTTCTGATACTTTAAAATGGCTCAGGAGTAATGCATTGTTTCATTTTCAACTCACCCGTATCTCTGCTATATCAGCTGTTATGAAATGTTATTGGCTAGAGTTCTCGACATGTATGGATTCTTAACTATTTAAGCCCGTCATATGCTACGAAGTTCTTCTTAGTAACATCTTTTTGACAGTTGATATCTTCTTCTTGCTATACATCTCTGCAGTCGTCTTTATATATATACCTTTTCTACCATATATCATGAATCTGGCCCGGTTTATAATGAGCTGTCTTAAAATTGTCTGATGCATCAGTTTTTGAGTGTAGCACTACGTCAGTTCAGTATTACTCTTAATGCATCAAATTATCGAGAGTTTTGGTCCCACTCTAGTGTTATTTTCTGTTTCCAAAGGAATTGTGTGAGAGCTCTGTCATGTTAAAGTGTTGAAAGTTGTATTTAATCCTCTGCTCTCTACACAGTAATAAGATGTCCTAGGCACTGGTCTATAACAACTCTAGGCTGTCTCTAGGAGTTACAACACACCCAAAGAGACTTAAATGCAAGACAAAGACGATGGAGTGAACTCCTAAGAGAATACGATTTTGCGATTTCATATATAAAAGGGAAGGAGAATGTTGTTGCAGATGCTTTAAGTAGAAGACCCCGAATATTCTCCCTCATACCTTTCAGGGTGAACTTGAGAGATCAAGTACTTGAACATCTTGTAAGAGATAGTTGGTACTTAAAAGTAAGGTCAGGGCTCGAGAGAAACCATTCAAAGGAACCTAAGTTTGAGGGATATGATCTAGAAGAGAACAGAATTCTACGATTTCACGGAAGGATGTATATACCAGATAGTGGAGACCTTCGAAACACCATCTTGAAGGAATCACATCGAGCAGTGTATTGTGTACATCCTGGGGTAAAGAAGATGTATGCTGACACTAAGAGACTCTTCTTTTGGTCAGGCATGAAAAACTACATTGTCTAATTTGTCGCTAGGTGTAGTGAATGTCAGCAGGTAAAATTTGATCATCATCACCCAACAGGTCTCTTACAACCTCACGACATCCCTATGACCAAATGGGAGATAATTTCTATGGATTTTATCGTTGGGCTGCCTCTTACGCAAAAAAATCATAATGCCATTTTGGTTGTGGTGGATAGATTAACAAAAAGCGCCCATTTAATCCTGTAAGAGATACTTATGAAGTAGTTGATGTAGCACGGGTATTCATAAATGAAATTATTAGATTTCATGGAGTACCTAAGAAAATCATATCCGACAGAGATCCTCGATTCACCTCAAGGTTCTAGAATTGTATGCAGTCGGCCTTGGGCACTCAGTTAAATTTGATTACAGCATATCATCTGGAGACCAATGGACAGACAGAAAGGGTAAATCAAGTACTTGAGGATATGGTAAGGATGTATGTTATGGACCAACAGTCACGCTGGGAAAATTACTTACCCTTGGTAGAATTTGCTTACAACAATAGCTATCATAGTTCAATTAGGATGCTGCCATTTGAAGCATTATATGGGAGACCCTGCAGAACGTCGTTGAGTTGGGACAGGTTAGAAGATCGAATAATCGTCAGACCAGAATTGATCCAAGAGATGGAGGATCAGGTAAAACTGATTAGGCAACGATTGAGAGAGGCCCAGGATAGACACAAAAGTTATGTTGATGCTCACAGGACAGATAGAAGCTATGTAGTGGGAGATTGGGTTTTCATCCGTGTAGAAATTATATAACTGATATGTTATATGTCTAAGATTCACCTGATCATACACTATTTGACTTCATGCACTATACAGAATCTATTCCACCATTGATCATCACTTGCGGAAATTAAATCAATTGCATGCACACATTAAAACCATAAAAATTCACACATATGAACACAGTAATTTATGGGAAAGCTTCAAGTTGAAAACCCCCAACTATCTGTATATTATATGTCATAGATATCATGTAACAATCATCATACAAAGCTCCTCACAAGCTCTTAGTACAATCTCCAATTGCTACACACTAATCAAGTATGATCTAGAAAATCCCATGCATCAATCTCTGCCACCTGCTAGCCTGCCTCTACTGCGCAATCCCTGCTAAATATGGGCTCTGAATGAGTTCAAATCCACCTGGCTTGCACTGCGCAATCCTCATTGGCATCTCCATCAATGTTTGGTGCAAACTCATGCACCAGTATAGTCACAACTGATAGTCACACTGCTCTTTCACCTACCTCTCCACTGGTCTCCACTGAAACTATCCATGCAATGTAGTTAACTGATGTATTCTTCATTTGATTAATGAGTTAATAATTAGTGAATTAATTAATAATTAATTCACACCACTCTCACTAGTGTATCAGTCAGTTAGACTAGATACAACTAGCTCAACTGTGTCTAACTGAGTTAAACTGAACACAACTCCATTAACTACTTCTACTAACTCCACCAAACTCTGTCACATGAGTTCTAACTGAAGTCTCCATGCAATAGCTCCACTTAACCCTCAGGAATAGCGTAATTCCTTATATTAGCTCCTGTGCCACATCTGTGCACTTAACTGAAGTGCTCCAAGAGAATAAGATAATGTTTATAGTCCAAATATTATTAAGAGCTAATAATATTCGACATATCTATTTTTAGACTGGCAATCTAAAAATAGATTCCGCCCAATATGTCTAAAAATAGAAGTCCATCTATTTTTCCAACTTGACCAACCATCCACAAATACCATCCTGCAACTCATAGAACATGATCCATATGTCTAAAAATAGACATAGTCTAAAAATAGACTTTGCGCCAAAAATAGCCTGCGGGCCCACTTAGTGAAGGCGACTTCTTTCCACTAAGCTCATCATCTTGTTACAATCTCAACACTCCCTCTCAACAAGATAGGGATTATCTGCCACCCCGATCTTGCCTCTGTGGTATTCGAATTTTCTCCTGGTGAGCGCCTTCGTCAAGATATCAGCATCCTGATACTCCGTAGGAATGTAAGAAAGTAACATGATCTTCCGCTGCACACAATCTCTGATATGATGATATTTGATGTCAATGTGTTTATATCTATCATGAAATACTGGATTAACTGAGAGTTTGATGCAACTCTGATTATCACAATATATCATAGTAGGATCTAAGTGTGAACCGAACAACCCGACCAGGATCTTGCTCATCCATATAGCCTCGCATGCAGCCAAACTTGCTGCCATATACTGAGCCTCCGCTGAACTGAGTGCCATGGATCTCTGCTTCCTGTTGTACCAAGAAACTGTTGTAGACCCGATACTAAAAATCCCTCGAAATGTGCTCTTTCTATCCGTTGGGCTCCCTGCCCATTCTGCATCCGTGAAGCCACACAGCTTCACCTCATCCGACTGTTTGTACCAAAGTCCATATCCCGATGTGCCTCTGAGATATCTCAATACAGGCTTCCCCACCTTCCAAAAGAGCTTGGTAGGCTTAACCATAGCTTGTGAAAGTTGGTTAACTGCGTAGCATATGTCGGGTCGTGTATTGACCAGATACATGAGCGACCCCACCAACTGTCGGTAAACAGTGGCATCCACTACCTCTGCCGATGTACCATCCTATTTCCTCCAACCACCAGGAAGAGGAGTGTCGATAGGCTTGCAGCCATGCATGTTTAAATTCTCCAGTATCTCCCAGGCATACTTGCCTTGAGACACAAACATTCCATCACTGCACTGCCAAATTTCCAATCCCAGGAAATAATGAAGGAGGCCCAATTCCTTCATCTCAAAATCTTTTGCAAGATCAGCGTTGCATGAGAGTATCAACTGTTCATCACCAGTCAGTATCAAATCATCTACATAAATTACAATGATCAACAACTTACCCTCAACCACTATCTGGTACAGGTTGGGATCCGCCTCGCTCTTGGTAAAACCAAGTCCGGTGAAATAACTGTTTATCCATGTGTACCAAGCACGAGGTGCTTGTTTCAACCCATACAATGCTCTTTTGAGCCTACACACATGTGACTCGCTACTGAAGATATCGAAACCTTCGAGCTGATCTATGTACACCTCCTCCTCAATCACTTCGTTGAAGAACGCAATCTTCACATCCATCTAATGAATTTTCCACCCCATCTGCGCTGAGAGAGCTAGGATGCTTTGTATGGAAGAATACCTTGTGATAGGTGCAAAGGTTTCCTCATAGTCGATCCCCTCAATCTGTGAGAAGCCTCAGGCAACAAATCTTTCCTTTTACTTCTCGACACTCCCGTCAGCTGCTTGTTTCACTTTGTAGATCCATCTCGAAACTACCACTGATTTCCCTTCCGGCCTTGGGACAATCTCCCATGCATTGTTTTTGAAAATCGAATCATACTCTTACACCATGACATCTACCCATACAGGGTCCTCCATAGCTTCCTTGAAAGAGGATGGTTCTATCATGATACACTTTCCCATCAGAGCCATGTATCCAGTATATCAGTCAGGTGACTGTCTCTGTCTGCGCTGTGATGTAGGTGCTCCTACAATCTTCTCTGCATCTTGATTTAGTCGCTCAGCTTCTGTAGTGCGCTTCCTCCCTCTGATGGTTGGTGTTGCATGAGTGGTTTCTTCCACTCCATGAACCTCCTCTTGTGGCTTATCCACATTCTGAGGCTCATCCTTAGGAACTAATAGCTCCTCATCTGCATGCAAGTGTGGCTCCCTCTCAAGCGAACACTTCATGGCTTTCTCCTCATGAAATTTGATATCCCGTCACACAACAGTCTTGCGACTGTCTGGCAAATACACACGATAGTTGTAGGGTGTATCAGTGTAAAATATCCCAACCTGCGCAATCGGCTCCAACTTCTTCACCGGTATCCTTCATGCATGAATGTAAACGAGGTGAGCCAAAATATTCAAATGAAATATCGGGCTTCTTGCAGCAGCATCCTCGGGTGTACACTCATGCCAATTCTCTGTGAGGACAGTGGTTTTACTGCATCCTTGATGTTGCATGCAACATCACAGTGGCACCCGATGGATTGTTCTTTGGCTCACAATGACCATATAAATTGTGGGTTATGAAGGTCTTATGGAGCTCTCTTAATTCATACATTGCTACAAGTCCTTGGGTCATCAAAGATGAATTCCACCACCGTATCCTCCCTAACCGGCCTTCACCCTTTGACTCTTTACACAGTGCCTTGAACTCACAGAACTTTGAGTATGTCTCGCTCTTCTTCTGCATGAAGAAGATCCAGCACTTACGAGAAAAATCATCAACAAATATCACATAATACCTGTGCTTTGCTGTCGAAGCTACTGAGAAAGGTCCACAAACGTCTGTGTGAATTCTCTCAAGGATCGTCGTGGCGCGACTGTCCTTCTCGTGAAAGGTGGCTTTCACAAATTTTCCCAAGGTACATCCCTTGCACTGATCTGACTGCGCAAGAGTACCCTTAGGAAGCCCAGTAGAAATCTACTGTAGTATCTTCAAAGCTCCATGGTGAAGGTGGCCCAATCTCCGGTGCCATGGCTAAGCCCACCGACCACGGCTCACCACTCCTTCTGCCTTGCCTGCCATTGCTGCGTAGCCATCTACCTGCAACTGATAAAGGTTCTTAACTCGAACCCCTATCCTCTGGGTTTCACCAGTTGCCTTACTACGCAGGAAAGCCTTTCCCTCGCTAAAGACAACATCATATCCCTTGTCTTCTAACATGGCCACCGAGATTAGATTCTTCTTCAATCTTGGAACATGCATGACATCCTTCAATATGAAAGGTTTACTAGACTCCCTCTCAAAGGAAATGGTCCCGATACCAGTCGCACTGTATCTACCATCATCGCCCATCTTGATGTGCACTCCAAGATCCTTCTCATCCAAATCACTAAACAAATCTTTGTCTCTAGGTCCTTATGAAAAGATGTCTTGTCAAAGAAACCTGAACCTATCACCACTTGAGATAACATCAGATCTGCAACAAATTAACCCAAAACAAAGCGTGCAAAGTAGTTACTAGTAAGTGTGAGTCAAACCTACTTATTTTTCTTCTTCTATGGACAATTAGTGGCGTAATTTCCGTGTTGGTGACAGTGAAAGCACTTCACCTTGGACATGTCCTGCTTCTTGACTTTCGCGCCAGATTGAGAAGCATTCTTCTTGCTCTTCCCCTTCCTTGCTTTGGCAGCCAAAGCGCAATTTTCCTCATCTTCATTCTTCTATGAAGATCCATCCCTGGTACTCTGCCGTATCTCCTCCTACACAAGATCCGACCAAAGTCGCTCCCATCCTGGCACTTTCTCCCAATCATTGACAGAGTCCTCATAGGAATGCCAACTCTTTGAAAGCCCAAGGAGAGCCAAGCTCACCAAGTCCTCTTCATCTACAGTAACCCCCACACCTCCTAGCTCATCCCTGCACTGGACAAACTTCGTGAGGTGCTTGGGTATACTCTCTCCCTTCTCCATTTTTATTTTCCTGAGCTTATCCTTGAGCACCAACTTCCTCTGGTCGCTCTTGCTTTGGAACAAGTCTGTCAAAGCTTTCCACATTAAGAATGGAGAAGCTTTACCATGAAGGTTGGACACTATGTGATCCTTCACACCTTCCAACAGAATCCTTTGACATGTTTTTGTCTTCTTTTGCCATGCGTCAAGTGCGGCAGCATCGCTAGAAGCAGGTTTTGGAATTTATGCATCTATGAACTCCTTCAACCCATTATCCTCCAGCACCACCTCCATCCTGTCCTTCCATGCAATATAATTCGGTGCCCTCAGGGCTGCTGTCATGTCAGTTGAAAGAGTGTCTCAACTTGAGCACCAAGAAAACACTCACAAAAATTCAGTTCCCACATTTTCTAACTCAACGACTTAATGCTTTGCAATTTGCTCAGATGATCAATATCTCTGATGCATATGTAGAAATTATCGCCCAGTATCGTGTATCATCTCATCCCTCTCACGATCTTTGCTAATTTGACTTCATGCACAATACATAATCTATTCACCATTGATCATCCCTTATAGGAAATTAAATCAATTGCATGCACACATTAAAACCATAAAAATTCACACATATGAACACAGTAATTTATGGGAAAGCTTAAAGTTGAAAACCCCCAACTATCTATATATTATATGTCATAGAGATCATGTAACAATCATCATACAAGCTCTTAGTACAATCTCCAATTGCTACACACTAATCATGTTCGATCTAGTAAATCCCATGCATCAATATTTGCCACCTGCTAGCCTGCCTCTACTGCGCAATCCCTGCTGAATATGGGCTCTGAATGAGTTTGAATCCACCTAGCTTGCACTGTGCAATACTCATTGGCATCTCCATCAATGTTTGGTGCAAACTCATGCACCAGTATAGTCACAACTTATAGTCACACTGCTCTTTCACCTATCTCTCCACTAGTCTCCACTGAAACTGCCCATGCACTATATTTAATTGATGTATTCTTCATTTGATTAATGATTTAATAATTAGTTAATTAATTAATAATTAATTCACACCACTCTCACTAGTGTATCAATCAGTTAGACTAGATACAACTAGCTCAACTATGTTTAACTGAGTTAAACTGAATACAACTCCACTAACTTCCTCAATCAACTCCACCAAACTCTGTCACATGAGTTCTAACTGAAGTATCCATGCAATAGCTCCACTTAACCCTCGGGAATAGCATAATTCCTTCTGTCAGCTCCTGTGCCACATCTGTGCACTTAACTGAAGTGCTCCAAGAGAATAAGATAATGTTTATAGTCCAAATATTATTAAGAGCTAATAATATTCGACATATCTATTTTTAGACTGGAAATCTAAAAATATATTCCGCCCAATATGTCGAAAAATATAAGTCCTTATATTTTTCCAACTTGACCAACCATCCACAAATAGAATCCTGCAACTCATAGAATATGATCGACATGTCTAAAAATAGACTGTGCACCAAAAATAGCCTGCGGGCCCACTTAGTGAAGGCGAATTCTTTCCACTAAGCTCATCATCTTGTTGCAATCTCAACAATCCACATCAGACCAAATAAGAGCATCATTCGGTTTGGGAGGGGGACAAAATTATCCCCCCGGTTTATAGGACCGTTTGAAGTCCTGGAAAAAGTTGGACCTGTTGCTTATCGTCTTGCACTACCAGCCCACCTGCACAAAATTCATAATGTATTTCATGTATCCACCTTACGACATTATATTGCTGATAAATCTCATGACCTTCAATGGAAGGAACTGCAGGTATCGGACGAGGGAACCCTAACGGTCGAACCATTATGTATTCTGGAACGTAGGGTTCAACAGCTCAGGAACCGCCAGATAGACCAAGTTAAAGTCCAGTGGGACAAATATAGTCCTGGATCAGCGACTTGGGAGGTTGCTAAGAATTTCTGCCAGAATTACCCCAACTTATGCTAAATTTTGAGAAACTGGAAACTTTATATGTATATGACTGCTCTATTTTGATACTTGAAACTTTATTTTGAAATATTACGTAAGGATGAGTTTTACTTTGCTGGTACATGGATACCCATAAAGATAGAATGCTACTTCACTCTAGTGATACAGGATATATGATGTTTGTTTAAATTTACTAGTGCATGGATACCGATATGCAATATGTCGTTTAAATTAACATTGCAAGAATATGAAGTCATGAATTAAATGTTATAGATGAAACTATCTAACGATTCATTTCATTACATTTCAAATATGATTGAAGGAAAGGAAATAGAAGAGTAACTACATTTTAAATATGAAAGTGAAACATATTGGTATACAGATTGAAAATGGTTAAAACAATGCATCATAGATAGAACATGTATGAACTAAACAGAAGAAATATCTAAACGAGAAATTGTAACGGACATATTGATACATATGTGGACAAATGTTTTAAACCAAGTATGTTATATAAGTTCTAGGATCAATATCATAGATAGCAATGTATTTAGAATGTGTAGAGATTGTTATATGGGTAACAATTTGTTATGAACAATATAGATGCATATGTTGTAATGTGTGTACGAATGTTTACATTACAGATTGTGTACCAGTGATTACCTTGCAGAACACAGATTACCGAAACAATCTACGTGATGATAGAATTCCAAGAACAGTTGAGACTTCCTGAGATCCCACAATAGGGTGTTCACCCTGGTCCTACTGGGAGGGGTGAGGTGTTGCCCACCGTTTATCCTCCAAATACCTAGAGTCATGGGAGGACTATGCAAGTCATGCTCCCCTAGACATGTGATGATGAATGTCGGATGCCTACAAACATGTCAGGTCGACGTAATCGACACTGATATCCTTAAGGTATATGAATGGATCAGTAAAACTGATGCCATGGCATATTCCTGTAGAGGACGGTTAGGTTGGGAGTGGAAGAGATTAGGAAGGATAGGATGATTTTAGAATAGTTTGGAGATTTGGTGGAGATGGGAAGTAACAATTAAATTACAGATACATACTTATTCAAACAGAAATTCAATCTTAAAATTACAAGCATTCTACAATCACCCTAATCTCTAAAAACACAATATTGATATGAGTATATAAAACCCTAAACTTCGAGACGAAGTTTTCTGAAGGGAGGAAGTATATAACAACCCATTCCTGAGTTATACACAATGATATTAGTGTGTGTACGATATATGCATTTGATAGCGACACTTGCCTATCTCGCACACATCGCACTAGCACACCTAACTACTAATATCAAGATTACCTGAGCTAGAGATTAATATTAAGATTTCAGATTAATATTCATATTAACTAAGTATAAAATTATGAAAAGGACTAATAAAAAGAAAATAAACTTAAGTTAATTAAAATATATATAAAGTTAATTAAATATTCCAACATAAGACTTAATCATAAAGGTACTCAAAATTTAAGTCGTATACCCCTAAACAAATTTGATAACCGTAGATCACATCTCCTCTTTAATATCAATCACATCTCCATAAATAACATTCATACCTTCATTTATGAAGATCAAATCTTGATAGAAAAAAAAAGGCGGTGGGGAAGGATGTATGGCAGTGGAGAAAGTTATATAAGGAGGATGATACGAAGGTGAAAGGGGTCGGTCTTTTTGGAAATTCTGCATGATTACCAAGTGATAATATGGAGGGATAGGATTTGTGCTGAAAGGGAGTCTCTGGGTTCTTGGAATTCTGGGCACGAGGGCAGAGGAGACATCCTCTGGGTCTAGGATTGTTCCTAGATTGGCTAGGAGGATTTGATTGTTTTGGTAAACTGTTCACAACATCACAAGGAGAACCGACATTAAGTCATCAGCTCTATTCCAGGTATTTTTCTATGTATATACTAGTTCCTTATGAAAGATTAAAGATTAAATTTCATGGTTGCTCTTCATTAAATCGTGTTACTGCTGAATTATATATATATATATATATATATATATATATATATATATATATATATATATATATATATATATATATATATATATATATATATATATATAGATATGCTTAGAATTTATTCATGGAAAGTATGTTAGCTGTAGCAGAGAAAAAACTCTTGGTCGAATTAACACTAAGGGTATATCTGACTAAACTCAGAAATTTAGTGGAAAATTTGGGATAAATCCAAAGAGATTTCTTAAAGTATATTTAGCATGGAATCATGAAACAATTACATACAAATATTCTCACAAGAGCCCTCATGCACTTAGTTAATTGTCTCGCATTGTCTCAAATAAAACTGACCAATACTTATCCAATTTACTGCCTCCAGACAACCTACCTTGCTTGCATAATCCCTGATGAATGCAATCCCTATTATTTAGGAATTTTGGCCTTCCTTGACTGCGCAAGTATCATGCGAACTCCAGTGGGTGTTTGGTTGCATGGGTGCAACCTAATAATCCTACAACTAATAGTCAACTTCCTTTTCACCTAGATCTCAATTGAGTCTCCACTGGATCTGACATGCATGCAGCTAATAATAGTAAATCCTTAGTTGCATGTGAGATCACTGATTGTGAATTAATTAATAATTAAGTCACTTGATCTCTCACTAGTGTATCTATCAGTTACAACTAGAACAATTGAGTTTAACTCACTTAACTAAGTTAAACAGATTACAACCTGCATTAACTAATGCACCACTGCACTTCGAACTCTGTTACAACTAGAATTACTTTACATACCTCACCAACGACCTCTAACTCGAAATTCATGAGCTAACTGAGTTTATCACACTCATTTAACTATTACAGGTTATTTTGAGATTATATTACATTTAATTTTCCATCTTAATTAAGGGATAACTAAAATAGACATGCAAAAAATTTAGCCCACACCAGTGTAGGTGTTGCTAAGAACTATGGTCCCACACTAGTGTAGGTGCTGCTTGGACCTCCTGTTCCCACACTAGCGTGGGTGTTGAAATTTCTTGTTGAATCTCAACATTCCACTCTTACAGGATCTATCTTTTCTCCCTCCTTCGAAACAATATGACCTAATAACTTTCCTTCCTTTAAATAAAAATGAGACTTCTTAGGATTCAAAGATAAGCCATACCTTTTTCATTTTTCAAAGGTCTGTTGTAAATTCTCCACATGTTCTTCATCTGAGTTGGAAAAGACAGTTATATCATCCAAATAAATCACCACAAATTTATATTTTTCTCCCACAAATTCTATATCCATAGCTCTCTGAAATGTGGTGCCAGCATTCATCAGTCCAAAAGGAATTCTAACGTACATGAAGGTTCCCCATGGAGTTGTAAATGTTGTTTTCTTCCGATCCTCTTTTTCCACTGCAAGCTAATTATAACCAAAGAATCCATCAATCATTGATAATCTATATGATCATGTTACCTTCTATAAAATATGGTCCATCTTGGGCAAAGGATAATTATCTTTTAAAGATGTTTTGTTCAAATTTTTGAAATCAACACACAATATTATCTCTCCATTTTTCTTCCTTACAGGTATTAGATTGGATACCCAATCTGAATATCTCAAGGGAAAAATTATGTTTTCCTGTAATAATTTTTTCACTTCTTTTTCAATTGAAGGCAACAATAAGGGATTTATCTGCCTCAACTTTTGTCTAAAAGCCTTAACCCCTGGTTTCAAAGGAATTTTATGTTGGATGGTACTAGTATCATACGTCTTTAAATCCTCATATGACCATGAAAAAATATCAAAAAAATTCTTGAAAATACTTATATATCTATGTTTAAAATGTTCAGGAACATCTTTGAATATTCTTACCATTTTAGGTTGTCGATATGTTCCCAAGTTAAATTCTTCTATGTCATCCTCAAGGTCTATTTTCTTTGGACTTATATAAACATCATTAGAACTAAATAACCTTTCCAAAGGTACCAATCCCTTTGATATTACATTATCTTTAAGTTGAATTTTGTTTTGATTGCTTATTGAATATTTGAAAGAGACTACATCCTTCTGTTGCTCTTCAACATCTTCATCTTGATCAATTTCCAAATTATAAAATTCTCTAATCATCCCCAAAAATTCCTTAATCTGTTATTCATCCTCAAAAACTTGCCAATGTTTCACATTATCTGGAATTGAGGGCATGTGTCTAATTTCGACCTCATACCTCAGTTTGGGATTAAGAGGAGTTTTGAAAGTGTTGGTTGCAATTGCTAAAGAGTTCGCAAGTTTGTTTCCTTCTATGGGGACAAACCATATATTAAAAGAAAGAAAGAAATTTTCCATTAAGTCCCAAAATTCATTCCTATAAGTTCTTAATCTCGGATTCCTTGCCTGACAGTGATTCTTAACCTGCTTATTCACCAACTCAGAATCTCCAAAAAAAAATATACATTGCACTCCCAATTTTTTATCAGTTTGCAATCCAAGAATTAAAGCTTCATATTTTGAAATATTATTGGTAGAATAAAATTATAATTTGTAAGAAAAAGGCACAAGATGACCTTTTGGAGAAAATAGAAGAATACCTGCACCAGTGCCATCTTTCGAATAATCACCATCAAATTATAACTTCCAGATTCCATTTTCTATCAGCTACTTGCTCTCAATTTTTGAATGGATCTGCACTTGAGTATCTTCAAGAGCATCTGCAACTACTTACAACGCAAAATAGGAAAAATCGTCTTTTTCCTGACTGTACATAGGAGAATTACTTGAACTCTCCTTAGTAATGGTTTTAAAAAACCTGGTTTCCCTATATAATATTCTATCTTCACCTCCAAAAACTAGGATTATAGCATATGTAAAATCTAACTTCAAAATACCTCCCAGCTTAGCCCCACAAGATCTGGAAAGAAGCATCCCAAAACGATCTGGAATATCTGCCACCACCACATCCATCACAAGACTCTTGGATGGAATTTGTGCTAAGGAAACAACCAGATATTTGATCAACCCCACACACTTAACCTTTTTAGAATCAAAAGAGTACAGATCCTTATAAGGTTTAGTGATTTTTAAGTTCAATTTCTTCATGACTAATAATGGCATTAAATTTTGAGAAGCCCTTGAATCCATAATACAATTAAGAAGCATAAAAGTATGCACCAACAGAGAAATGTAAAAAGGAGGAGTATATGAATCCACCTCTTCAACATGAAGACCAAACATCACCACTAGTCTCTCTTCTTGTAAATTTACCATGTCTGCTCCATTATCATCTTGAGAAAGGTTAATAAAATCTAACATCTACTTTTTATATGCTATGGTTTTAGCCAACTCAGCCAAAGGAATTTGTATCTTTATTTTCTCCAATTCTTTTGTTAAGTTAAAATAATTTCTTGGCTTTATTAACTTCTCTGAATCTTCATCTTTCTTTTTTAAATTTGAAATTTGCTTAGATGAATGAAAAGATTTATTCAAATTCTCACCTTTTTATTTTTCTTGTGAACTTTCTCCCTGCTGAAATGTACTCTTTGCTACTGAATCAATTTGATTTTTTCCTCTATCAAGATGCTTCAAAGGTGGAGTCGCCATCTATCATGGTGTTGGATCTTTTGGCACCTCTTGATTATTCTGCAGCCTTGATATTTTCCTTAATCTCAAATCCTATTTCTTCTGTAACTCATCCAGCATGAGATCAATAAACTTTTTGCAATATTGATCAATTTCTTTCTTATTCAGAGACTTTTTTGTTTCAGCATTAAATTCCTCATTTTTGTCGTCTTCTATTTCATCTACATATAATGTGGATATTTGGTTATCCTGCTCCTTTGCACTCTCCTATGTTGCATCTTCAAACCCATATTCTATATACAAAGGAGGTTGGATATGATCCTAATCCTTTCTTTCTCTTTGCATAATCTGAAGAGGTTGTCTTCTAAATTGTGGGTTAAAATTTCGATTCTAACCCTGCTGAATATTCCTAGGAGGGTTTTTTTTTTCAAGTTCTAAATTCACTAATTTATTTGATAAAAAAATTATGACTTTATTCATATCTTTCAATCTCTAATCATGCAAAAATTATTATTTCCCCTTTCCCTTATCCTGTGCTTGTTGTTGTCCTTTAGTTTTTCCTATTGCAGTCAAATTTTCTCAAAAATTCTAAAGCATCCGTTTGGATCTTATCCAAGGTAGGGGGCTTTATTTCCCTCAAAGTGAAACCAAAATATGATTCGAAATATCTAGCAAAAACAACTTTTTCTCCAGCAGGTGGAGGTTTTATTTCTGCTGGAAGACCGTTATACAACTTGTTAAATATTTTAATAAAGTCTGCAAAATTTTCATCTTGTTCATTTTTATAACATTAAATTATGTCAAAAAGTACCCATTATCCTTCTTCCCCCCCACCCCCATATCTGAGTGAAATTTTTTTCCAACTCTTCCCAAGTGTTAATTGAATAAGCTCAAAGGGTTTTGAACCACTTCCTAGCTTCTCCATCTAAAGACAGAACAAACTACCTCAAAACCACAACACGATATTTGACATTTAAGTTTTCAGCGAAGGCACAAAATGTAGCAATATGTTTCTCTACTGAGATATCATCCTCCCTTGTGAAACGAGGCAAAAATTTAAGGTAGTATTGTGGCATTACATTCATTGGTTGGGCGAGATTTAATGGAGCATACCTATTTAGGAGAAAAGCAGGCACTGCTATATTGAGGTTCTGATTGGTACCCGCTTGAAAAACAAAAGGTGGAGGGGGTAACACAGATATATGGATTGGTTTCTTCAAAGGATAAATAGGCTATTGCAAGGATTCAAAATGAATTGTTGAAACTTCTTGAAAATCCAGGAAAGAAAAAGAAACTAACTCAAACGACCTTCCCTCCAAAGTCGGTTCGAGAAATTTTTTTTGAGAGGATGCAGATCCTTGATCAAAGAAATGAAGAGTTTTGATTACTTATTCTGAGTGAAAATTAGAAGCTTGTTGATTAGAACTACTACCTAGAACAGACAAGGTAGGGCTTGGAGTGACTGGGGATTTGGCTTTCCAAACCCTTCTTGGTACTAGCTTTTCTAGGTCAAACAAGACTGGAAGTTTTTGCTGCAAGGTATCTAACCTCGTATGTGGTCTTCTAGAATCTAGGGGTACGATTATGATGAAAAATACATCCTAGTCACCTTCTTTTTTCATCAATAAAAGAAATTATTTCTTTAACAAAACCTAGGGAAAAAAATCTTCGTGTCTCTGTTCCCTGGAAATGACCCCAAAAAATGCTGTCCCTTGAGAAACAATCTCAGGTTGTGTTGAGATCAGGGCTCAAGAAATTTATCATAACTTTGAAATAAAATATTTGTTGCATTTTCATTTTTAAAACTTCGGAATGTAATACATAAAACCCTTTAATCTTTATAATAGAACAATACTCTTCATAATGCCTTCAAATGATGAATACAAATGAGCATGAATCAGATAGAAATGCTAGTGGAAAACTTCTGATAAAAAGTTTCTAATACAAAATATATTATCTTGGTTTTATAAGAACATGGTTAAGCATAAATGACATTCAAAATAAAGGAGCGCTTCATTAAGGAATTTAACTCTAAATCACATATGTAATATTATAGACCAACAACTACATTACTTCATTCTAAGAAGAAACAAAACACAATATGGAACAAGAAAAAACTAATTGTACTCAACAATATCTGGAAATTTTTCTGAAAATCTTTATTCATAATCATAAAGATCAAGTACAAAATTTTTGGTACTCTGAGGTCCAAAAATTTGGAACCTCTTTCATCTTCTGAAAAAGTCTTATATACAAAAATCTCAAAATGGATAGTTATAAAACTGTGAACTTCCTAAACTACTTTATTGGGACTATTACATTGAAAATATAAAATAAAAGTATCTTCAAAAAACTAAATAAAATATCAAATAAAAAACTCGGTCACTGAGAAGCTAGAGATTCTAGAATAGAGGAGGATCATTTTTCGCTATCGTTTGCTTGTGGGGACATCCACTATTTGCACTTCCTCCATGGGTCTACATTTGTATTAGGAAAATTGAAAAATTTCACATGTGCCATTCGGAAATTTGTAATCCTAGAATACGTTTGCCTTTGTGCAAAGAAAGTCTTCATCATCCATAGAAGCTAAAATTATTTATGTAAGTAATTAACTATAGCGGCTCCCTTCAAAACTACAGTCTTTTCATGGTAATTCCCAATCTTACTGTTTCCTCCACTAGTAATTTCTCATATGTTTCCCAAGGGAGTAATTTTCCTTGTTGATCCCAACAGGATGGTCGACCAGCCCTGGTTCTCTTATCAAATAAAATATTAAACTTTGTTACTGCTCCTTTGACTTCATTCAACTTTTTCTCTATAGGTTTCCTGTATGAATTCTTAACAATCATCCTGTTCAACTCTAGCACACACTGGGTCCTATCTTCAATTCCAAATTTTTCAATTCCTGGTTCTGACGAGGAAAATGATGACTGGAAGTTGGTACAGACCTTGGAAACCTCGACTACTCAGAAAAAGACGTAGAAAGACAATGAGGAAAACCCCTTTATAGACAAGGAGAAAATATGACGGGAAAAAACGTTGCATGGGAGTTGTTATCACTCCAGTGAATTCTTAAGTTATGGGATTTTAGTTTTTAGTCAAAGAATACTAGAGATAACCACAAATCTACTTCAAACTCTAGGATATAGCCTTCCTAGGGTTCAGACAGGGCTCTCTCTTTCAAGTTTAACTTTGTTTTAGTTTTGAATATTAGGCTAGTTATTAAAGTGCAGATTTGGTTTTGTTTTGTTGGATTTGGTGGGAAAATTTCACTTGGAGGGTAGATAGAGGGAAATCTACTTGTCCATTGGGCTATGGAGTCTAATTCAAGGTAACAGAATTGGTATCAAAGCCTAAAAGGTCAAATGTTTGCAGGGCAAGGTAGATAACCCTTGGAGATCTTGGGAAAATTGGTTTTTGAGATGGTATGATTGAGATAAAGGGCACTTAAGGATCCTTTGATTCAGAAAAGGGAAGTAGAATATAGAGGTCAAATAGGAGAGGGAGAATTTAAGAATTCCCTACACCGGAAATCAGAAGAAAACAAAGAAATGATAACTAGTTAAAAACAGGGTTCTATTAACATGTCCTGTTGTAATACTCCTAGTTATACATTTAGATTTATTAAAACACAGATGTATGCATGTAACAACAGAAGATAACAATGAAAATTTTAAGACAGTACTTCACTCTAGATAGCTTATCACAGGGATCCTGAAGTATGATGCCAAATGGGTGATCTAGTCTACTACTCAAATTCGAAATCCAAAGCCTTCAAGTCAAAAAAATATCTATAGTAATCTCCAACAATTTTATTCCACACAAAAATACTTCAAAGAGTGAATTATTTATATAAAATGTCTTACAAAATATCCTAGATGACTTCTAGGAATTAACTTAGGAAAATTAAATATCTTATAACGATAATAGTGACAGCTTGCTCAACAAATTAGCTAGCTGTCCTATTTTATTCAAAATAAATAGAAATTGTTTCAAGATAAGAAGCAGTTGGCTGCTTATGTGTCTTCTATGCTGGCCTTTTTGATATTTTCATAATCTAGTTGCCTTCACTGATACTATTTCTCGCTGATACTCTTTAACACTTATACTCTTTAACTTCGAATACTCTTTACCTTCAGTAAAACTGCCTTCTTGCTGTAAAAATCTGTTTTGACTGTGCAATCAGCAAACATAATTTTTATTCTTCATGTGTTTGCCTTTCTTTCTTCATAAAAAATCAGTTAATGCTTGCCACTCCTCATTTTTAGGAATTCTAATATTCTTGAGTTTCCTAAAATTCTCATCAGCCTCAGTGTACCTGGAAAATGTGGGTTTGATGACAAAAAAATGTTTGATTTCATACTGCAAGTAAAACAAATCTTCAAAACTTTTTAGCAATACTTTTCCTGTGGGAATACCTTGGTCTGTTGGCTTGTTCACCTACTCTTTGGCATGTTCTCTAATATTTTTTTCATAACCATTATGAGGCATTAACTTATCATTTATTACCATGATATCAGGAAGCCCCTTTTGCCTCAAATGGGTGAATTTAACCATGAATCTAGTGAGAGCAGTGTTCATTCCTTCACATTTATGTTCAAGCTGCCTCATCAAATTTCTTTTGGTGGTTACTTTCCTAATTTCTAGGATAGTAGCTGTCTTGTCATTTATTTTCAATTCTTAAAGTTGTTGTCTATTTTTGTTGTTGAGGAAATTGATCAACTTAACAGCCTGTTTTGGTTTATCTGCCAATTCTTCTTGTGTCTTTTGGATCTTTGCCTGAGCTACCAATAATAACTCTCTCTGCTAAAAAATTACTTGAATTGATGGCCAAAAATCATGAATGGCTTCAATTACATTATTCCATAAGTAACTTTTAATATATGATATTTGGTCCTTGAGAGTTAATCCTTTCTGGAGCTTCTTTACCTCTTCACTCAATCTGTGAGCATTTTGTTCATGTATTTTAGTATCTATCTAAGATGATTTTCTTGTTTTCTCAAGAT
The DNA here is from genome assembly GCA_034641835.2 of Pinus albicaulis. NCBI lineage: Eukaryota > Viridiplantae > Streptophyta > Pinopsida > Pinales > Pinaceae > Pinus > Pinus albicaulis. The sequence continues at coordinate 264,843,126 of CM076577.1, forward strand.
TTTCAATAATCTTGGTTAATCTATTGATTTCATTGGTCTTCAAGGACATCTCCTCCATTTCCTTTACTAGTTGACTACTCTCATCTGTAGGTGGCAACACTGTTGTAGAAGATTCAGTTACTGAAGTAGTTGAAGAAGTCAATGGCACTGCGGTGGCCAATGGCTCTTTTGGTGCTAATTTCTCTCCTAAAGTAGATGGTACTACTGCTATGATGACTGGGATAACAGTGGGAAGGACTGGTTCCTTAACTGTCTCTTTTTCTTCGACAACTTAGTCCATTTGTACTTCCATTTCCTTGATTTGAGTTGTTAGTTGAAGTATCAAGCTTATCATTTCATCTTTCTCCTTTTGATCCTGTAGCACTTCCTTTGTTTGAGGATGCTCTCCTTGAGGAAGCTTGAGTTGTTTCCTTAAGGCAGCTATGTCTTGATTTTTCTTTTTAACCAATGCTTCAGCTTCTTTGATGCTTGTAGGATCATATCCTACCTGCAATACTAACTCTTCTAAGGCCTTTATCCTTAGATCCTTTGCATATAGTGAAGCTCTATCCATCTTCATTTGGTCCTGCATATTAGAAATGGTATTTTGAAGTGTATGAGCACTCATATATTTTGTGTTCACTGTGGAATCGAGCATCTCTTATGTTTTCCTGTGAAATTGAATCTGATCCAACTCATGGATTTTATCTGTGGCTACTTCCATATCAACCTTTTTATAGTCAGCCACTGTCTCTAGCACTGGTATAATGGGCTGTAAAATTGACATAATCAATTTTTGAGTTAAATAATCAAAGGCTGATAAGAATCTGTTTTGATTACCTGGCTTCTGCTTCAAAAACTGAGAATATATTTCAGTTTTAATTTCCTCATTCTTCAATTTGATTTGCTTGTATTTTTCCTTAATGTTTAAATCATTCTCCTCAGCTGAATGTGAGGAAGAAGCCTCCATACTTTGTTTCCTTTCCATTATCTATGCATATTCATTATTCAATTGTTCTTGATTCTGATTTGGTTCACTAATGATAACAATGGCTACATTGCTATCTGTTTGTGTAGTATTGGTATTCAAGGGTTGTGTTTCCTCGACATCTATTGTTATTTTACCTTTAACTGATGTATCCAGTTTTGGCCTCTTATTGTAAAATATTTTAAATTTTGTCTCTGTTGTAGTCTCTGCAGTATAATCTCCTTCTTCTCTGATTATTTTAGTGGATTTCTCTGGCTGTTTGGCAACTTCCAAAGGGTGACTAGCATTCCTTTGGTTTACTGCCTCCGTTAAAGTATTTTCAACCCACTCAATTTGATTAGCAAATTTCTCTATATCTGGCTTTGACTCATGCATAAAGGGTGTCAATTTACATTTTACCCTTAGTTTACTTAAGATCCCTTGTGAATCATAATTCCATGGGAAGCTTTCTTCTAATTTGTATTTCAATAATTGACTTGCTGCTTCCTTTTCTGCTTCTCTTTGATTACATATGAAAGGCCCAATTTGATTTTTGAGTTTAAATTGGGTCTTTTTCTTGGCTGCCATAAAATTAATTGAATCTGAATTCAGGATCTTTCTAATGTATTCTAAGGCAGAGATCCTCATAGATGGATGCTTAGGTAACTTGTAGGGCAACAAGTTAGAACCAAAAACTCTAATTTCAGTGAATTCCTTATATAAATACCAATCTTCTACTTTTATTTGCTCTGATAGCTGCAAAATTCTCTTCATTTCCTCATTGATTCTAGGTTGCTCTGTTTTTGTCAAAATGGTGGTCAATGGATGTACAAACAACTCTGAAAAATCTGAATAACTGAATTATGTGCCTTCTTTTCTGAGTAGAGATGTCCAAAAGAACACTGATAGAGGTTTTCCTTCTATATCCAACTTCTGAAGTGAAATTGGAAAACTCTCTGATTGGAAGAATAGAAACAAGTGAAAAAGATAAGATGTATATCTAAATACTCCTTCCAGCTGCAAATTAGTCAATTGATAGTGAATGCTATCAACTATAAAACCAGCATAATCAATTATAACTGAGGGTGACTGTCCTGGAGAAAATGTGGACAAAAATCATAGGATAGACTCATCAGTATGCTCATCAGTGAAATACCCAAGTATGAAGGAAAACATGGAGATTACATGCCTTGAACCTTCAGGGAACTTGGCAGTTGAATAAGGGGGCTTTAATTTTGGAATTTCAACATACAGAGGCATGAAAGTTTGGAAAATCATAAACCTTTTAGGAAAGTCTAAGTTAATGTATAACTTAGTGAGGGCTTCAATAGACAATGGGACTGCTTGGGGGCCTGGTTGAAGCTGCAACATTTGGTTTATAGACTATGTTGTAATGGTAAATAGGACCTCTTTATTTGCATTAAAAATAGCTCTCTGTTCTGGAATACAGTACTTGTGACACAGTCTAATAATTTCTTGACAGGGGTGAGTCAAGGGGACTACATATTTGCGCAAATTGGATTCCCAAATGTGAACATATTCTTGATCATTTAAGGATTTTTCAAAACACTGGTTGTGGATATCTAATAGATTAAACTCAACTATAGGATCAGCTATCTTGTAGTCAATATCCACTAGAGGAATATGCTCAATATCAACAACTCGGGGTGGCAATGGGTTGACTACAATGGCAGTATTTGGAGTTATGGCAGGAGTAGCTTTAGGAGTTTTTGTACCTTCAGATTTGTTTACACTCTATTTTTTAGGCATCTTTATTGGCTTCTACAAGTTTAAACTATTTGCAGAGGCAATTTTACTATAAAAGAGGCTGGATTAGGCAAATTCAAAAAAATAGAATGTCTCTTTGGATTTTATGCTCAATTAGGTCTCTCAAATGAAGTTTTGAGGCTAAAAACTGGTCTAAAATAGAAAACAGGGGTTTTCTGAGTATTTTGACTACAAATTGGGCTAACACTTTGATAAAAAAAGGTTTTTCAAAATATATAGGGCACCTGCAGAGGATTTCTGGTCTTTTGAGCTTGAAATTGACCTTAAAAATTGTGGAAAAATGATAATTTTCTTTGAAAATGGTGTGCAGCAGATTCTAGGATTCCTGGAAAAATTTTGCCTGGGTTTTTCCTGTTTCTGGGACTCTAGGGCAATTGAATTTAATCAATTTCTTAATCTTAGGATAGATTCTTTTCTTTTAAAAGGTTTTTTCAATTCACTGTAGGTTAAATTCTGAGAAAAATACATGTTTTGACACAGGTATAGGTTTTAACAGGGTATACTTCAGTCTTCTGGTCGAATTGATTGCTTCTGAGGTTGAACTGGAGCGATACAGCTCCTTAGCAGTATGTTACATGTTTCTTGGGTGAATTTAGGAAGTTCGGTGCATAAAAATGGGTATCTGAGGCTTTTTTCAGCTTTACACAGTCAGGAGGGAAAAACACTTGTTTAAACACGAAAGATAGTGAAATAACGCATTTACAAAGGTTTAATGAACATTTGATTGAATTAACCCTTTGGCATTAATTACAGGTCGCATCAGGCGAGAAGTGGTTTTTGTTTACAAAGGATTTGAAAAGCCGACGGTTTATCAAGTGGCTTTTAAGTGGTAAGAAGTTTTAAGCCAAACTCATGCGATCCAACCATAGGAAGCCACGTGGAGGGGAGGGTTTATCATGAAACTGCCCATTTCGCGTGGATTTTGTATTGGAGCAATCGGGCATGTAATCTGTGCGATATCGCTCCTCAACCGTTGGATCAAAAGTTTCGAATCGAATGGTGGAGATTGTTTGGGAGTTGCGTCGGGGTGGAAAGGTAGGACCAAGTTTAATCAAATGCAGCGGAAGGGTTTAATATGTGTTTAAACCTTTATAATAGGGTTGTGGGGTAAAGATTTAAAAAAATGTATGCAATGGTTTATTTATATATAGCGGCGGGATGAATGGTTTTTAAAACATATGATAATGTTTTAATAAATATACAAGGTGCGGGCGCAATATATAAGCTCAATGGTTTATTATGTGGCAGGTTAGGAATATTTTATTTTAAAACATTTGAAAAATGTTTAAAATATGAGGGTGTTTAATTATATTATATAGTTTTTTAAATGTTAGGATAGTTTAAAAAACTACAGGGGCAAGATAAAATCAATAAAGATAATTTTTTTAGACCAAAGGGATTTATATCTTAGGTTATTCATTTATGCACATGGGATAATATACTTCGGTCAAAAGCTTATAATAGTGGGTTTTTGGGGGCTTTATTGAATATAAGAGAATTAATAACTAGGAAAGGGTATTTTTTTAGGGATTTAATAAAATATGTTAAAAGTTAATATGAGAGGGGAATGAAATGTAAAACAAAGTACACATTATCTCCAAGTATAACATAATAATCAAGTATTTGCTCATTTTTATATTTCTTTCAATAATACTTTAGGATAAGTGTGATTTTGTGGGTTTTTATGAATGCTTATGAAGGGATGAAGTTAATTACTCTAGGGCTACAATTTTACTAAGTAAAAGTGTGTTTTTACTTAGGAAAAATGGGTTTTAATATATGAATGAAGGGTAAATGCTGATAAATGAAGATTTAGCATAAGAACTCAATATTTTCAACTAACCAGTCATAGAGCCTTGGGTCTGGTCCCAACAAAAGTCAGAGAAATGCTTTAAGCCTGTTTGACTGATAGCTTAGAATACTGAATATTTACAGGGGAGGGGAAATTAGTGATTTTTCCCAATGATGTATTATTTACATGATTTCTCCACTGCTTTCTACCTACCCAATCTTGTATTTCTAACATTTTTTCTTCATTTTGCAGGTACATTTAGATCTGCAACCTTAAAACATTTTCTTTCAAAGCATAAAACTATCTAAATCTACCTTATTTCATCTGAGGGCTCATATTAGACTGTTGAGCTTCTAATTATTCTCTACCTATCTACTGATTTGTCAGTTTTAAACTGTTTGACAAATCTTTATTTTCTATCTAAAACATGAAATTAAAAACATGAAAAGTTAAGATTAAACTGTTTAACTGATCATGGATTATGGCATTTATTGACACTTTGCACATAATCATTATTCTTTGCAGTAAAATTAAAAGTAGTGGCATTTGATCTTGCTCACTTTCAGGTCTTATTTTCATCTCTTTTTTCTGTTGGGGTATATATTTTTCTAATTCCTTTGATCTTTCTTTTAGTACTTTTTACCCTCTTTTTTATTTTTTATTATTTTTAATCTTTTCAAAATATGGGAAAACAACTTGCAGAATGCAAGGTATGTACATATTTACGAGAATTATCAAAGTCAATTCAAAATTTTATGAACCCTATTATTATAGGACCCTAACAGTGGCTCCACATGGGGATGACATTTCCTGGTGAAATATCAAGAACTCTAAGACTTAGTAGCCTTTGAAATTTGACTATGATGACCCTGTAAATGTCTTATGATATCTGCAACTTATTCATACTTATGATATTTACTTCTCAAAGCTTAGGGCCTTCTCTTCGGGCTTCAAATTTGCTGAGGAAACATCCAATCCAACCTAAACTTTGCAATATATATGTACAATGATCAAAGTGAATAAAAACTAACTATTGGTTAACTCATGTGAGTAGTAGTGCTTCAGCATTCTGCCATTAACTGGTCGTTCTTGCATATTTGTTTCATCCAATTCTTTGATAAAGAAAGCATTATTACCTCTATATCCATAAATTACATAAGGCCCTTTCCATAGAAAATCAAATTTTCCATGTTTTCCTTTGTCTTCTCTTCTAGAATCCCATTTTAACACTTTATCTCCTATGTAAAAATCATCCTCTTTTGTCTTTTTTCATAGATTTTCTTGATCTTATCCTAAATGACTTGAGATTTGATATAAAATTCTTCCCTTATTTGTTGCAAGTGAATAGTTTTATTTATCCTTCTTTGGATGTCATTTGTTTCAACCTATAATTCTTGGATAATTTTCATCATTGGTACACCTAGGGAGGAAGGAAAAACAACATCCATTCCATAAACTAGTTGGTAAGGTGAAGTACCAATGGATTTCTTAGTAGAAAGTCTATCTGCCCATAAGGCATTGACTAACTTCTTATGCCAAGTCTTTTTATTGTCTTCAAGTAATTTTTTGATGATATTTACTAGGCTTTTGTTTGAGGATTCAGCTAGGCCATTACCTTGGGGGTAATATGTAGTAGAGTGGCCTAGGGTAATATGGTATTTGTGGCAAAAGTCAATCATTTTCTTGGATTTGAATGCTGATGCATTATCAGTAATTATCTTTTGAGGGCACCCAAATCTTGAAAGGATGTTGTTTTCTAGGAAGGAAATAATGATAGTATCAGTGGATTTTCTGGAAGGTATGGCTTCAATCCACTTGGTAAAATAATTAGTGGCTGTCAAAATCCACTTATGTTGGCCTGAAGAAGGAGGGTGAATTTCACCAATGAAGTCTAAACCCCATTGTTGAAATGGAACTTCAATTGAAATAGGCTTTAAATGGAGGGGTAATAATTTCTTCTTACTCTCAAAAATTTGGCACTTATGACATGAAGTAACATATTTTTTGACATCAGAAAACAAGGTAGGCAAGTAAAAACCAGCTCTCAAGATCTTTTCAGCGGTAGATTTCCAGTATAAATGTCCTCCACAGTCACCTGCATGAAATTCTTCAAGTATTTTTTCAGCTTCTTCCTTTAGTAAAAAATTTAGTAAAATCCCACTACGATCTCTCCAAAAAAGTACATTATCTAAGATACAAAAACTTACTGCTTTAAGTTTCAAAAATCTATCTTTGGTTCTTGACAATCTAGGAGGAGCTTGTAAGTTTTGGAGTACAAATATGATATCTGTATACCAAGGTGGGTGTGAAAAGGCTTCACTGATCAATGGAGTCACCATCTCTTCCTTATTATCTACTTGAGCAATGAAATTTATATCTAGGGCATTACAATTGGATTCAGCCATAAGTCTGGCTAATCCTTGACCTTTAATGAGCTTGGTGGGTTTTATCTCTATATCATATTCCAATATAGTGGCAATCCACTTACCTCTTCTTCCATCAGGACCATCCTGAGTAAGAATGTCTTTAACTACAGAATTTCAGACATAGGCAATAATGTGTGAGTAGAGAATATAAACGCTGAAGTCTTTAATGGCCTTAACCAAGGCAAGGGCTTGTTTTTCCATAATGTTGTACTTCAAAGGGGCATATCTAAGGGCTTTATAAAAAAATATATGGGTTTTTCAAATCCTTGATCATTTTTCTGCAGTAAAACTGCAGCAATGGTGTGTTCTGAAGCAAATGAAAAAATCATGAAATCCTTCTTAAAATCAGGACTTATTAGGACTGGAGTTTTGGTTAAGGCTTGTTTGATAGAGTCAAATGATTGTTTACCTCAATAGTCCATCTAAGAACAGAATCTTTTTTTAGCATGTTATTTAATTCTCTAATTATCTCAACTAAATTAGATATGAATCTTCTTAAAAAAATTATCTTACATAAAAAAGCTTGTAATTCTTTGATGTTTCTTGGTGACTTGATGTTTAGAATTTCTTATATCCTAGCAGGATCTATCCTAATTCCTTCTTTTGAGATTATATGTCTAATTAACTTACCTTATTCTAGTCCAAATGGACTTTTCTTAGGTTTTAAGGAGATGCCATATTTCCTACACTTAATAAAAACTTATCTCAAATGATCCAAGTGTTCATTATCTATTTTAGAAAACACAGTAATGTCATCTAATTAAATAACTAATAACTCATGTATTTCCTTTGCAAAGGCCATTTCCATAGCCCTTTGAAAGGTTTCTCCTGCATTCATTAGTCCAAAAGGCATTTTTACATACATAAAAGTGCCCCAAGGAGTGGTAAATGTTGTTTTAGCTTGGTCTTCTTCTTGAACTAGGATCTGGTTGTATCCTGAAAAACCATCCAACAATGAAATCCTTGAAGAACCTACTACTCTTTGTAATATGTGGTCCATTTTGGGTAAAGGGTAATTATCCTTTAAAGATACTTTGTTAAGATTTCTAAAGTATACACACAATCTAATTTCTCCTGTTTTCTTTCTTGTAGGAACTAGGTTTGAAACCCAATCAGAATATCTGATTGGTGCAATGATATGGGCATCATACATTCTTTTAACTTCTTTTTCAATCAAGGGTAATAACACAGGGTTAATCCTTCTCAACTTTTGTTTGAATGGCCTTTGATCTTATTTTATTGGAATTTTGTGTTGGATTATGTTTGTATCGTAAGATTTTAAATCTTCATAACTCCAAGCAAACACATCTTGATATTCCTTTAAAAGTTCAATATATTTATCCTTTTCTTGTTGAGGTAAAATTTTGGACAGTTTGATTATCTTTGGTTTTGATTCTATACCAATGTTACATTCTTCTATGTCAAATCTTACTGGCTCTATTTTTGGTTTTCTAGCTACATCATTAAAGTCAAAAAGATCCTCTAAGGGAGCTAAACCTTTAGGTAAAAAATTATCCTTAAGATTCACTATATCTGATTCATCTTCACCAATTTCTTCAATCTCTACTTTCTCTAAGCTATCAATATCAACTTGACTAAATCTAGTGGGTTTATCAAACTTTATTTTATTTACGTCTAAGTCATTTAAATCTATTTCACAATCCAAATCATGATTTAATGTACAATCTGTATCTATAACAAAATTCTGAAATTCTCCTTCATTGTTCATAAACTTGTAAATATGTTCATCCTGAGAAAAGATCTGCCAATACTTAAGATTATCTGGAATTATTGGCCTATGTTTGACTTCAGTAGTATATCTGTGATTAGGTTGGAATGGTAAATTGCATGTACTAGAAAAAATTGCAAGACAATGAGCTTGTATATTCTGCTTTCTAGGTATAACAACAAACTTACATTCCAATAAATCATCAGTTAGATCTATGACAGTGTATTTATATCTGCTCAGTCTAGGATAGTAGGTAGAATAAACTCCATTTACTTGTTTTATGATCAAATCTGAATCACCCATGATTAAGATTATTTTTCCTCCTGAGTTTCTAATGATTTGGAGTCCTAGGACAAGGGCTTCATACTCGGCCATATTGTTTGTACATTTGAAATTTAGCCTAAAAGCATGACCTTCAGAATCATTCGTCTCCATATTTGTTATCCAGACTCCTTCTCCTACTCCTAACTTATTCACTGAGCCATCAAAGTCTAAATTCCATTGAGATTCATGAAAAATGTTATGATTGTTTGGTTCTCTCTTTTTATCTACTAGTTTAGTTTGGATTTCATTTGTTTTAGAGTTACAAAGGATGTAAGAATCAAGGTCAATTGGTGTAGAGTAAATGGGATAGTTTATAGATCTTTTAGCACTACTGAACATGTACTTCATTAATGTTTCCCTATATAAATTTTTAGACTGGCCAAACACTGAGACAGTAGCATAAGACATGTCCAATTGTAGATATCCATAAAACTTTGCTCCCCATGAGCGAGAAAGTAGCATACCATATTTTGGTGGGATATCAGCTACTACAATGTCCATTAATATACTCTTACCAAGGTATTGAACTAGTGTTACACACAAATCCTTGATTAAACCTAAGCATTTAACCTTACTTGAATCAAAAGAAAACAAATCTTTGTATGGCCTTGTAATTTCTAGATTCAGAGTTTCCATGATGGCTTTTGGCATTAAGTTATGGGAAGCTTCTGAATCTAGCATTGTGTTATGTAGAATTTGATCATGAATGGTTAAACCGACATAGAATGGAGGAACTGCACCATCTGCATGTTTTCCATTTACATCTGGGCCAAAAATCAACTCTGGCTCATCATCATTTAGAATTTTGAAGTCTTCTCCATCATTCATATTTAATGTTTCAGTGATAGTTGATTTATACAAGTCATTTTTTACCAATTCATTCAAAGGAATTGATATCTTAAGTTTTGCAATTTCTGATTGTATGTTGAATGCAGGTTGAGCTTTACTGATTTGAATCAGTTCTTCTTTGGTAACTGTAGTTTGTGTTGGTTTTTCTTGCTTTTCTATAATTATTTTTTCATTTTCATTTGTTTTAGGATTCTCTGTTTGTGTTTCCTGTGTTTTACTACTTCTAACTTTCTTTTCAGGGATTGTTTGTGAAGCAGTAGATGTTCTTTTTGTCTTAGAATTTTCAGCAGATGTTTTTGAAGCAACATCTTTTGGGTCTGCTATTTTAGGATCAGCATAAGGCTTTTTGGGATCTAAATTTTTTGTTTTTGCAGAATTAGAAGCTTTAGCAGCAGTAGATTTTTGAGGATCTTTTGCAGCCTGAGCAACTTCATCGGTAATTTCAACAATTTTAGGGCTTGATGCTTTCTTAGGACTAGAAATGTTTGGGAGGAATTTGAGTTTTACTTATTTTCCCTTGGGAGAATTTGCAGAACTTTTGTTTTAGGGGCTTCTATTGTTTTCTGATTCTGATTTTGGGAAGTTTTCTTAGTAGAAGACTCATTGTTTTTCTTGTTTCTAAGGTTATAATGGTTGTGTATTTCATTTATTTCATAGTCATAACCTTGCTTATAATCAAAGGATTCACTAGAATCTAATTTAAGTTGTTGAAATTCAAACAATTCCTGATCTTCCTGAGTTAGGGAAATGGTATTGTTGTCATCTATTCCCACTAGATTAATAGTATCCTCATCATCATCATTATTATTCTGAGAACTTTCAGCATAGTTCTCTTGGAATGGTGGCATAATGGTTTGGTCCGGGGATGTTTCTTTTCCTTTTCCAAAATTTATATTTTTTCTAATGTTGGGATTTCTGATCTGTTGTTGGTTATCCCACTGAGGTCTTCTCTCCATATTATCTAATCTATAAATCACTCTTTCTAAATTTTTAGCTATAACATCCAATTTTGTGTCTAAATTTTCATTTTCTTTTTTGATAGTAACTCTTCTTTCATTTCTAAGTCTAGCTTTTCTAGCTAGAATGTTCACTTTTACACTTACTGCATCAATTTGCATTTTTTCTAATGTATCTGCATCTCTTTCCCTTAATTTTTAAGCCATATCTATATCAAATCCATCAGGGAATTTGAAAAGAATGGAATAAGAAGTAGGTTTAAGATTTGCAGGGATAGAATTATAGACAATATTATACCTAGTGCAGTAATATTGAACTAACTCATTTGGAGCTCTTTTTAAATTATCAAATTCAGACAAAATTTGGAGGGGGTTCTTTTTCTTTTCCCATTTATTTAAAAACAAAGTAAAAAATACATCCAAATCAATTACACTACCAGCAGCTAAATCTTTGAACCACATCTTAACTGCTCTTGTTAAGGTTTGAACAAACAATCTCATTTGAACATCTGAATCATCAATTTCATGAATTTCAAAGAAGTCTGACATCTTAGTAATGTGTTGTTGAGCATAATATTGAGTAGTGCCATCAAACAATGGTATTTTGTTTTGATAGTCTTGTGGCATATCATGAAGTTGTTGTGGTAGGACAAGGGGAGCATATCTAGCAACCATAGCTTGAAGCTTAGCTTGACTAGGAGGTAAGGTAGAACTGCTTGGAGCTATGCTGGAAATGATAGTAGATGAACTATAGATTGTATTTGAAGTGCTTGGAAATGAGGATGAAATCAAAAGGTGAACTAATGGATATAGTGGATGAAGTGATTGGTGGAAATAATACTCTGGGTTGTAGAGGTAGTTTAGGGATAAATGGATCTGTAGATGAGCTAGTAGTAGAATTTATGAATGATGTAACAGCATAAAGAGATGAATCTCTAACTGGAATTATCGTGGTATGTAATTAGGAAGTTAAAGGTCTGTTTGCATAAGTCAATAAATGAGCTAATTTAATAGCTTCATCAATATCCTTTAAAATAGTAACATTAATTTCCTCAACTTTGGTCTGATATTCAGTTTTCTTAGATCTAGAATTTACTGCAATAGATTTATGTTTTCCATTCAAAAATGAAATAAAAGCAGGATCTAACACAACAACTTTTAAATCATTTTCAGATTTACTTTTAAATAATGAATACTCAAATTTCATATCAAAATCAATGTCATGAAGACTTTCTAATTTACCTGGTAATGAATTGACTCTTATCAATGAGATTTCAGCCTCTAAATTTTCTGTTTGTTTTTTCTTTTTACCAATTCAATCTGGGTTATCTACTATGACAGCAGGCTTAAGATCCGGGTTAGACCTGGTATAGTAGGTTTTCCTAGAAGCCAGAATTACTATTTTTCAATACCCGCAACCTATAAAAATAATCTTAAAGTAAAAGGATGATTTAAATGATTCCTTTAAGAATAATTTTATTACTGAGGACTGGTTATTTCCCCAGTATAGTCGCCAGTAATGTTATCACTCCAGTAAATTTTTGAGTTGTGGGATTTTGGTTTTTAGTCAAAGAATACTAGAGGTAACTACAAACCTACTTCAAACTCTAGAATCTAGCCTTCCTAGGGTTCATAGAAGGCTCTCTCTTTCAAGTTTAACTTTGTTTTAGTTTTGAATATTAGGCTAGTTATTAAAGTGCAAATTTGATTTTGTTTTGTTGGATTTTGTGGGAAAATTTCACTTGGAGGGTAGATAGATGGAAATCTACTTGTCCATTGGGCCATGGAGTCTAATTCAAGCTAACAGAACTAGGATCAAAACCTAAAAGGTCAAATTTCTGCAGGGCAAGGTAGATAAACCTTGGAGATCTTGGGAAATTTGGTTTTTGAGATGTATGATCGGGATAAAGGGCACTTAAAGATCCTTTGATCCCGAAAAGGAAAGTAGAATATAGAGGTTAAATGGGAGAGGGAGAAATTAAGAATTCCCTACACTGGAAATCAAAAGAAAACAAAGAAATGATAACTAGTTAAAAACAGGGTGTTATTAACATGTCCTGTAGTAATACTTCTAGTTATACATTTAGATTTAGAATTAAAACATAGATGTATGCATGTAACAAAAGAAGATAACAATGACAATTTTAAGGGAGTACTTCACTCCAGATAGCTTATCACAGGGATCCTGAAGTATGATGCCAAATATGTGATCCAGTCTGCTACTCAAATTCGAAATCCAAAGCCTTCAAGTCAACAAAATATCTATAGTAATCTCCAGCAATTTTATTCCACACAAAAATACTTCAAAGAGTGAAGTATTTATATAAAATGTCTTACAAAATATCCTATATGACTTCTAGGAATTAACTTAGGAAAATTAAATATCTTACAACAATAATAGTGACAGCTTGCTCAACAAATTAGCTAGTTGTCCTATTTTATTCAAAATAAATAGAAACGGTTTCAAGATAAGAAGCAACTGGCTGCTTATGTGTCTTCTCTGCTAGCCTTTTAGATATTTTCAGAATCTAGTTGCCTTCACTGATACTATTTCTCGCTGATACTCTTTAACACTTATACTCTTTAACTTCGAATACTCTTTACCTTCATTAAAACTGCCTTCTTGCTGTAAAAATTTGTTTTGACTGTGAAATCAGCAAACAATTTTTCTTCTTCATGTGTTTTCCTTTCTTTATTCATAACAAATTAGTCAATGCTTGCCAATCCTCATTTTTAGGAATTATAATATTCTTGATTTTCCTAACATTCTCATCAGCCTCAGTGTACCTGGAAAATGTGAGTTTGATGACAAACAAATGTTTGATTTCATACTGCAAATAAAAAAAATCTTCAAAACTTTTTAGCAATACATTTCCATTGGGAATACCTTGGCCTGTTGGCTTGTTCACCTACTCTTTGGCATGTTCTCTGATCTTTTTGTCATAATCATTCTGAGGCATTAACTTATCATTTATTACCATGATATCAAGAAGTCCCTTTTGCCTCAAATTGGTGAATTTAACCATGAATCTAGTGACAGCAGTGTTCATTCCTTCACATTTCTATTCAAGCTGCCTCATCAAATTTCTTTTGGTGGTTACTTTCCTAATTTCTAGGATATTAGTTGTCCTGTCATTTATTTTCAATTCTTCAAGTTGTTGTCTATTCTTGTTGTTGAGGAAATTGATCAACTTAACATCTTGTTCTGGTTTATCTGCCAATTCTTCTTGTGTCTTTTGGATCTCTGCCTGAGCTACCAATAGTAACTCTCTCTGCTCAAAAATTTCTTGATTTAATGGCCAAACATCATGAATGGCTTCAATTAAATTATTCCATAAGTAATTTTTAATATATGATATTTTGTCCTTGAGAGTTAATTCTTTCTGGAGCTTCTTTACCTCTTCACTCAATCTGTGAGCATTCTGCTCATGTATTTTAGCATCTATTTGAGCTGATTTGCTTGTTTTCTCAATATTTTCAATTATCTTGGTCAATCTATTGATTTCATTGGTCTTCAAGGACATCTCCTCCATTGCCTTTACTAGTTGACTGCTCTCATCTGTAGGTGGCAACACTGTTGTAGAAGATTCAATTACTGAAGTAGTTGAAGAAGTCACTGGCACTGCAGTTGCCAGTGGCTCTTTTGGTGCCAATTTCTCTCCTAAAATAGATGGTACTGCTGCTGTGATGACTAGGTTAACAGTGGGAATGATCAGTTCCTTAACTGTCTCTTTTTCTTGGAAAAATTGGTCCATTTGTACTTCCATTTCCTTGATTTGAGTTGTTAGTTGAAGTATCAAGCTCATCATTTCATCTTTCTCCTTTTGATCCTATAACACTTCCTTTGTTTGAGGATGCTCTCCATGAGGAAACTTGAGTTGTTTCCTTAAGGTAGCTATGTCCTCATTTTTCTTTTTAACCAATGCTTCAGCTGTTTTGATGTTTGTAGGATCATATCCTACTTATAATACTAACTCTTCTAAGGCCTTTATCCTTAGATCCTTTGCATATAGTGAAGCTTTATCCATCTTCATTTGGTCTTGCATATTAGAAATGGTATTTTGAAGCCTATGAGCACTCATAGCTTTTATGGTCACTGTGGAATAGAGCATCTCTGATGTTTCCCTGTGAAATTAAATCTGATCCAACTCATGGATTTTATCTGTGGCTACTTCCATATCAACCTTTTTATAGTCAGCCACTGTCTTTGGCACTAGTACAGTGGGCTGTAAAACTGACATAATCAATTTTTGAGTTGAATAATCAAAGGCTGATAAGAATCTGTTTTGATTACCTGGCTTCTGCTTCAAAAACTGAGAATATATTTCAGTTTTAATTTCCTCATTCTTCAATTTGATTTTCTTGTATTTTTCCTTAATATCTAAATCCTTCTCCTCAACTGAATGTGAGGAAGAATCCTCCATACTTTGTTTCCTTTCCATTATCTGTGCATCTTCATTATTCAACTGTTATTGATTCTGATTTGGCTCATTAATGATAATAGTGGCTACATTGGTATCTGTATGTGTAGTGTTGGTATTCAAGGGTTGTGTTTCCTCAACATCTATTGTTATTTTACCTTTAGCTGTTGTATCCAATTTTGGCCTCTTATTGTAAATGATTTTAAATTTCCCTGTTGTAGTCTCTGTAGTATAAGCTCCTTCTTCTCTGATTCTTTTAGTGGATGTCTCTAGCTGTTTGGAAACTTCTAAAGGGTGACTAGTATTCCTTTGGTTTACTGCCTTTGTTAAAGTATTTTCAACCCACTCAATTTGATTAGAAAATTTCTCTATATCTGGCCTTGTCTCATGGATAAAGGGTGTCAATTTACATTTTACCCTTAGTTTACTTAATATCCCTTGTGGATCATAATTCCATGGGAAGCTTTCTTCTAATTTGTATTCCAGTAATTGACTTGCTGCTTCCTTTTCTGCTTCTCTTTGATTACATATGAAAGGCCCAATTTGATTTTTGAGTTTAAATTGGGTCTTTTTCTTGGCTGCCATAAAATTAATTGAATCTGAATTCAGGATCTTCCCAATTTATTCTAAGGCAAAGATCCTCATAGATGGATGCTTAGGTAACTTGTAGGGCAACAAGTTAGAACCAAAAACTCTGATTTCAGTGAATTCCTTATATAAATACCAATCTCCTACTTTTCTTTGCTCTGATAGCTGTAAAATTCTCTTCATTTCCTCACTGATTCTAGGCTGCTCTATTTTTATCAAAATGGTGGTCAATGGATGTACAAACAACTCTACAAACTCTGAATAAATGAATTTTGTGCCTTCTTTTCTGAGTATAGATGTCCAAAAGACAACTGATAGAGGTTTTCCTTCTATATCCAACTTCTAAAGTGAAATTGGAAAACTCTCTGATTGGAAGAATAGAAACAAGTGAAAAAGATAGGATGTATATCGAAATACTCCTTTCAGCTGCAAATTAGTCGATTGATAGTGAATGCTATCAACTATAAAACCAACATAATCAAATATAACTGAGGGTGACTATCCTGGAGAAAAGGTGGACAAAAATCCTAGGATAAACTCATCAGTATGCTCATCAGTGAAATACCCAAGTATGAAGGAAAGCATGGAGATTACATGCCCTGAACCTTCAGGGAACTTGGTAGTTGAATAAGGATGGTTTAATTTTGGAATTTCAACATGCAGAGGCATGAAAGTTTGGAAAATCATAAACCTTTTAGGAAATTCTAAGTTAATGTATAACTTAGTGAGGGCTTCAATAGACAATGGGATTGCTTGGGGGTCTGGTTGAAGCTACAACATTTGGTTTATAGACTCTGCTGTAATGGTAAATAGGACCTCTCTATTTGCATTGACAATAATTCTCTTTTCTGGAATGTAGTACTGGTGACACAGTCTGATAATTTCTTGATAGGGGTGACTCAAGGGGACTACATATTTGGGCAAATTGGATTCCCAAATGTGAACATCTTCTTGATCATCTAGGGTTTTTTCAAAACACCATTTGTGGATATCTAACAAATTAAACTCAACTATAGGATCAATTATCTTGTGGTAAATATCAGCTAGAGGAATATGCTCAATATCAACAACTGGGGATTGCAATGGGTTGACTACAATGGCAATATTTGGAGTTATGGCAGGAGTAGCTTTAGGAGTTTTTGTACCTTCAAATTTGTTTACACTCTGTTTTTTAGGCATATTTATTGGCTTTAGGGGAAATTAGTGATTTTTCTCGATGATGTATTATTTACATGATTGCGCCACTGCTTTCTACCTATCCAATATTGTGTTTCTAACATTTTTTCTTCATTTTGCTGGTGCATTTAGATTTGCAACCTTAAAACATTTTCTTTCAAAGCATAAAACTATCTAAATCTACCTTATTTCATCCAAGGGCTCGGATTATACTGTTGAGCTCCTCATTATTCTCTACCTATCTACTGATTTGTCAAGTTTAAACTGTTTGACAAATATTTATTTTCTATCTAAAACATGGAATTGAAAACATGAAAATTTAAGATTAAACTGTTTAACTGATCATGGATTATGGCATTTATTGACACTCTGCACATAATCATTATTCTTTGCAGTAAAAGTAAAAGTAGTGGCATTTTATCTTGCTCACTTTCAGGTCTTATTTTCATCTCTTTTTTCTTTTGGGGTATATATTTTTCTAATTCCTTTGATCTTTCTTTTAGGAATTTTTACCCTATTTTTTATTTTTTATTATTTTTCATCTTTTCAAAATATGGGAAAACAACTTGCAGAGTGCAAGGTATGTACATATTTACAAGAATTATCAAAGTCAATTAAAACTTTTATGAACCCTATTATTATAAGACCCTAACAAGAGTGAAATGAATGAAAAGACAGATGACAAGACAACCGAAAATGCCATGCGGGATGACGTGTAAGTTAACATGGAATGATGACAAGGTAAGCTCGCTTGTTGAAGTCACTGCAAGGGGACTCTGTTGTACGAGAAGGCTTTCTATTTTGTGCCCTCGTAGTAGATCTGAACCGTTCATCTCTGCTCAACGGGAAGGGGTCAACATCCTTGCAGAGGCACCCCTCACGATAACATTCGAGCTATTTGTGGTGTCAAGTTTGTGGATTCTCGTGAATATTAATGCATCAATGGTCCCAACGGTATAACTTGTCACCTTTTTAACTCCACGTGGTATAGGCAATGGTCCCACTCTGATTGAATTCAATTTCTCCGACAAATTCTTAGTGCACCATTTATTTAAAATCATTTTTTTAATACTTTGTACATAAATTATATTTTTTTCTTTTCTTTTACAAAGAAACATTGAAATATATACAACATATGAAATGTTGAAACAAATCACAACATAGGCAATCATCAAGGGCCTAAACCTCTACTCTTGAGAGGAAATCCCTCAAGAACTCCTTCACTTTTTATAGAACCTCAATTGATGAATTCCAAGACCTATGACCCTTGACCAAGAACCCTCTAAGACCAATTCAAACCTTTCCTCCTTAATTTTTTTTCCTTCTGAAAACTTCGACCTCAACAACTTCTGTAATTTCAACCCCCTGGTAGATTCTTCTGCAATTTAAACCTCCCAATAGATTCTTTTGTAAATTCGAACTCCATCGGTTTCTTTTGCATAAACCTTAGGTGACAAATGTTAGAGAATGATAGTGATTTTGTCCTTCTTTCTCCTTCACTTAATATGAATCATTCTCCTTATATACTTGACTTGCAAGGAAAACTTCCTTTGACCCAATTCTCGACTCTCTTGGAGTGACTGGAATTTGGTACTTGTTGTTGCAAAAGGATACCCTAATACACTTTGCATGTGTAAGAAGGATGGCCCAAAAATGGTCCAAAAAACTATATTTCTCCTGCAAATTTTCACCTCTTCTTTCTTGCTCCTTCTAGGTCTATTTCTTATCTTGATCGAACTTCTTTGTTTCTCAGTTGAGTGTGTCCTTGAATGAGGCCGAGTTCTCCTATATATAGGATTCCTTGAGTCCTCAATAAGGCTGGCTTGTCCTTCTAGAGAGGCTGACTTTCTCTTTTCAAGGTTGACTTGTTGCTTTCACCATGACAAGGTCTTGGAGGGTCTTTGACTCTAGTTTGACTCAAATAATTTTTTCTTTACAATATGTAACATGCCCAAATCGGTCTTCGATACATGAAAATGACTCAATTGACCTAGAAGCACTCAATGGGTGCTTGACATAAAATTAAATTTCCCTTGAGCATGAAACGCATGCCTCAAGAAAAACAATAATAAATTTATTTTTCTCTTTACATTAAATATATTAAATCATGATTATATATGTCATTATGAAGACCAAACCTAGTTACATATTTCAACATTGTTATTATTATGCAGTAGAAATTATGAGTACAATAAAATGACGCCAAACCAAAGTTTCTATTTGAGATATATTCTAGAAAAAATATCTAAGGAAAATTTCCCTCCTCAAGTAATCCCACAACAAACTAAGCCTCAGAAACTGGCTCTCCAAACCCTTGTGTAGGCCCCTCTATGTTTCCTCTACACAGGCTTACACGCACTAGCTGGAAACTACCTCTGAAGATGATGTCCTACTTGTTGCTACCTCTAGAAGTGATTATCCTGACCTCCTGGAAATTTTCTCAACCATTAGACTCTGAATCAACCTCACTTATGGACTAATCCAACTACTCATTTAAGGCTTTGTGCAACCTCTTTTAGAAATAATACAACCTCCTCTCACTGCCTCTCCAAAATAGGAAACTCCTCTGGAATACTGTTATATTTCCCCTCTACCACCTACTACTCAATCACTAGCTCAATTTTACTATTTAATCGCCTACATCTAGGAAATCAAACTACCTTGATCACTGTGTATCTGCAACTGGTGTGTCCTCCATCTACCCATCAACCTCCTCTGATAATCTCTAGTTAGGACTCCAACGAACAAGATTAAAACTTAATCGATGGCTGAGATAATATCTAGGCCGATTCATGTGAGTTTCTAGAGAATTATCACTTTTCTCAGTTAATTACTATTAATTAACCAATTTTCCTAAGTTAGACTTAGGAAAATTTAAGTAATGGTCAATTAATTTAATTGAGCTATCTCTAGGTGGAATTTCCAAAAACGATTACTAGGTTTTGGATGAATCCTGTGTTTTAGCCTCTCCACAAAGTTTCGAGACTAGAACACCATTTGATACTACAAAAAATAACACTCCCTCTTATCAAGTAAATTGTTCTCTAACTATCTCCATAACATCCTCCCTGCGGTGTTGATGTCTAACAGCTATACTTTCCTACCATTTTCCATCAACCACTATGCTAACTATGATTCATCTGCCACTAATTATAACTTAACCATGTTGCATATTGGCTACTGCTAACACTACATTGTACAACTTGTACTGCTTCCAACTATGCATCTACACTGCAACCCAACTAACATCCCTCTCATTGTTGTTGTTGCTACTGCAAACACTGCAATTGAGAAGCATCCAAAATAATGAATCAATTGTCTATGTGTTGCAACTGTCTCTTAAGTCTCTAAATACTACCAGCCTCTACAATGTCTACTAGGAAATTTATGTTGTTTTTAACTCCACACTAATCCTCCTGCTCTGCTATCAACACTGCTCTCTTCTCCTCAACATATGATTGCAACTAATCTACAACTGTCACCTAACACTGATCCTCCTGCTACTGAATATTGTGACCCCTATAGAAAAGGTAATGATACATGAGGAAACACCATCTAATGTTGACCTCAATGGACCCTACCCAAATCTCTACACAAATCTAGGACTAAAGCTCCATATCACCCCAACTATTTCTTGGAGGTATATCTACATACATGGTGAATTGTTCGTCAACTAGGAGGACACATGATCTATTTCTATAGATGTTGTTGCCTGATCTTGCTTCTCCTTATTTTCCCTCTTCCTTTGAAGACACTGAGTATTGTAGTGTCCAAACTCACCACACCTAAATCACTTCATCTTGGATAGAGCCTTTTTATTCTTCTTCTCTCCCTAGAAGCCTTGTCCCTAATTGGAACCTTTTGCTTTCCCTTTCGATGCAAGGGCCACATTTTTGTCCTCTTTTGCACCTTTTGATCCCTTTTTTTTGTTTTCATTGATGGGGATATTTACTAGAACTTGCCTCATCTCCTATTGTTGCATATCTGATCACATCTGGTCCCACCTAGGTAATGCATGTCATCAAAAAATTCCTTAGACAAATATTTTCCATTCCTCAAAGACACTGATCAAGGAAAAACACACAAGATCTATAGTTTGAGGTGCTTATTTTATGGCTACAAGCTCATTCTAGATATCCTGAATTCTAATGAGAAATGGATCTATGCCTTCACCCTTATTCATACGAACATTTCTAAGCTTCTCCTTCATGAGCATCTCTTATGGCTTACAAGGATTCTTATATAGTGAGGAAATATCGTCCCACATTTCTTTGGTTGTATTCTTGGTCGTCACATGCGATACAATATGATCTTGAACACCATCAAGAATCAACACTGGAAATATCCTTATTGTAGTTTGCTAGCAGTCCACATCTGTAGGTACTGTGATTAATATTTATACATATGTCTTCAAACCATACTCGTCTAACAGGAAGGGCATCCTAGCCTTCCATATAATATAGTTGGATGCACTCTCTAATCTATCCTAATCCCATAGTAATATTGAATCCATCTTTAAAAAAACTAGAACTGGGATGGAAATATCCCTCTTTCACCTACTCAGCTGCTATCTTTGTTATTCGCACTCCTTCCTAGAGTGAGAAAATATGTCTGCCGCTAATGCTTTCTGCAACTAGAAATTTGGATTTATGAAACTAGAAACCATCTAAGAGAAATTCCCTCTATGTGTGCAATTTCTATTCCACCCAACATTGAATTTGATCTAGAAAACTATTACAAACCCTTTGTGCCCAAATAATAAATCTACTATGTGAAACAAATATCCAGTTGTTGCTCCCTCTGCCTACTAGAATCGCTTCCCTAGACATATCAAACTTTCCTTTCACCTGCAATTGAAAAATCAAACCTTGTCCACTAATTTTCATTGCCTGGCTAGGCGCCGCGTAGCCCCTGAAAATTTCATCCTACTGCTCCCTCTGGACAACGAAATTTTCCTCCTCTTACTCTAAGCCTCTTGTTCGTCAAATATGATACCATTTGAAAATTTCCTTGAAATGAAACATCTGGAAATAATTATTCTAACTAACAAAATTAATTATGTAGTTAATTTTTTTTATAGGAAAATAACAATTTATTCACACTCCAATTTATTGACCATAAACATATACTACAAAAGCGAAAATAAGAATTGATAAATTCTAGCACACACATAAAAACGACATCGTTATTTTTGGACAATTGTCCCTGGAAAAACCGAATGTGGGAAAATCAATGAGTAGTGAGGGTTTTATTATTATGCAACAACAGAAATTTTGACTATAATAAAATGACACCAAACTGGTGTTTCTATTTGAGAGAAATACTAGAAAATATATCTTAGGGTATTTTCCCTCCTCATCAAGCAATCCCACAACAAACTAAGCCTTAGAAACTGGCTCTCCAAACACTTGCACAAGCCCCTTTGAGTTGTATTCCTACATGAACTAGCTGGAAACTGCCTTTGAAGATGAAATATTACATGTTGATACCTCTGGAAGTGATTATCCCAACCTCTTGGAAATTTTCCCGGCCACTGGAACTTGAATCAACCTCACTTCTAGTTGAATCAGACTGCTCAATTGAGGCTTTGCACAACCCTTGCACAACCTCCTACAGAAATAATACAACCTCATCTCACTTCCTCTCCAGAAATGGAAACTCCTCTGAAATGTTGCTATATTTCCCTTCTACCACATGCTACTCTATCACTAGCTTGATCTCATAGCTAAATTCCTAGCATCTGGGAAATTGAACTGCTTTATCACTGCGTATCTACAACTACTGTGACCTCCATATACCCATCGAACTCCTCTTATAATATCTAGTTAGGAATCCAATGAATAATATTACAACTTAATCGATGGATGGGATCACATCTAGGTCAATCCATGTGAGTTTCTAGAGAATTCTCACCTTTCTCAATTAATTACTATTCATTAACTAGATTTTCTAAGTTAGACTTAGGAAAAATTTAAATGATAGTCAATTAATTTAATTGAGTTATTTCTAGGTGGAATTTCCAGAAACGATTTATGGGTTGTGGACGACTCCTATGTTTTAGCCTCTCCACAAATTTTCGAGACTAGAACACTAGTCGATGATACAAAAACTAACATGTAATTGTAATGGGCTGGAATCCTTATGCTAGTTTTATTGAGAATGAGTGAACGGTTTCACCTAAATAGGAAAGGTGAATAAGTGACATGTAGTGGTATTTTAACTCTTGGAAGTTGTCTAGTTAATGCCATTTTAATTCATGAGGTTTACTGGATTCATTTTTAGGATAAGTAGGATTTGGATGCCTCAAAGGAATTTGGGAAAGTATATGCCCTGTTAGAACTAAAATTAATTAATGGAAAAGGCCTAAAAATTCAATTCAGAAGCCTGTAACTCTATTAAATTTGGGATTTGATGTTTTGGCCCTAGCCCTTGGTCATATGGGTCAGCGAGGGGATATGATTATTGACCTGGTTGAAAAAGAGATAAAGTGTGGAAGTTACAAGAAATACAGATGTTCCTAATACCTAGATATCTATATATATTGATATATGAAACTTTTTGAAAGTGTGGAAGTCCATTGGATGATAGATATTTCATATATATGGATATTTAGACATCTATAACTTATTTAAACTCCACTTTTTTGAAATATTTGGATGCTAGCAAGGTGGCATGCACAATGGACACATGAGCTCCATGTAAGAAAATCTAAACTTTATGAGTGAGAAGGTGCTAACATGGCATGAGGTGCTATGAATTCAATGTGGCAACTAAGGTGTTGCATATTGCAGTGGGTTGGGTGCAGTCTAGGAATCTAAAAATCTGAAAGATTGTAAAAATGACTTCGATTTTTTTTTGAAATGTTGGATCGTCTAGATATCCAAAGATCTAGACATCTAGAAATATAGAAGGTTGACGCGCATTAACTATGATGGGATGTGAGATGGCCATTGACATGGTGTATGATGTCACACATTATATGGAAGTTGACACATCACTAATGATGTAGCAGTGTGGATAGTTTTGGATGATGTGGCAAAAAATTGTGGGATACTAAGATGTCATGCTAGAAAAAAAGAGTTGACATAGTGATCGATGTGACCAATGTCATGGCACCTGATGTCAAGATCATAATTTCAAGAAACCATAATTTTGTAAAACTGAAATTTTAGGATTTCTTGGATGTTGGATGTAGCAAATATCTAGAGATTTATAAATTCATATATGGATCCATAATAAGGTGGCATGATGATGATGTGGAATACAAGATTGAAAGTGTTGAGGTGGAGGTATAAGTTATAGTCATTTTGGAATATGACATGAATTTATATAGAAAGTGGATGATCTATATATCCCAAAATCTGGATATCTAGATTATGTATTTTTAATAAAAAGGGAATCTTTGGAAATGGATGAGAAATAAAAGACCTAGATTTAGATGTTGACCTAGCTTGACATGTGTTTAGCTTGAAGAGGTGGCAAAATATGGTGGTGACACATGGCCATAGGGAAGCCATATTTAATATGGTGTGTCATTATGTGGTGGTGACACATGGCCATAGGGTTTCCATGTGCCAACCACATGTTAGTTGGATGTATGCTTATGTGGCATAAACAATGAAAATTTTTAGTGCCATAACTATGTTTTTAGAGATCGAAATTTGATGAAATTGATATCTTTGGAAAAATATTAATGAGAAGAAGATGATGGTGACCTTAAAATGGATTTTTGAGATAATTAATAGAAAAAAAAAATGGATACCCCAAATCCATCAAGTAATCTTGGGGTTTTTTAATCTTATAGAGTGGTATTAGAGCCTTTTTTTAAACACCAAGCTTGGAGGTCTAGATATATATCACATAGATGAATTTGGAGCAAGATAAAGCTTGTTGGTTATGTATGGTAGAAATATACTTACTAGAATTAACCTTAGAAAAATGGTCGTGTTTCCTATAATGGAGAAATTGTGTAAAGATAAGCATGTTCTCTAGAAAGGAGAGTATGCTTTGGAGTTTGTGTGTTGAAGAAGAATATTTTAAGGAGTGTGTCTCCTATGAATAACATTTATTGAGAATTATCAAGCCATATTTAAAGATGAAAAGTGTAGTGAATGTATTTTCATACATGATAAACACATAGGGAAATGTGTGCATGAAGGAATTTGGATGTCATTTGAATGCCATGTTAGAAGGCAATTGCTAGAAGGTATAATGCCATGATTTGAAAAAATGATTTAAGGAAATTATCAAATGCATTACTGAGATATAGTTGTCCATTTGGGACGCTTATGTTCTAAGTTGAAGGAGCAAGAGTTATGACTTTTTGGTATCCTAAGTAATGTCGATATTTACTAGAAACCATGTTTTGAAGGTTGTGAATGTATTGGAATGGTTTAGGGATAACTCTTTATGGGAAGGTGGCATGGAATTGGCCATACCTGAATATCCTTGAAATATTTCATCCTTGGATGTATGATGTGGCTATAATAAAAAATTTCTCGAGGATGGGAATTTTTGTATTATTATGGTAAAAGAGTTAATGGTTGAAGTTGATCTGCTAATGTTGGGGATAAGAAATTATCCATACATTTTATGTTAAAAAAGGGACAAGATTGAGTTAGAAGGACTTGGTTATAGTACCAACATAGGTGAAATGGGTGGATAAGGAATGGTTCTCTGGAGAGAAAATATAAGGGATGTCGTAGAGAATGGAATATGAATATGGTTGTGAAAATCCTAAAAAGAAATTTATATCGTTGTCTGATGGTTTAATGAATGAGGATAGATGCATTTATCGACTAAGTTAACGAGTAATCATAAGGATTCATTTTCATGTTCAAGGGAAAATTTAACATTTCATGTTTGGTCTCAGTGAGAGGTCATGATGCACATGGTGATCATAAGAGAAAGTAAATAATAAAATATTCTCTTGGAAATTAGATTCATAATGTTGGTTTAAGGATGAATAAGCAAGGAGGTTAACCCTACAAAATCATATTGGTATTAAACACGAGTAAATAATTATACGTGAAATGATGTGCATGGCTATGTGTATGTATGTTATTGTGAAGGTATGCAAGGCATACCTAAAGGTATCTTGAGTACCTAGATAATGTGTGGTAAATGGCATCAATGTTAGTATAAAAGTGGAGTAGGGAGTAGAGCCTACAACCAAAAAAGTCTAATAATTGTATGTTGACCTTGATTTAATATTTGTATATAATGGAGATGATAATCTCTTTGGATGTAGTTGGAACAAGTGCTAACTTGGAAATAAGTGAGATTACTTTATGTATATCAGATTTTCTTATGGAAGAGGAAGGCCTCTTGGTATGAGTGCATATGTGAATTACCATTGGAGTAGCGGAAAGACCTTTAATATGTTTTAAATTCAAAAGGAAATCCCATGGTAGGGTTGTCACATCGATGTTATATATTGGAAGGAGATGTTGGTGTTATCCCTGATATGAGAAGAACTTGAGGTGTTAATGTGAAATGGTTTATATCATAGGTGTAATAATTTTACACAAATGGAGACCAATAAAGTAAGTGTTGGCATGGCTAACGGTTGAATGCCTTGATGTTGTGTGAGATCAAGAGAAAACCCATCAAGAGAGGCAATAAATTTTATGAGCCTATGATGAGGCTAGAAGGACTAAATTCCAACTAGTTAAAGAGATAAAATAGATATGTTACTTTCAATATTGAGGAAAAATGGGATGACATAAGATTGTAAACCTAACTAAATCTCCTTTGAAGTGAAATTTTTCACAAATATTAATGTGAAGGTCAAAAAAGAAAGTGCTAGTTAAAACAAGAGACTAAGTGTTATGATCATGTTGGATAAGGCAAAGTGCAACAAAGTAATATTGCATGAAATATTTTCCCTTGGTTAGACTATGGAAGGAATTTCCCATAAAGATAGAGTTATGCAATTAATAAAAGCAATGGATGTTTAAATAATGACAATTATGTCTTAAATTGTTATTAAATTAAAATATAATGATATTGATGTAATGTATATTGAGACAAGTAAAATACATAGGATTGCTAAGGGGAGTGTCCCCTACAATGTTAAAAATAAATAATAAGTTTATTGAGGCCCTTGAAAAGTGCAAGAAATTTTAATAAAATTTGTTGTATATGTTTTATATGTGGAAGTTCAAAATGAACTTGTAAATTTCTTACTCAACTAACTGTAGAAATGCATGAAAGAGAATATTTCAGGAGAAACCATTTAAGGATGGGTTGACTAGGATGATAAGAAAAAATGGATTGTGGAGTCCTCAAGTTCTGGGAAAAATTAAGAAGAAGTTGTTTCCTTTGCATTTTTATTTTTGGATTGGTAATGATGCCTATCTTTAAAATTGGAAAGTCTAAATTGTGAGGCAACCTGAGCTTGAGAGTGCTTGATTGATTATTGATGCATGATAGTACCATTACAATGTTGAAAACTAATCACTGGGTGCATGAAAGATAGGATGAATTGGATATTGTTTTAGAAGATATGCAACATATGTTTCCAATGGAAATGAACATTTGATGTGTGATGACATTGTGCATAAGGAGAAAATATAAACTATTTTAAGGAAATAGATATTAAAAGTTCCCTTAATTGGAAAATATTGCTGAGGATAATGAAAAAAGAATAATTTTCAAGGAAATATAATTTTGTAGCCACTCCTAATCCTATGCTAAGTATAATGGTGGTGGAAACCATGTACGTATAGAAATAATCCATGCTACAATGGTTGGTAATTTGAAGGATTTGGGTAGTTCCTTCAATTTGAGCTATAATAATATTGTTATGTTGTCACTTGAATACCTATATTATGTGGATACCAAAGAGAGGTATGGTTAAAGCAGGAAGTTGATCTTACATGGGATATGATACAAATATTAAAAGTATATGCATGAGCTAATGATGGACAACAATTGGATTATGCAAGTGAGAGTTGTCATGATATGCAATAGTGGGATAAGTTAGTAATACACTCAAAAGTACAAGAAATTTATGTTTGAATACATATTGAGGCAATGCATAGGTTTATGTGATGCATGAAGTGAATGCAAGGCTGGAATTTTGTGTGTAAGGCCATGAGTATTAGTCAAAAGCTTCTAATCTAAAGAAAATCATTTCATAACCTAGCAATGAGTGAGATAAATTGTATTATATTCATGAATACTTGATTTCCCATGGTTGATGTGAATAGGCAAGGAAATGAATATCAAAAAAATTGATCATGTGTGAAGCCATACATGAATGGATATGGAACGATTATAGCACCATACAAATATTCAAACTTTCCCCTACTTTCAATTGATATTTTTGGATACAATAATTTTTCCAACATTAAAGAGAACCAAAGGTTTACATTAATTGTTGTTTTGTTTAGGTTGAAAAGGAAGGCATCCTAATAATTGAGAAAATAGAAGGGAAGTTTCTAGATGAGGTGTTTAAGTTCAAGTTAGACCTTCCAAATGAAGCATGGAGAGATGTGTGCCTCTAAGCTAGTATGTTGAAAATAAAAACAATGGAAGGATTAATAGAATAGATATGCATAAGTTTAAAGTGTAATAGGTATATTGACACATTTGCGAATATGATTGTAAGCAATGTTAAATACATAAGTGAATGCATGTATATAAAATGTTTTATTAAAATATTTCTTCTTATAGTTGAAATGGTGAATTATTTACTAAATTATATGTGCAAGAACATTGCAAGAATTGTTGGTCAAATGCATCTGAGGTGTTAAATATCAAGAGATCTATAAATTCATATATGGAACCATAATAATGTGGCATGATGATGACATGGAATACAAGCTTGAAAGCATTGAGGTGGAGGCCTACGTTATAGTCATTTTAGAAGATGACATGAATTTATATTGAAAGTGAATTATCTATATATATACCAAAATATGGATATCTGGAATATGGATTTTTAATAAAAGGGGACTTTTGGAAATATATAAATCTAGATATCTAGATATTTGACTTGAATGATTGAGTGTCATTTCCTAGATATAGAATAATGTGGAGAAGCTAGTGATTAAGAAATTTAGAAGAAATGGAAATGGATGAGAAATAAAATACCTAGATTTAGATGTTGACCTAGCAGGACATGTATTTATTTTGCAGAGATAGCACAATATGGTGGTGACACATGGACATAGGGAAGCCATATTTCAGATGATGTGTCATAATGTGGTGGTGACACATTGACATAGGACTGCCAAGTGTCAATCACATGTTAGCTAAATGGATTCTTATGTGGCATAAACAATGAATCTTTGAGGGCCATGACTATTTTTCTAGAGATCAAAATTTTATGACACTTATATCTTTGGAAAAATCTCAATGAGAAGAAGATGATGGTGGCCTTAAAATGGAGATTTGGGATAATTATTAGAAATTTTTTTGGATACCCTAACTACATCAATTAATCTTGGGGTTGGGTATTTTATAGAGTGGTATTAGAGCCTTTTTTTAAACACTAGGCTTGGAGGTCTAGAGATATAACACATAGATGATTTTGGAGCAAGATAAATATTTTTGGTTATGTATGGTAGCAGTATACTTCGTACAATTAACCTTAGAAAAAGGGTCACGTTTCCTATAATGGATAAACTCTGTAAAGATAAGAATGCTATCTAGAAAGGAGAGTTATGTTTTGGAAGTTGTGTCTTGAAGAAGGCTATTTTAATGAGTGCATCTCCTGTAAATAACATTGATCGAGAATTAGAAATCCATATTTAAAGATTAAAAGTGTAGTCAATGCACTTTCATACATGATAAACACATAGGGAAATGTGTGCACGAAGGAATTTGGATGTCAATTGAAAGTCATGTTAGAAGGAGATTGCTACAAGGTATATGTCATGATTTGAAGCAATGATTTAAGTAAATGATCAAATTCATTACTGAGATATAGTTGTGCATAAGTGTCTACCATTTGGGATGCTTATGATCTAAGTTGAAGGAGAAATAAAAATGACTTTTAGGGATCCTAGGCAATGTTGATATTTACTAGAAACCTTGTTTTGAAGGTTGTGAATGTCTTAGAATGGTTTGGGGATAGTTATTTATGAGAAGGTGGCATGGCATTGGCCATACCTGAATATCCTTGAAATAATTCATTCTTGGATGTATGTTGTGGCTATAATAAAAAATTCTCTCAAGGATGGGAA
Source organism: Pinus albicaulis (assembly GCA_034641835.2). Taxonomy (NCBI): domain Eukaryota; kingdom Viridiplantae; phylum Streptophyta; class Pinopsida; order Pinales; family Pinaceae; genus Pinus; species Pinus albicaulis. Next base: position 264,873,314 of record CM076577.1, read on the forward strand.
TTTTTGTGTATGGTAAAAGAATTAATGGTTGAAATTGATATGGAAATGTTGGGGATAAGGAATTATCCCTAAATTTTATGTAAAAAAATGGAAAATCTTGAGTTAGAAGGACCTGGTTCTAGTCCCAAGATAGGTGAAATGGATGGAAAATGAATGGTGCCCTGAAGAGAAAGATAAGGGATGTCATAGAGCATGGAATATGAATATGGTTGTGAAAATCCTAAAAAGGAATGTGTATACATGTCTATTGGTAGGTGATCTAGATTTATGCAGGAACGCAACAGAATACACATATAACCATAAATACAAAGATGCAATGGAAATAGCACTGCATTTCTTTAATATCAAAGAACTGAAATTTGCTGACAGATAGAATGAAAATAAACTAGCTAGGGCGTTGGTGTTGGGTATGTGTTATATTCTTTCCACGACTAGTCACATGTGGGGGGGTCACAGGGGGGCTGCCCCCCTTGTATGTTGCGCCGAGCGCAACAAGGGGTCACAAGGGGGGCGACAGCCCCCCCTGTCGGGGTCCGGGGCAGCACCCTGGGAAAAAAAAATTGGACCTTATTTTTCGGTGGGCAGACCCACCATTGGTTTTGTGCATGGGTTTGCAAATGGTTTTGGGGCATGATGGTTTTCGGCCCCTAGTATTTTGTAGATCTGGTCAAGGGAACTACGGTTATGTTCTAATCCAAGGTTAATAGATTGGGGTTTATGTATGCTTCAGCATGGTAATATATGTGTTGTAACACTTAAAGGAATATAATGAAAAATCAAGCAGGTCATCCCGATTTTGGATCCAGGGGAAAATATATGTGTATATATGTTTTATTTTTATGCTCTCGCTATTGTTTATTTTATGTTTTTAAGATTCATTTGTAGATAATTTTTGTACAGGGTTAAAACCTACATTTAGTATCGGAGTTGTTTCAGCTTCAAGGGGATGCCTTTTCTACTGAGGGGTTTTTTGCTCGAGCCTGAGGTAGACCCTATTTAGTGGCAGATCTGCGAGATCAATTCTTGCGGTGAAAGAAGATGGCGAGCGGCGGGAAGATAGAGATCGTGAAATTTAATGGTTAGATTTTTTAGTTGTGGAAGCTAAATATGGAGGATCTGCTGGTGGATAAAGATCAGTGGATCGTGGTAGATCCAGGTACTAAACCAACAGAAATGTCAAATGATACTGGAAGAAGTTGGATTAGAAGGCAAAGAGCACAATACAGTTGTGTGTCTCAGATTTAGTATTGTTGAATGTATCTGGGGAAGCTATGGCGAAGACCTTGTGGGACAAGCTAGGGACTTTGTACCAATCTAAGTCTCTGGTGAATAAATTTTTCCTGCGGAAAAAGATGTATAACCTAAAGATGAAGGATGGAGACTCGATGACAGAGCATATGAATTCCTTCTATACTGTGGTAAGCCAGCTATCATCTGTTGATATTAAAATCTCAAATGAAGATATGTGCATTAGTTTTTTGTGTTCTCTACCAGATTCATCGGACAGTTTGGTTATTTCAATAGGTAGCAATACAACTATCTTGAATTTTGATGATATTGTCTCATCCTTGCTGTCGGAGGAAATGAGACGGAGAAATATGGAGGGTCAGAATGGAGATGCCTTATCTGTACGAGGAAGGTCCCAAAACAGAAACAAGAATAAGGTTTCGAGTGGGAGATCTAAATCTCCTGGAAAGTTTGTAAAGGTGTGTTGGAAATGCAGAAAGGAAGGGCACTACAAAAGGGACTGCAGATCTAAAGCTCCTGGGAAAGGAAAGGGATCTGATGATGCTCCTTCTGCAGAGGAAAAAACCACCTCGGATGAAGGTGGGGATGTGTATTTGGCTTCTTCTTCAAATACACATGTAGATCATGAGTCATGATTGATTGACTCAGGTGCATCCTTTCACTTCACTCCCCATAGGGAGTGGTTTTGCGAGTATGAGAAATATGATGGCGGTGATGTCTTCCTAGGGGATGATAGGAATTCCAGAATTGTCAGACGTGTAAAATTCAAGCTGAAGCTACAAGGTGGAAGGATAAGAACACTTCCTGGTTTTTTTCACATTCCTGCATTGGCTAGAAATATGATTTATGTAAGCAAGATGGATGATGCAGGTGTAAAAACAGCGTTCGAGAAAGATACATGTAAGATGGTTCGGGGAGCACTAGTATTAATGTGGGGAGTTCGAATTGGAACTATGTACAAGCTTCAGGGCAACACTGTTATTGATGGGTACAACAATTTTGTGGTTCCCGAAAGTGGAGTGGAAAGCCTAACAGTCTCTGGAGAAAAGACCATGTTATGGCATCAAAGGCTTGGACATATTGGAGAGAAGGGCCTTCAGATACTACATGGAAATGGTATGGTAGAAGGTATGTCTAACAGATCTCTGGATTTTTATTTATGTGAACATTGTGTATATGGGAAGCAGAATCGGGTGATTTTTCCTTCTGGTGCTAAGAGGGCGAACAAGATATTAGAGCTTGTGCACAGTGATGTGTTTGGACCTGTGTCGATTCCATCACTGGGTAAGTCTATGTACTATGTTTCATTCATAGATGACTTCTCAAGGAGTACATGGATATATTTCTTGAGGAAGAAATCTGAAGTCTTTAACAGATTTAAAGAATTTAAGGCTCTAGTGGAAAACCAGACAGAGAAGAAGCTAAAGGTGTTGAGGACAGATAATGGTGGGGAGTTTTGCAAGAAGGAATTTGAAGAGTTCTATAAGAAGTGTGGTATAGCACGGCAAAAGACTACTCCATAAAGACCTCAGCAAAAAGGAGTTGCAGAAAGAATGAACAAAACGTTGATGGAAAAGGCAAGAAGCATGCTCAGTGGTACCAGGTTAAGACAAGAATTTTGGGCAGAGGCAGTGGAGACTGCATGTTACTTGGCTAATAGATCACCTTCATCAGCATTGGAGGATAAGACTCCACATGACGTATGGAATAGTAAGAAACCCTCTCTTTCACATCTGAGGGTATTTGGATGTGATGCATATGTACATGTTCCAAAGGAGAAAAGGAGCAATTTGGATAATAAATCTGAAAGGTGCATCTTTATTGGGTATAAGGACAGTTTAAAGGGTTACAAGCTTTGTAACCTGGAAACAAGGAAGGTTGTGTACAACCGAGATGTGGTGTTTAGAGAGGTGAAATATGTTGTTAAACATGAAGTCCTACCAAGGGAACCTGAGAAGATAGAGTTTGAGCTAAAGGAGGATGAATCAGACTCTACAACAGAAGAAGAATCAGAAGAGGAAGAGCCAAAAACTCCAGTTGTGAGAAGATCAGTTCGGGAAAGAAGAAAACTAGAAAGGTATAGCCCATATTCTCTCTATTCAAATTTTGCTTTAACTATAACTGATGATGATCCTAGAACCGTCAGGGAGGCAGTAGATTCAGAGGATGGAAAACTCTGGAAGGAGGCCATGGTTAATGAAATGGCATCCTTGCATAAAAATGAGGCATGGGATCTGGTGGATTTGTCAGCTGGAAGGAAGCCCATTGGGATAAAATAGGTGTTTAAGAAGAAGATGAATGTAGAAGGCAAGGTGGAGAAATACAAAGCTAGGTTGGTAGAAAAAGGTTATTCCTAGGTGCCAAGAATTGATTTTGGTGATATTTTTTCTCCTGTTGCCAAAGTTACTTCTATTAGATTACTTTTATCTGTTGCTGCTACATTTGATTTTGAGGTATAACATATGGATGTGAAGACAACATTTCTTCACGGGGATCTGGAAGAGGAGATCTACATGAAACAACCTGAAGGCTTTATGGTGAAGGGGAAGAAATAACTGGTATGCAGGTTAAAGAAGTCTCTGTATGGGTTAAAACAGTCACCAAGGATGTGGTATCAGAAATTTGATACCTATATACAGGGACTTGGCTTCACCAGAAGCAAGGAGGATCACTGTGTCTATTTTAAATTAATTGGTGACCGTGTTATTTATTTTGTCTTGTATGTCGATGATACGTTGTTGATTGGAAATGACAAAGAAATTATCCAAGATTTGAAGACCCAACTATTCTCCAAATTTGACATGAAGGATCTTGGTGCTGCAAACTATATTTTGGGCATGGAAATTAAGAGAGATCGGGCAAAGAGGAAGCTCTGGTTAAACCAGTGGAAGTATGTCGAGACTATATTGCAGAGGTTCAATATGCAGGATATTAAACCGGTGAATGTTCTGATTCCTGTAGGTGTAAAGCTGTCTGCTAAACAGTGTCCCAAGACATAAGAAGAAGAGGAGGATATGTCTCGTGTTCCTTATGCAAGTGCAGTGGGTAGCCCGATGTATGCAATGGTCTGTACTAGACCAGACATTACACATGCAGTGGGAGTATTGAGTAGGTTTATGTCAAACCCAAGGAAGGAGCATTGGACAGCAGTGAAGCGGGTTTTCAGATATTTGCGTGGCACTAGTGATTATGGCTTGTGCTACCAGGGAAGACCAGGATTTGAAAGAGTATTGTACATTCATGGTTTTGTTGATGCAGACTGGGCTGGAGATCTGGACCAAAGAATATCTACAAGTGGGTATGTGTTTGGCCTATTTGGAGGTGCAGTGAGTTGGATGAGTAAAAGACAGTCTGTAGTGGCTCTTTCAACTACAGAGGCAAAATACATACCAACCACTCATGCAAGCAAGGAAGTCGTTTGGTTGCAGAGATTGTGTTCAAGTATGGGGTTGGTGCAGCAAGCTATAAGGATATATTGTGATAGCCAAAGTGCTATTTTCTTGGCTAAGAACCCTGTTTATCATCCAAAGACAAAGCACATTGATGTTCAATATCATTTTGTGAGAGATATGGTTGAGGTTAAAAGGGTGTTGTTAGTAAAGGTGGACACCTTGAAGAATGTTGCAGATGCATTGACGAAGTCTGTGAGCACTCAGAAGTTCTCTTGGTGTAGAGAAACAATGGGTGTTGCAAAGCTGGGTTGATGACTAAGCTCTCCTGGGGCCCCATGCAAAAAGAAAACAACAAGTGGGAGAATTTTGGGTATGTGTTATATTCTTTCCATGACTAGTCACGCGTGGGGGGTCATAGGGGGGGCAATAGGCCCCCCCTATACGTTGTGCCAGCTGCAGCAGGGGGGTCACAAGGGAGGCGGCAACCCCCCCTATACGGGTCCAGGGCAGTGCCCCGGGAAAAAAAATTTGGACCTTATTTTTCGGTGGGTAGACTTGCCCATGCTTTTGTGCATGGGTTTGCACATGGTTTTGGGGCATGATGGTTTTCATCCCCTAGTATTTTGTAGATCTGGTTAAGGGAACTACGGTTATGTTCTAATCTAGGGTTAATGGATTGGGGTTTATGTATGCTTCGACATGTATATATATGTGTTGTAACACTAAAAGGATTTTAATGAAAAATCAAGCTAGTCGTCCTGATTTGGGATCCAAGTGAAAATCTATGTGTATATCTGTTTTATGTTTTATGCTCTCATTATTGTTTATTTTCTGTTTTTAAGATTCGTTTGCAGATAATTTATGTACAGGGTTAAAACCTACATTTGGTAGCTTATCTTTGAGAAGAGGTGTGGTGGTTAAAGGCCTCTGAAATCTGTGTTACAATGAGGCTCAAAGGAATATATATTATTGAGAAACAATGGAAAACCCTAAACATCCAAAAACCTAACCCTAGGAGATGAAACACCAAAATATGGGCCCCGTCAGAGTAAATTGGTACATCAATTTCCTGGGGTCGTAACTTTGGCATATTATCTCCGTTTGATGCACATGATACATCGTTAGAAAGATCTATCAAAGGACTAAAATTGTTGACCGCGAATGTCGAGTCTGAAATAGACTCCTATTCATCAAAGAAGCGATGCCCTTAAGGCCTCAAAACAGATCCGGAAGTTTAGGACCTGAAAAACTGCTGAAAATAGTAAATTGTGCTATAATTAAGGAAACTGAAAAACTAAAAGAAACAATGGTGGGGCCCCAAGTGGAATAGGCGGGTGGCCACCAATATCCAAATGTATCATGAGGATAGATACATGTATCAACTAATTTAAGGAGTAAGCATAAGGATTTCTTTTCATGTTCAAGGGAAAGTTTAACACTACATGTTTGGCCCCGATGAGAGGTCATGATGCACATGGTGCTCATAGGAGAAAGTAAATGAGAAAATACTCTCTTGGAAATGAGAGTCATAATTTATGTTTCAGAATGAATAAGCAAGGAGGTGAACTCCTACAAAATCATATTGATATTAAATATGAGTAAAGAATATTACGTGAAATGAGTTGCATGGTTATGTGTATGTATATTCTTGTGAAGGTATGCAAGGCATACCTAAAGGTACCTTCAGTACCTAGATAATGTGTGGTAAATGACATGAATGCTAGTATAAAAGCGGAGCAGGGAGTAGAGCCTACTACCAACAAATTCTAATTGTTGTATGTTGACATTGATTTAAGGTTTGTCGCTAATGGAGATGATAATCTCCTTGGATGTAGTTGGTACAAGTGCTAACTTAGAAAATTAAGTGAGATTACTTTATGTATATCAAATTTTCTTATGGAAGAGTAAGGCCTCTTGGTATGAGTACCTATATGAATTACCATTGGAGTAGTGGCAAGGCCTTGAAGATGATTTGAAATTAAAAAGGAAATCCCATGGCAGGGTTGTGAGAGTGATGCTATATATTGGAAGGAGATGTTCGTGCTATCCCTAATATGAGAAAGAACTTGAGGTGTTAATGTTAAATGGTTTATATAATAGATGCAATAATTGTACATAAATGGAGACCAATAAAGTAAGTGTTGGCATGGCTAAGAGTTGAATGCCTTGATGTTATGTGAGAGCAAGAGAAAACAAATCAAGGGAGGAGATAAATTTTATGAGCCTGTGATGAGGCTAGAAGGACTAAAGTCCAACTAGTTAAATATATAAAATAGATATGTTGTTGTCATCCTTGAGGAGAAAGCGGATGACATAATATTGTAAGGTTGATTAAATCTCCTTTGAAGTGCATGTTTGCACAAAGATTAATGTGAAGGCTAAATAATAAAATGCTAGTTAGAAGAAGAGACTAAGTGTTATTATCATATTGGATAAGGAAAAGTGCAATGAAGTAATATTTCATGAAATATTTTCCCTTGGTTGGAGTATGGAAGGAATTTTCCAGAAAGATAGACTTATGCAATTAATAAAAGCAATGTATGTTTAAATAATGACAATTGTGTCTTAAATTGTTATTAAATTAAATAATAATGATATTGATGTAGTGTATATTGAGACAATTGGTATACATATGATTGAAAAGGGGAGTGTCCCTACAATGTTAAAAATAAATAATAAGTTTGTTGATCCTATTGAAAAGTACAAGAAATTTTAATAAAATTTGTCGTATATCTTTAATACGTGGAGGTTCAAAATGAACTTGTAAATTTCCTACTCAACTAATAGCATAAATGCATAAAAGGGAATATTTCAGGAGAAATCACTTAGTGATGGCTTGACTATGATGATAAGAACAAATGGATTGTGGAGTCCTCAAGTTATGGGAAAAACTAAGAAGAATTTGTTTCCTTTGCATTTTTATTTTGCATTGGTAATGGTGACTTTCTTTAAAATTCGAGAGTGTGACTTGTGAAGCAACCCAAGCTTGAGAATGCTTGATTTATTGTTGATGCATGATAGTACCATTAAAATTTCATGAAAATAGGATGAATTGGCTATTGTTTTAGAAGATATGAAACACATGTTTCTAATGGAAATGAACATCTGATGTGTGATGACATTGTGCATGAGGGGAAAATATAAACTATTCTAAGGAAATAGATTTTAAAAGTTCCCTTAATTGGAAATATTCATGAGGATAATGAAAAATTTATAATTTTCAAGGAAAGCTTAATTAGGAGCCACTCTTAATCCTTTGCTAAGTATAATGGTGGTGGCAACCATGTGACTATAGAAATAAGTCATGCTAAAATGGTTGGTAATTTTGAAGGATTTGGGTAAGAGTTCCTTCAAGTTGAACTATAATGATGTTGTTATGTTGTCACTTGAATACATTTACTATGTGGATACCCAAGAGGGGTATGGTCAAAGCAGGAAGTTGTTATTACATGGGATATGATACAAATCTTAAAATATGTGCATGAGCTAATGATGGACGATAGTTGGATATATGCATGTGAGAGTTGTAATGATGTGAAATAGTGGGATAAGTGAGTAATACACTCAAAAGTGCAATAAATTTATGTTTGAAAATGAATTGAGGGAATGCATAAGTTTATGTGATGCATGAAGTGAATACAAGGCTGGAATTTTGTGTGTAAGGCCATGAGTATTAGTCAAAATATTATAATATGAAAAAAATGATTTAATAACCTATCAATGAGTGAGATAAATTGTATTGTATGCATGAATACTTGATTTCCCATGGTTGATGTGAATAGGCAAGGAAATGAATATCAAAAAATTGAATCATGTGTGAGGCCATACATGAATGGATATGGAACAACTATAGCATTACACAAATATTCAAACTTGACCCTACTTTTAATTAATATTTTGGGTTGCAATCATTTTTCAACATTAAATAACAACAAAGGATTACATTACTTGGTGTTGTGTTTAGGTTGAAAAGGAAGGCATCCTAATAATTGAGAAAATAGAAGGGAAGTTCGTGGATGAGGTGTCAAAGTTCTAGTTAGATCTTCCAAATGCAACATGGCAATATGTGTACCTCTAAGCTAGTATGTTGAAAATAAAAACAATGGAAGGATGCATCGAATATATATGCATAAGTTTAAAGTGTAATAAGTATCCTAACATGTTTGTGAATATGATTGTAAGAAATGTTAAATTCATAAGTGAATGGATGTATATAAAGATTTTTATGAAAATTTTCTCGCTTATAGTTGAAATGGTCAATTATTTACTAACTCAAATGTATGAGTACATTGCAAGAATTGTTGGTTAGGTGCATCTGAGGTGTTTCAAGTTGAGTAGTTAGTATCGAAAGACTACATTAATGCTCTATCAGAAGGAAAAAATTATCAAAAGATATGGTTGAAAGTAAGAAACCTTAGGAAGAAGGCCACTTATGACACTAGACACTATGGTCTCTATGGAATGTTGCATAATAATTACCAAGGGATGTTTGGTAATGCATTAATTGTCTCCTTCCATGGAAACCCCTTGAAAAACAATGGATCATCCATGTTGAGATTCAACAAGATGATTCAGCACCCACACTAGTGCATTAAGCACCTGGTTGCGTTAAGCACTTACACTAGGGTGGGGCCCACAGTGTTATTTTTGGGTGCATGTCTATTTTTATTATCCCTTAATTCAGATGGACATTAAACTGTAATCTATTCTCAATGTGGACTTGAAATAGTTAAATGAAGTGTCAAATTCAGTTAGCTAGTGAATTTTTAGTTAGAGGTTGGTTGGTGGGACACTCAGAGTAATTCTAGTTGTAACAGAGTTCAAAGTGCAATGGTGCATGAGTTGGTGCAAGTTGTAAATCAGTTTAACCCAGTTAAGTGAGTTAAAATCAGTTGTGCTAGTTGTAACTAAAGATACCCTAGTGAGAGATCTGGTTAATTAAATATTAATTAATTTAGAATTAGTGATCTCACATGCAACTAAGGATTTACTATTATTACCTGCATGCATGTCAGATCCAGTGGAGACCCAGTTTAGTTCTAGGTGAAAGGGAGGTTGAATATCAATTGTGACATTATCTGCTTGCACACATGGAGGCAAACATCCATTGGAGTGCCCATGATACTTGCACAGTCAAGGCAGGCAGGATTGCATTCATTCAAGGATTGCATTCAGCAAGGATTGCGCAAGCAAGGAAGTCTATTTGGAGGCAGTAAATTAGCTAAGGAATTTGCCAATTTTTGCATGACAGTGTGAGACAATTAGCTGATGTGTTGAGGGCTCTTGTGAGAAGAGTTTTGTCTGTAATCGTTGCATGATCCATGATATAATATACAATAGAAGATAGTGTATTTTTTAGTTGTAAGCTTTCCCCAGGAAATTATTTGTGTTGTGTGTGATTGATCTTTCATCATGTTCATGTGATTATCAATTGTGTTTTTAATTCCGCAAAATAGTTGTATAAGCGATTCAGTATTTAACTTTAGCACATTGTTAGATCGGGTGAATCCAAGATATACATGTTTGTTGTATAATTTCTACAATCCAAAGGATTGATGCGCTGAGAAGGGGATGCTTAAGCTAGGTGAGTGAGTATGTAAAGGGGGAGGTAACTCAAGAATAATGTGAACACATTGGAAAATGATGGATTTTGTGAAGGATTGCAGTGAAAAGATGGGTATTCTTGAGCATATGGATGGAACCATAAGAGTGTGTAAAATTTTAAATTATTTCCTATGGTAGCTTGTAAAGTACAAAAAAATACATATAGATAAGAAGGCCTAAAGATCACCATGTGGTGAACAGTTAAAAAGAAAACATAACTCAAGTCTAAAGAGTTTTTATGATACATATGTAAGTAATAGACAAAGTAAAATGCATAGATAAGGGGGAGGGGAGTGTAACACCCCCAAGATCATCCTTTCTATTTACTCATAGATATTATTACTAGACTGGTGAGACAAATTGTGTTGGCATTGTTGTTACACAGCATTTTGTCACCGTCCCTGCAATCCCTCGCCCCGCATATTGGAGGGTCTCTCCTGTGACCTGTGAGCAGTGTCATACTCTGCAAATACCTTCTTTGCATCCTTCTGCATAAGGACATGATTTCTCCTGTTGAACATTTCCTCAGAAAGCACTCAAAAACCTATGTTTTCGCATTGGCGCGGGTAGCCAGTTCACCCCTCGTGCCAATGGGGAAGATTTGCACTAGAGACCGCGCCAGCTGGCGCTCTGTCTCTTTGTTGTGCCTGCGCCAGCCTTTATGGGATTTTTTTTTAACAAATTGGAGGCGAAAGTTTCCTTTAAACACCTCAGGAATGACTCATTGCAAGTGGTTAAACTCGATAAGCCACAGATCTCTTCCTTCAGGAAATGGTTGATGGAACATTCTTGGAAGATAGGACTCCCCCCATGATTATAGGGATCCTAACCTCTCCTTCTCCCTTTACAAAAGCTAGTGGAACATATAGCCAGGAAGCTGAACTTGGAGAAGAGATATTATATCTGAGTAATTGCTATAGAGAAGGTTGAACCAAGGAGGATCCTGTAGAGAGAGCCCCGTCTGAATTCCCGACGAGCTTTGTGAGACGTGCTCCGCTGGAACCCTGCTGGAGGAGATCACAACGTCGAAGCCTGGTTGTACTCTTCCTTCTTTAAATTAATATACTCGACTATGGTATTGATTCCATCTCTGTGTTATGCTTATTTGACGCATTTGATTTAGACTTCTTCGGATGACTGATAGTTAGGAATTCGAAATAGTATGTTGTGTATCATCTTCGTTTCTTGTGTATGTGCAGGTATCCAGGCGTGAGAATGAGCGGATCGTGATCTATCGAATCAAGAGCGAGAGGCAGGCATTCTCCCGGATGACACAACAGTGTAGGACCTACGGTAAGTGATATACCAAGTCTTTGTCCATTCTTAACTAAGAATTGATGTCATAGAGTGTCTCGTTTATGGATAGACCGACTCTAGGGCTAGTGGGATCGCCTCTGTCCGCAGAGGGGATTTACCTCACCAAAAAATTGGCGACTCCGCTGGGGATCAGTGCAAGTTTGTCTTTCATTTATTAGATCTTCTTCTTGGTCTTTTCTTGCTTAGCCTGCCTTTTCTGGTTTTTTTGCTGAGTCTTAGGCCCCTGTTCAATCCCAGAGGATCAGATTTGACCTATGTTTTTCAAAATTTTCATCTTTACAAGGTTGGCTTGATTGGCGCGGTTTCTAGCCTGACAGTCGCACCCACTGGCGCTTGTTTTCAGTTCATCACCTACGCCATCCCTTGTCTAGCGCGGATTATAGCCAAACAATCGCGCCAATTCCTGTAGGTGCTAGGGTTTTCCCTATTTTGGATTTTTTGGTCCATCCTGGTGTCTCTAGGTGTTTTCTTGGCTTGATTTGAATGCTTTGGGTTTGTTTGTGACTGTGATTAGCCTTCTTCCTTCGATTTTTTGTCCATTTCTTTCAGCATCATGGCTTTAGGGCTTTCTAGTGCTTTGTTATGCTGAGCCTCTTGTTGGATTTTGGGTCTTTTTATTTCGCAGTCACCTTCATTATTTGCTTGATTGCATTCAGCTCCCTGGATCTGTTTTGAGTGGTTGCTTTTGGTGAAATCAGTCTTGAGTGAGTCTTGTCTCTTTCATTCAATTTTACTTCCTGTTACTCCAAGCATAGCTCACATTTCTTGTATGGGTCCATTTCGACATCTTTCTTTGATTTGAGAGATTTTGACATTGGTTTGAGTCTTTGTTTTGTTTGCTTATGAGTTGATTGAATTGTTCCGTTTTGACTCTTGCATTGGCATTCTCAAACTAGTGTGAAGATTCGTTTTTCATGTTATTTAGTGCATTGTTTGCTCTATTACATTGAAAAAATCAAAAAAATATTTTTGCTTGCATTTTTGTTTGCATTGTAGAATTGGAAAATATTTTCATAACTAGCATTGGGCATTCTAGGAGAGATTTCTCATTTTCATTAGCTTGCATTAGGTGTTGTAGTGGATGTTTCTGTGTGTTCTCATTATTTTCTATCGCTTGGAAATTCCTAACCTTCTCGTAGATACCTCTTCATTGAACGAAATGGTATTTTATCGCATGTAGCTTGCATTCAGGGATTTGTGAGATCCAACATTCGGTAAGACCTTGGAATTGAAACATAAATACAAGATCAACTGAAAATTTATTCAATTAACCTAAGGCAACATTGAAACTTAACGTAACATTTAGTGGTCTCTTAAAACCTAGCAGTTGTCGCTTGCCATCTGGCTTCAGACAGCGCTAGTACAAACTTGTGCTCCCTGTATCGTTGAGTATATAAAGGGAGACCCCTATAGGTTGCAATCCTTTTATCCGTAGGAAGCCGAGTCTGCCGCCTTGTAACCGTGATACACCGAACATAGCATTCGAGGAGACTATCTGCACGTACATCAAGTCCTTGGTTGATTCTTCTTTCATTTTATAACCAAGGTGTATATGGCAGTTCACGGGAACCTGGTACACCCTTTTACCTAGACTACCTGAGCAGTCATTTTCAATCTTTACTGACTCCATAAATTTGAAAACATCATCGAGAACTTGTCCTTTCATGCTCGTTTCAACCTGAAAGTGATAGAGTCACCTTTTTCCTATTTCTCGACTCTTAAAATATGAAACGACAGAGTTTTGTTTCAATGTCTTAAAAATTAACTGTCCACGAAATATTCCTGGTTAAAGTTAGTTTCCTTAGGGTGTTTTTTTAAAGTTGTTTCTGATGGCAGCATTTCCGAAGTTCACTAACCCAGGAATCCCTTCCGAAGGGAATCTTGGTCCTTTTCCTGCTTTTGGGAATGTTGGTGCTCCTTATATAGCAACATTGTCCCTGCCTAGTTTAACTGTTGGGTTGCCTGTATGGTTATTTTCAACCTCGGTGGTCCTGAGTGTTCCGGCCACTGTACAACCATATCCTCCACCTAAACAGCATCATGTTGATTCTAAAGTGGACCTCTCCCCTTCTTTTCCTGTTTCTTCGTCCTCCTCTTCTACTTCGCCTAGTGAAAGTTTGGATTCTAGTAGCCAGGTGGCTAAGAAGAAGAAGAAGAAGACAAATAAGAAGAAGTCAGATAAGCGAGAGGCTAATAATGCAGCTATTGCACTTAAGAAACCTTCCCTTACGGAACCATCCAAGCTTCCACGGAAATTCAAATTCCCTTGCATGCTCTGCAAAGGTAACCATCTACTTCGATACTGCCCTGGCATTCCCAAGGTACTTGACGCATGGTCTGACAGTCGTCCGCCATTGCCTTTGGCTTCTAGAAGTCATATTGGTAGCACATCTTTGACTAGTTCTGATGAGACTCATAAGAAACAGGGTACGATTACCAATCCCTGTAAGTTGTGTGAAGGGCATCACCCCATTCACCTTTGTCCATACACGGATGAAGCCAAGAGAGTGTTGGACAACTCCACTGTTTCTGCACCCTGCCTTCCGTCTCGTTACCAAAAGCTTTCTTCGAGTCCTCCGTTAGTTGATTCCACGATCGGTCAAGCGTCATCCTTGCTCGATCCCACTCACCTAGAAATTCAAATTCATGAATCCGTTCCTGGCCAACCATTGGACATGAAATTGATTGACTTGATTCTGCCTATGGTTCATCAGGTCTTTTTCGTTGAGAGTGGATCTCAACCCCCCACGTTATTCTTGTTTCTTCAAATTCCTCGGACTTGGAGAAAGATTCTTCCGTCCCTGTAGTTCAATAAGTTGCTCCTCCTACTCCCGTGATGGAAGTCCAAGAGAGTGCTCCTCCTGCTTTGGTAACACCAAGGGAAAACCATCTCAGTTCGATGGTATTCCCTCCAAGTAGTTTGGTTGCTTCCTTTGATTGGAGTCGATTTTCCGGATACCGCCTTCCGTCTTATGTGCCTTTCGAGATAACGGTACAAACCTTTGATCTGGTTGTACCCAACTCTATTATAGATGAAGGCGCGTCTATTAGTATTGTGTCTTCAACTACTTGGAAAGATTTTGATTCTCCACCGCTTATGCCTGTAACCCAGAATCTATTGGCTTTTAACAGAGGAACTAGTCAACCATTAGGGATCCTTCCCAAATTGCCTGTTACTTTGGGAAGGAAAATCGTCCATATAGACGTGATGGTTGTTCCAGGCCCCTTGGATTTCAATTTACTCTTGGGGCGCGACTATATTTATGTCATGGGGGAAGTTTTCTCTTCCCTCTTTCCTATGATTTATTTTCCACACAAAGGTCGGATCGTGATCATTGATCAACTTTCATTCTTTGGTCCTAACATGACATCTGGTCCACCATCATCCCTTCTAAATTTTTATCCGTCGGTTGTATCTTTCTCGCCACAGGTTAATTATGTGGCTACCTGTCCCATGCCCACATTCAGTGATAGTACCGTTGTGCATCGTGTGTTGGGGGCATTGGGTCTTGATTTCCAAGATGTTGTTTTCCCATTCAGTGTGGAACTCTTGGAAGCCATGACTTCTTATTCATCATGATGAGTTGTCTTCAGAGTAGGGTTCTTTTTCTTGTGTCAAACTCCTTAAAAATGAAACAAGCTAGTCGAGGATAGTTCGTCTTCTATGTCAACCTCGTTAAAAATGAATTAGGTTTCGAGGATAGTTTGTCTTCTATGTCAATCTCGTTAAAAAATGAATTAGGTTGCGAGGATAGTTCGTCTTCTATGTCAACCTTGTTAAAAAATGAATTAGGTTCCAAGGATAGTTGGTCTTCTTTGTCAACCTCATTAAAAAATGAATTAGGTCTTGAGGATAGTTCTTTTAATGTGTCAACCTCATTAAAACAATGAAACATGTTCCTGTTCAATTTGAGTTTTTGATATGATATCGTAAAATCCCAGTCGAATATTTCTCTTGATCTCGTAATTGAACCTTCATTCCATCCACCTGTCAGTAACTAGCAGTCTACTCCAGTGAATGCACTGAATCTTGGGGGGCATGTACCTCGAATTGAGTCACCATGTTGGGGGCATGCTTACTTTTTCAAGCATAGTTTGTTTCCATTTCAAGCTTGTGTAAAAATGAAACCTGTTTCAATCATAGTTTATATTTGTTTCAAGATTGTGGAAAAATGAAACCAACTTCAAGAAGAGTTTCTTGATTTCAAGCTTGTGTAAAAATGAAACCATTCCCATTTTACCTCTTGTGATTTCCATTTTTTCAGCCTGTTTTTCTAGATGAGCCTTGATTTTCTCACTCCATCGTCACTATCTACTTGGCTGATCATATGCCTTCACTTGGTTATTTCACCCATTCCTGAGGAACCACTGTGATGAGTGGTCTTGTTAGCCAACCTCTTGACCTTTATTTTTTCTGAGCAATTCCACCATTACCGGAACTAGTATCTACCCTTAACACCACTCATTCCTCCAGGAGGAGTCAACTTTCAACTCTTTTTTGACTCTCGAAAATTGAAAATATTGTCGAGACTCTTATCGTTTTGAACTCGTTAAATGGATGCGAAACGATATCTACCTAGTATACGTTTACCCCTTTTTTGGGCTGGGATAGATTATTTACGAAAAAGGAATACCTTAGCTGATCATGACTAAGAGGTTCTCTCAGACACAGTTTTCTACCTTTTCGGATCTATGAGACTATTTATGAAAAGGGACTGCTGGAGTTTTATTTTCTGCCTTCTTTTCAAACTCTCTAAATATGAAAAGATGTCGATTTCCTCCTTTTTCAGACTCGTTAAAACCTGATGACATTAGACTCCGTCATCGTGACTTCACTCGAGTTCCTCCTTCTTAGGGCTCGTAAAATGTACTAGGTTGGAATTGTCTGAAGGAAAAACTTACATCGCAAGCACATGCTATCCTCTTCAAGCTTGTTTTCAAAAATAATTGGGGTACTCGCCAGAAATGGTGGGGGGAAATGGAACCAATATTGTAGTCGTGTTGGCAGTATGTCGCATTTGAACATGGCACTTGTCTGCATTCATGTCGGGTTGGGGATATCTTGCTTCGTCATTTGTTTGCCTCCATGGGTTTGGGTAATCATTTTTGACCTCTCATCTTCTCTTTGCCACGTCACCATGACCTCATATCCCTTGATGTCAAATACTGCCAAATCCAATGTCGTGCCGCCAATATGTTCAATAGAAGTTTGCCTCTGAATTTTTCAACCTCCCTCTGATTCTCTATTGGTCTTGATTCACAAACATCATGTTCCTCTGTCTCATGTCGATGATGTGGGAAACATTATGGCCCACCTTCGATCAAGGTCACTTCCCGTTGACTCCAGATCATTATCCAGGAAGTTGATCTAGAGACTCCTTTCAGGTACCTTGGAACCTGCATGCCTCAATGGAAGGTTCTTCACACTCGACATAAGGTCCACATCATTGGCCTTCGATCGACTGACTCTACGGGTGTTCAATGTCAGATCATTGTTCACATTCCGTGGATTGTACCTTTTGTACCTTGAGAGCCATTATCATTATTGGTGGTTTCTCTCGCATCTATTAACAACTTTCATCATTGGTTGGTGATCAGATGATGTTCTTGCATGTTTGACTTCAGCTCACATATTCGCATGCTCGAATTTGTACTGTGTTCGGGTCGAGATGGAGCGCAAGACCCCGGGTTTTGTCTGGTGAAATCCAGGATGCAGGTTCTTGGTGGATTATTATGACTTATTATATGACTCTTTGACTGGATGGCTACGACCATACTTGAGTCTATTTGTGGATCCTTACTGTTGGATGGATGTGTCCATACCTCAGATCTCATTGTTTATGAACTCTATTTATGGATGGCTACACCCATACCACATGTCGTATATCAGATGTATCAGTTGTACTTGTACTTGCAGGTCTTTCGACAGCAGTGTTTGGGTCAGACACGTTTCTCATAAAGCATTTTACCCCTCCCTCTCTCTCGAACCTCATGCTTTAGGGGGCATCTGTTACACAACATTTTGTCACCATCCCTGCAATCCCTCGCCCCGCATATTGGAGGGTCTCTCCCGTGACCTGTGAGCAGTGTCATACTCTGCAAATACCTTCTTTGCATCCTTTTTCATAAGGAAATGATTTCTCCTATTGAACATTTCCTCAAAAAGCACTCAAAAACCTATGTTTTGTCATTGGCGCGGGTAGCTAGTTCACCCCTCGCGCCAATGGGGAAGATTTTCACTAGAGCCTGCGCCAGCCTTTTTGGGAATTTTTTTTAAACAATTGGAGGCGGAAGTTTCCTTTAACCACCTCAGGAATGACTCATTGCAAGTGGTTAAACTTGATAAGCCACTATTCTCTTCCTTTAGGAAATGGTTGATGGAATATTCTTGGAAGATAGAACTCCCCCCATGATTATAGGGATCCTAAACTCTCCTTCTCCCTCTATATAACAAGCCTTCTCCCTTTACAAAAGCTAGCGAAACATATAGCCAAGAAGCTGAACTTGGAGAAGAGATATTATAGTTAAGTAATCACTATAGAGAAGGTTGAACCAAGGAGGATCTCGTAGAGAGAGCCCCGTCTGAATTCCGGATGAGCTTTGTGAGACATGCTCCGCTGGAACCCTGCTGGAGGAGATCGCAATGTCGAAGCCTGGTTGTAATCTTCCTTCTTTAAATTAATATACTCAACTATGGTATTGATTCCATCTCTATGTTATTCTTATTTGACGCATTTGATTTAGTCTTCTTCGACTGACTGATATTTAGGAATGCGAAATAGTATGTTGTGTATCATCTTCGTTTCTTGTGTATGTGCAAGTATCCAGGCATGAGAACGAGCGGATCGTGATCAGTCGAATCAGAAGTGAGAGGCAGCCATTCTCCCGGATGACACACCATCGCAGGACCTGCGGTAAGTGATCTACCAAGTCTTTGTCCATTCTTAACTAGGAATTTATGTCATAGCGTGTCTCGTTTGTGGCTAGACCCACTCTAGGGCTAGTGGGATCGCTTATATCCGCAGAGGGGATTTACCTCACAAAGAATTGTATCATCATGTACATATATTTGTTGGGGCATGGAAGCCTACATTTATAGTTTTTGAGGGTAGAGTGCTTGTGTGATTAAATTTGGAGACCCTGTTTGCAAAAAGTCTAGTGAGCTTAATTTGTAATATGTAATCACATCCATGATAATAAATACATCATGGTTGTAAACGAAGAGACTGAAAAAGTATGGGAAGCTAGAACTCCACAAGAGGAAAAAGTGAGAGGGTGGAACCATAGAATGGTTCCTAACTAAGTAAATAATAAAATATTCATAATTCAAATTATGAATATAACCAAGAGTCATGAACATATATTATATCTTGAGTCCAAAAGTAAGGGTGAGTGAGTTCCTCATGTGACACTTGGAAAATATAGTACGTGAACATATAAATTGTGTTTCCCATTATGTTAGTTGAGGAGCATGTACCATTCAACCACCATTTCCTGGAGTAACCTACCATTTTACCCTTATTTCATTGTTTTTTCCTGGTTAGTCATGTTGAGACTAGTTAAGTCATGGGCTCAGATAGCCATGTAACCTTGTGACCTAGTAATTTATTCTAAATTCCATGGTGGAATTTGAGCACCAATTCTCCTTTGCTCGTCTCAGGTAAGGCTAGAACATGGAGGGAGAATTAGCTAGGTAGGTTTCCTAATGAATTTTATGTCCAATTATCCTTGCTCATCTCTGGTAAGTTTGGAGCTTAGAGGGGGAATTGGTTGGGTAGGTTTTCCTAGCGACTAATTCTCCTTGCTCATATTGGGTAAGGATGGAGATTAAAAGGGGAAATGTTTGTGCCTGAGTATGCCCAACGTGAGGCTTGAGTGGTTCCTACAAGACCATTAAAGGTAGAGATAACTCTTGGAGCTAAAAAACTTGGAGACTTTATAAACTAGTTTGTGCTAGAATCCCAAGAAATTTAGTGGCACAACTTGATGGATTATATAGGTAGAGAAGGGGTGCACCACCTTGGGTGTGTAGGATGGGGATGTAGGAATGTAATTAGGGAGGATGATGGAGTTGGCACCTAGCCTAACACTTCTTTTTCACTCTCTGCATGATTACGTATGGGTCTATGTTATCATTTTCCTTTGTGTATTTATTGTCCTAGCTTGGGGCGAATCGCTATTGAGAAGTCATAATTAACAACATGGTCTATGACTAGGATGGAATTTAAATGTTTACATCTAGTCAATGGATCTCTATAGACATAAATTTTTCCAATTATTTATTGAACACTTAATGATGTGTATAATTTTATGTTTCAATGCCATGTTTTCTGAGTTAATTTTGCTTAATGTTGTATATTCTTATGCATATATGGATGTTATGCATTTTATATTCTTGTACAATATTGTAAGTCCTTTTTGAGCATGTTAATTAATGCATAATAGGGTAATTTTCATGGGATCTAAGTCTACTCTAGATAGGAAAAAGATGCCTACCTCATGAGGGGAGGGCTCCATTAATGAAGTGGACGCAAATTTTTAAATTCACATGTATAGTGAGAGGGGAGGGTTGAATTAGTATATGAAAAATTTTACTCATTTAAAATTTAAAGAAATATAAGAAAACAATCTCATATGTAGAACATTGAACAAAAGATATAAATGGAAACCCTTTTGGGAGAAAACCAAAAAACTTCTTTAGATAATATTTATTTGTAGCCACCAACCTACTTTTGCAACAATTTGCAGGGAATAACATATTGTAGACACCAATCCCCTTGGCTTTGTGGGAACCAACCTACTAGAGACACCAATCCCTTATGTTGCAAGTTTTTGTAGGCACCAAACTACATGAGACACTACTCCCCCATGTGATATGCTTTATATTCTATTTTGCAATGGCCCACTCTAATTTTCTAAACTCTGGTCTATGTAACTCTATGTAGTTACCCTTCACTATGTTGTTTTGAACTAAGCACTTTAATCAACCCAAACATTAAAAAACAATGCTTATATAACCAAGTGCTATACCTTGTACTTATTGGAATAGTGTGACACCAATGGTTCACCTTCATAATACTTCAGTATATTGGAACTTCCTTCAAATCAACCTTTCGAAATAGGTGCTCAACCTCCAAGCACTTAACACTATCACATTTTTGCTATCGTGGAAACCTATCTCATAGCATTGAACACATACTTCACATACAAATTACCAAAATATTAGGTCATCAAAGTTTTCATAACATGTGCTATCATGCAATATTACCAAGTACCTTTAAATATCAAGCCCCCAAGAGCTATAATCAATTGCCATAACATCCAGGCGTTATAACCAAGTGCTTAGAAAAACATCGATTCTCTGGAGAAATGGAAAAATACATGTTTTATTAAAATTCTAGGACAAGGACTTGAGCCTTAAGCCCTATGTGCTATAACTAATCACCTTTGAAACCAATGGCTATGACCATGTGCTTATCGAGTATCAGGATACCAAATAATTACTGAAATGCACTTATCATAAAATCTTGATATGTAATATGCCAATGAATTTAAGCTCCAGGTGCTACAACTTCGCACCATGAAACTAGGAGCTATGATCAATGGCTTATCAGAGGTCAAAATATCAAAGAACTATATAAATATGTCGTTGCATAAAAACTTTATATGTGACATGGCCAAAAATTAAGCTTTAAGTGATATAAGTGATACAACTAAACACCACATGACTAGGAGCTATGTCCAAGGGCTCATTGGAGGTTGAAATACTAGAGAATTGATAAAACGAGCTTTAAATAGATGCCCTAGTATGGTTATATGTCGAGGACCTTAAGCTCTAGGTGTTATAACTAAGTGCTTCTACAATAAAGGTCTATGACCAAGTGTTTACCAAGTAACTAGATACTGAAGAAACTAGAAAATGCACCTTTTATAATATTTCCAGGTTGAGGACCTTAAGCTCTCAAGTGCTTCAACTAAGCACCTATGTGACTAGGATATATCACTGGGGGCTTATCTACTATCAATATATTTGGATACATAACTAAATACACTTTTATTGAAGTCCCAATATGTTTAAGGTTTGGTAAATGGACTGTCAACTGATGGTTTGATACCTATTTGCAATGTTTCATTAAATGACAATAACATCCTAAATATTTTGGATTTTGTAAGTATTTCATGTTATAGTAAATTTGGAGATTTTTCAACATAGTTGATGTAAACTATAGATTACTTATTTTCTCTTTTTAGTAAGTATGGCTTTGTCCCAATATATTTTTTTCCCATTAAGACTCAATTATGGTAGGGGATTTTTTTTTAATATCACGCCTTCACATTGTTCACCTCGCTTCTCTACTCCTCACACCTTAGACTTCCTTTTTGTTGGTCCTCAAGCCTCAAAATTCCTCACTTCTATGCCCTTAGCATATTTTCTCCTCATGCCTCACTGCTCCTCTTTTCTCTACTCATGGCACCTCTACTTACCTCACATCACATTAATTTTTTCGCTTGATCATTTCGCTAATGTGCCCAACAAAAATTTTATTTATACAAATTTGATGCAAACATTTGGTAGGACAACTTGACATGCTCTCCCCTAAACTTTGTTAGGCTAAAAAATAAAAGGGGTCTCCCATTTAATCTGATATAAAAAGTCCCCCCCTAACTTTAACATCAATGAAAACATTATTCAAAACAATCTCCCCCTTTGTCAATGATGGAAACCCTTAGAATTTTTTTTCAATAATGATCTGGAACTACCCTGCCTACAACTTCTCCTTTGTTTGTAACTTCTATTACTTTGGAAAAAACCCTGCCTGCAACTTATCCCCATTTGACATCAATGGAAATTCCTACTTCCCTCGAAATTATGCTTCTAATCTACAAATCTGCCCCATTTTTATATAAATTAGGAGAAAAATATTGCTTCCCCTGAGCTTATGCTTCATTTTACTGCTAGGATGAGAGAAATATCACTCCCTATTTTTGTCTTAGATAATCAAATGTTTCTCGAAAGGGTTTTGGTAAATATATATGCAATGTGTTATTTAGTAGCAATGTATTCCAATTTGACATCCTGGTTAGCTACCTATTTTCTTAGGAAGTTATATTTTATAAGAATATGTTTTTGTCTTTGAATGCATAACAAGGTTCTTTGAGGTGTGTATTGTACTTTTATTATCAATAATGATAGATATTGGTTGATCATAGTCTATCTTGATATCTTTCGGACTTTACTCCATCTAGATAACTTGATTGAAACATGTTGTTGCAATGTATTATACTTTAGTTGTGGATAGAGAGATTGAGGTTTGCTTCATGCTCAACCATGAGACCGAGAAATTTCCCATAAACAATGCTCCTTCGCTTCTACTTTTCTTGTCATCTACACTTCCTACCTAAATTGAATATTTATAGGCTAAAGTGAAGCCTTTTCTTTTTATGTACTATAATCCAAAGTCTATATTCCCCTTCAAACATCTAAAAATTCTCTTTATCACTTGCACGTGTCTCCTTTGGTGTAGATTGAAATTTTGCAACAAATCATACTACTTGCATGATGTTTGGTATTGATGTTGTCAAATATAATAGGCTACCAATCATTGACATGTACACAATTTGATTTACATTTGGGGATTCATCACATTTGCTTAACTTGCATCTTGTAACCATGGGTGGACTAATAGGTGAACAATTTTCGATTCCAAATTTATTCAACATATCCTTAACATATTTAGTTTGGGAGATGAATATACCTTTACTAGATTGAAAAACCTGCAATCCTATAATGAATGCCAATTATCCCAACATAGACATTTCAAATTCTTTTTTCATCTCTTCTGCAAACCCTTGGCTCATTATGTCAACATCAATTCCAAAAATGATATCATCTACATAGACAACAATTATTAATGAATTTTCCTTGTATGTTTTGATGTAAAGGTTTTCATATGTTACTCCTCTTTTGAATCTGCGTTGTTGTAAATTTTTGTCAAGTCTTGAGAACCAAGCCATATGAACTTGCTTTAGAACACAAAGATATTTCTTTAATATGCATAAATAATATTCATTTTCTGACAATTGAAATACTTCAATGTTTTTAACATAAACCTCTGGTTATTTAACATATACGAAAGAGAAAAGAAAAGGAAGAAAGAATAAAATGGTAAGAAGAAGAAAATATACAACAATAAGAAGTTGAGGCTAAAGAAAAGGAAGATTCTCTCAAGGCTCAATAAGAAGCACATGAACAAGATTTCCACTGGAGCACAAATTCAATGGAAAATGACCTAGTTCAACCGATAACCCTTATCATCACAGGTGGTCACTTGCTAATTACAAAGATGAAAATCACACCAACGAGGATGAAGAAAGTGGTAACCTAGGAAAATTCATAAAAGTTCACACATTGAATAGGATAGTGGAGCACAAGGAGAATAACCTATCAACTTGTCATCTACCTCTAATGTTAGTCACCATAGAAAGGCCCATTGTGCCAAACATGAGAAAATATCCACTTTCTATAGCCTAAGAAAACACAACATTCTCTCAAGTCGCTGAGAGAAATGTGAAAGACCTCCTTGAACAGTTGAAGCGGAAATATGACTGCATAGCAGAACTAGAGAAGTGGGTCAAGTTATTGAGTCTAACAATAGAATGCTAAAGCAAGAAGGCACTAACATGGAGAATTACAAGTCTTGTGCTTCTGAAGTTCATGAGTATTACAAGGCCATGATTAAATAAGTTTACCAATGCTTCTAGTAGCTTAAATATATCTAGAAAGATGTCGCCACTCTGGGAATTGGTCAAGGAAAGAGTTACTCAACTCTAATGGGTATGGGATGATGTGAACCAATTGGAGAAATGGCCCAAGGAATAACCACATGCTCCATAGGAGGTCCTTAGTATTAGTGAAGAATAATTGACATATGAATTCATTGCTATCAATAGGGCCTTGCAGATCCAAGAAAAGATAGAAAAGGACATATCTAGGCCTATGGCTCATACTATTTGATTTACTCCTTAGTTGAAAGGTTAATCAAGATGAAAAAGTTTCCATTCATTGGAGCTTAGGGAGAATGCATGCCATATGAAGCGGTGGAGAGAGAATTAGAAGAGATGTTGAATTCTAGAAAAAAAATTAGTGTCTTCACCAACAAACTTACTAAAGATAATCTTAAGCAACACATTGTTGAACCCTCCAAGAAGCAAACAATTCTAAATTCCTTCATAGTCTCATTGAAGAAGGATGTACAAGCTCTCTCCCAACACACATCAAAATACAATGTCATAATGGAAGGGTTGTTACCCAATAGGATTAAGATGATTTTCTCCTATTACGAGATCTGGGTAGCCTATCTTCATGAAATATGAGGGGTCCCAATTGAGGATCCAATCATATTCTAACAAATTTCAACTTCATTTTTTGGGAGTTTACATATTATTTTTCTTAATTATGTATGAAAATAATAAGAATATGAAGAGATTTTAACTACCCAAGGGAAGCACAAAACTCCCTAGAGGCAATTACTGATGTAGCTTATAAATGTTATAAAACTCCTAGTGATAGGGACTTTCATATATTTAGTAAAATTTGATAGATTTTAGAAGACACGATCTAGGAAGCTAGTGCATTTTGTATCCATTACTAAATAATATTGAGAAGCCTCATAAGACCACTACAAGAATCATGACTTAGCATACATTATGATTTTGTTTTAGACTAATCTCAAGTAGTTCATTTATGTGTGCATTATGCGAGATTTATTACTATTGGCTAATGAGCTATTTTGTGAAATAGATAATTCTTTCTTGCATTGTTACTATTTCATTGTTTTCGCTCTCTTCAATGAGTATTGATTAGGATGAAGACTAACTATTATTTATTTGTTCTAATAATTTAAACATTCTAGTGTTATGAAGCTAGCTAGATTATTTCTTGATTCAATTATTGTTGTGATTATTAGCACATCTCTTATTGTATTTATCCATCTTTCAATATTTAGTTAGATACAATAGTTTCATTTCTACAATTAGATAAATATTAGTTTATTTTGCATTGTCTCTTGTGAAAATCCTTCAATATATCACAACATCCAAAAATCAAGCATGGTTACCGAGCCAAAAATCTAGATGGGTCTCTTATCCTAAATAGTGTGAGGTCTGATTGGAACCTCAAACTATAAATAACCATTGTGATTATCTCCAATTCATTTATCCTTGTCAACAAGGTACAAGATGGAAAGTGGAGAATATCGAGAAGATCAAATATCATACACAAAGAGTGGTGAATAAAAATAAGACTGAAGATGAAGCCAAGCTACAAAGAATAATAAATATGGGACCATATTAAGTGTTGGGATCACAAGTACTTGATAAAAGGAAATGTGTAGGAACAATTCCACTTGTGATGCTAAATAAATAAATAATATAATGTGATTTGTAATTATGTAAACTAATTCTATAAAGTCTACATGTGAATGGAGAAGGAAAGAAATGAGAGAAGCTAGGGATGGATATCATCTGTGAGATTCATGGAAAATTTTGAGGAAGAAGTTATGGAGATATTGTGGATACTGCTATGGAATGAGTTTGAACTAAGTTAATAAATATGAAATTATCTTTATGGTCACATATAGTTAGATAAGTGTCATTTATACAATACTTGTAATATTGAGTATTGATGATTTAATATAATTTCTCTTTTGGTAGATTATGTGTAACGATATTGGTGTCCCTTGCTTTGCTTGAGTTTGCATAGTGTACATGTGTTAGTGGTTTGCATTCTATTGTGACTCTTATGTCATCAAGTGGTACGAGTGCAAGTTTAGGGTCATGGAGAAGAAGTTTTCATATCAAAATATTATGGTGACATGGCTTATCTAGTGGATTCTTTTAATTAGAGTTATGATCATTATGAAAATTTGTGACATCACTACCATGAATTTGTTGGACCTACTCTTGTTAGTGGAAAATGAGGGTAGATTATTTCTTTATTTCTGTTGTGTGCTTGTAGTGTTGTTTCTCACTAAATAATTCTTTTATTATTGAGTGTATATCCTCCTTAGCTTCGTAGTGCTTCCTGGATTGTAGCAATGGGTTAGATTAGTTTAGGGAATAAGATATCAGAGAGTTTTTTAAGATGCACTTCACAACCATCATTTCCAAGTTTGAGCTACCCAAAAATGGACCCATGGATCGTTTGAAAAAACTTGACCCATATATGTTTTCCCATCAAATGAATTTAAGATATGTCAATGAACAAGAGTGCCACTAGGTAGAAATTCAAGGTATTTTTCGGTTAAATGAGCCATAGTTGCCATCTATTGGATTTTTTCTCTCTCATTGCATGAACCACTAATCAAATATGTTGAATTCATTAACATACAAGAATGACCTCAAGCTTGAAGTTATTTTCAAGTATGGTATTTTCTCACTTATCATGTTATTTAAAAGTGTCGTGGGAGATCCAAGTTTGAAGCTCATACGAAAGGTTGTGCATGGCATTATAAAACATAAGACCAATGATAAAGATCAAGATATATCAAAGTGAATGTTGAGGTGATACTCATTAGCTTTAGGGGGTTGCATATTACCAACTTTCTTAGGAAAATGGACCCTTACCACATCATTAAATGTTAAACTCAATGAATAAAAATGTAGAGCCCCTCAATGTGGCCTCAATATTTCACTCTTTTTATTTTATTAAGACTAAATAGTTGACATAAAATTTAAAAATACAGATTACTATTAGATATATTTTCGTCCTTTTTAAATATATATTTTGTTATACACACATATGTAAAATGTAATCACAACAATTTTATAACATCAACACTCAATGTACATTATCACTTAAAAATATCTACAACAATTTATAACAACGATACCATTCACCCAAGTGAGTATAAAATATTAAATTTAGGTTGGTCAAGATCCTCATTCCTTGCTTGAAGAAGTTCAAATGACAATCCTTTTGCTATCCCATTGCACTAGACCAAAGTTGATAAACCACTCAATTGTCCACCCTACCAATGCTAAGGTACTCTTCTTCTCTTTGGCCCCCCTAAGCCATAATGGGGTTGTAGGAAGTAAAAGAGATCAATACTATATAATAAGAATTGGGTTGCAACCTTGATCTCCCCAAATCAATAAGTTCCTATCCACCACAGTATCCAACAAGTAGTCAAGATCACAATTTTACAATCACAAGATTTAAATATCACAGTGTCTCACAATAATACATAGAATGTCATCATGACACCCATCTAGAACTAAGGAGATCAAGGATGCTCCCTACATATGAATGTGTTCCTTTTATAGAGTCGTTAGATGAGGATTATATGTGACACTTGTTTTAGCATGCAAAAGAAATAATTATTTAACCCCATAATTTGATTATTCACCCAAACACATGTCTTATCCACAATTTGGCTCTCACGAAATTCCTATTATTTTAATTAAACTAAAAATTTTCCCTCACCCCTTATTCCTAAATTTACTCCTAGTTGTTCCCTTGTGCCCTTTTTCCCTTAACTTTTGAAATTATTTTAGTTAACTCTTTGTTACCTATCAAGAGTCCTAGTTAGTTGTAGTTACTTCCTTAGATTTTTCCATTCCAAATTTAGTTATCTTTTTAGGATTTTCTCACTTAGGTGAGGTTCCCTTAATTTTAATTTTTTTGAATTATTTATTTAAATAATTCAATTTTTGCACATATCTATTTAGTATTTAGTTCACTTAAGTTGACAACAATTCAACTTTAGGTTAATCCCCCTTATAAATATGATAACTTGTAATTCAATTTTGTATCTATATTACTTGGCTCTAACTTACAAACATCCTTTTTAAGTATCAATTTACCAGTATTAACCAAGCCATTTCTTTCAATTATTATGTTTTCATATTTACTTTAGTTTTCAAGTTAGCCACAAGTTTCCCTTCAAACACCTATGATCTGAGCAGGGGAAAGAAATACTAGTATAACTGGAAATTCAATAGTCTTTATATATCCTTTGTTGATATTTTTGTAGTGAATAAGGATCAAGCCTCCCCTTGATGTGCACCCCTCAATAGTACCTTATGAGCAACCATAACCATGGTCCAGCCCTCACGACATTGTGCAACTCCAAGGATAAGTACCCTCCCTCGTACTTCATCCTCAGCCACAGTTGTAGTGTTAACAAGTAGGACTAGGGAGGTCGATCATACTCATCCAAATACATTTCATTTCCTTCACCTAAAACCCCACTACCCATAGGTGGGCCATCCAGTTAACACTTATCAATTCCTTCAAGATGTGGGATGTGTCCATAGTCCTCTTTTCTACCACATTTAGGAAGTAGCTAGTAAAATATATTAAACATGATATAACCATCATCAATGGTCACATCTAAACGCCATAATCAACATCATCATCATAATGAAATTAAAACATCATAATACCATGAAATATGAGTCTCATCCAAATACATAAAATATTTGGATCATCATAATGATGTCCTCAAAGAATAAGTCTTGGTGCACATAATCAAACATAGAAACGAGGCACTACAAATACATGCAACTTCCAATAACATGTAATCATAAGGATTTTTGATCAAAGTATATACATGATAAGCAATGCCAAATCATCAATCTCAACCAATATCATAATTATAAAAAAATTATACTAGCAATTGAAATCATAAGTCATCACCTCTTGAAAATTTAACCAGATCATAAATGTTTGATGTCCTTAAGGAGTAAAGTGTATGTCGTATTATCTATCTCTGAAGTTGCATTACTAAATGTGTCTATCTCTTAATCAAGGTAAAATGTGGCACTACAAAAAAATAGTATCACATCCACTGAAGATAATAATTATAAGTGGAATGAGAAATTTGTGTTTAATACATGATAAGGAATGTGACGATAATAACCATGTGTGGAATAAGAAAATGATGAATGCAAGAAGAGAACACTATGAAAAGAGAACAACAACACTAGGTCCAATAGTACCCTCTGATTAAAGGATGAACAATCTACCAAGAGAGAGAGAAGTTTCTCATTATTTAATGTTTTACATGATTTTGGTAGATGGGTTTAAAGATAAGTATTTTTTTCTTGATACCCATTCGAATTTCAAGATATTTTACAACGGATTTATGATGGTACCATGCTTTTATTCGAAAAATATTCATAATTACTTGAATAAGAACATCATGAGTTCAAAACTACAGGAGCCAAAAACTCTTAAGATGAAACTTGACGAGAACCAACTAGCAGATAGGTCAACAAAATAAGAAACTATGGTTGAAATGTTTCAACCATCAACATGTCTCACTAAGATATGAATTTTTAACATCAAATAAGAATGAAATATGACTGACTATCTTAGAAAATCATAGAGTGGATAGTATTTTACCAGAAGAACCTTTGACTAAGCAATGATTATTGCCAAAAATGACATTGAATGATTCTGATAGAAAAATGAACAATTTCAAAGAAGAGTTTATGTTTAAGGAGACAACAAATTGAAACCAGTAGCTCATAGGTCTCATTCCAAGAAGTTTCTACTGGGGAGATTAGTCCTATTATTCACTTGAAGAAGCTTAACAATTAGATCAAGAGTATTTCAATTCAACTTTATACAAATCAAGATAGTGTTTTTATTGACCTTTATTATGGAAAGGGAGTTGATATGATCAAATGGGATAAGTAAGGATTGACTACTATCTTGGTGTTGATATTACAAAAGTCTTAATAAAGGACTGTAGCACTCACTATAATGGTGAGAATGAGGTGCAATAAGAAGCCAATGCATTCACAAGGCTATCTGTGGCTACTACAAATCAACTTCATGTACCAACATTATCATGGTTTCTTGGGTACAGTATTAGAGTGAAATATTATTAAGACTTTCTTGACCATGGATGGATAAGATCTAGAAATCTTCTTTTCAGACTTGAAATGTACCTCCTAAACTATTCATCTTAAGTTAGTGCATATGTACCAATAAAATAGCTAAAATGTATCTAGCTATGGATTCAAAGATATTATGGAGCCACATGTCGATTGGAAAGAGAGGCACACATGTCATCCACACTTGAAGATTCTATCAACAAAGATAAATTACCTTTGAAAGCTTTGGAAATGGTGCTAGGATTTTTTGAAGGTATAATGTTTATTTTAACAAGTTTTCCTAAGTTTATAGAAGCTTAAGGTAATTATCAAGTGACTCAATTATATATAAGAGAGCCAAAAGATGGTTAGATGCATGATTGAGATAATGCATGTAATTATGCCAAAATTTATGGCATGGTGAAAAGAGTGATGAATTAATAATGAATGGTAAATAATTTACTTTTGTTGTTTGATTCACATAGGATAAATGATCATGTATCTTAGTTTAAATGCAAAGAAAATTTGAATGATGTTTTTTTTCTAAAAGGAATTGTTTGTAGATCTACCATGTAAAAGTTTTGATGTTGAAATTAGAGAAGTTAAAATAAGTTTAAAGCTCTAATTGTATAAGTCATGGATGTAAAGAATTAAGTTGAAATGGAGAGTAAGCATGGAGGTAAAAAGTCATAAGGGAAAGCATATTTGAGAGTTTATAATTAAAATTATAATTTCCTTTTGCAAATCAATGTAAAAAGTCATGTAAATCATGAAGTCAAGAGATATGTTTGTTGTTGGGAATTAAAGTCAAAATTATTTTTGATGCAATGAAGTCATTAGAATTTTACAAATTTAAAAGTTAAGTCAAGTCTACAATATTTTAGTTAGTCTTGCATGGGCCAAGGAAAAGTAAAGATGAATTTGAGAGTGCATTAAAGTAAAAAGCAAGTTAGAGTCATGATGTTTGTCATTCAAAATGTACTAATGTTTAGCCTATGTTGGAATTGGTCATTATAACATCAAAAAATATTTGCAAGGAATGCATATTATGAAGAGAAGAAGAAAGCCATAATGAAGAAGGGTGCATGATCGGTGGTACCCCACACCCAAGTCATTTCTATAGTTAAGTCATGTCCATGGTGCATCAATTAAATTTTCCAAACCTAGGTCATAGGTTTCCTTGTTGGACATTGAACAACCCAATAAGAAACATATTTTATAAGCATATAATTTATAAGTGAATGAAGAAAATTGTAGGCGACTTTCACAAAGGTGATGTAGTGAAAGGTGAAAGCGGGATGGAAGAAGATGAAGGAAAGAGATGAAGATGTCGACTCCATGATAAAGAAGATGACAGGGGAAAGTGAAAGCAAGAAGAAGACTTGAAGATGAATTGATGGAAAGAAGAATCCCTTAAGCTAGTGAAACATGAACCACGAAGAGTGAGGAGCGGATTGAATCTTGGAGAAAAGGTGAAAGGAAAATAAGGACTAGAGATAAAAACAAATTAGTTTAAATGGAAAAGACAACCTAGGTGAAGTATCTAGCAAGATGAAAATGAATTGTTGAGAGATCAGTTGAGAGATTCATGGAAGACTTGAGGTGATAGTTAAGGAGATATTGTGGAGCTAGTTATGGAATTATTTTGAACTAAATTCATAAACATGAAATGATTCTTATGGTCACATATAGTTATATAAGGGACCATTCGTATAATAGTTATAATATTGACGACTTATGATTTAATAGAATTTCCCCTTGAGGGATTTTGTGTAATGGTCATGGTGTCCCTTTTTTTGGTTGAGTTTGCATAATGTAGATGTGGCAATAATTTTTATTCTTTTTCAATCTTAATATCATCAAGTTCCTTCAAGAAATCTCATCTTCACCTAGTCCACTTCACATCAGATTCCCAAATGCCAAAATTTTCATCGAGTTAGCCACATTAAGGATTAATGTTTTAATATTCATCCTTGTAAGCATTGTGGAAAGCATAATCATCTTTCAAACATATGTTCCAAATAGAATAACCTTGCAATAGCAAAGATACACCTTGGATGGACCACTTTTGAGAAATGGTCATCAATAGTGAAGAAGGTATACTCAATCAAATCATAGAAATCATCCTCAAGTATTGACACATCTTGTAGTGGATAGATTTTTTACTTCAAAATAGCAATGATTGATAATCATGATTCAAGTTTCAAAGTCTTACCAATCAAATAGAAGCAACCAAGCTTGAGCCACAACCAAAACTAGAGATTAGAACCAAAATTAGCCAAAGCCAAAGTTAGAGTTGTAACTAGAGTCATGTTCCATGATTACCATTTTGTTTGTAGTCCTCCTTAACTACCACCCAATAGAAGACTTATAGCTTCTACTATACATCATTTTGTAATCATCTTTAAACCACTATCAAAGAACACTTCCATTGGACAAAAAAACTTCTAACTAGTTTCATAATTATTCTGAGAACTTCTTCGAGCCATGTTAAAGAGTTGGTGGTCAGCCTTAAACCACCATTCAATAGAATACTTTAGTTTCCACTACCCATTTGGTTTGTGGTCTTCCTTGAACCATCAAATTCAAAGAGCATATTCAACCGTTGGAAACTACCCACTTCACATTTTATCTCTCTTCTTGGACTCACTTGATACACCCCTTCAGATTGGGGTGGGGGGGAAGGAATGATGGAATCATAATCCTCATGGATTATTTCAATTTGTATTATTCACTTCAGAGGAAGGTGAAAAACCACAAGTGAAATTGAATATTCATGAGGAGTCTAAGAGACCCCTTCGAAGATGAATACAAGGGTCATAAACAATGTATTTTTGTGTATCGTATGAACAAATAATGTATCACACTCTTTTCTAATTAGTTCTCAATTTTGGTGTGTTATAACAACGAGTATCACCAATATAAAATAGAGTAGTACACTTTTCTTCGTATCTCACAACATAGAGATAGTAGATCTTTCCATGTTTGTACAAGGAACTCTCCATTTGAGTTTGCTACAAGTATTAATCAATTATTTTGTATGACATTCATGTACCTCTCTACCCACAACTTTGTCTTCTCATCAACAAAAATAACAAGCTAAGGCTTAATCTTTTGTTGAGCATCTAGCTAAAGCATATGCACAAGTTCATGAAACCTTGTTGAAGATTCAAGCCAAACGTGAAGGGTTATTATCAACATTGCATCCCTCCACATTTTTCATATTGGCAATAAAGTTTGGATTTACTTGGATAAAAAAAAGGGTTGAATCTTATCGACATTATAAGCTCAAACCTATTTAATATGGGTCTTATATCATTTTCCAGGGAATTAGGGAAAGTGTGTTTTGGTTGGATATTTCTTCTGAACTTGGTAAACATGATTGTATCAAATTTATAAGCCAATGAATTTAGAAGATAAGTTGGTATCTCTCATCCTAAGGACACCATCCTAGATTTTCAACTATCCTTGAATGAAGATGATCTTTCTAATATATACACATGTACCACTTGAAATAAGACAACTATGACCTATAGAGTTATTTGCAAAGCTTCAGTACCAACTCAAGCTAAGTAGATGCCCTCATCAACATTTGAATAATTTTTTCCACATCTAAAAGAGAAATTAGGAACAATTTCCATTAAATAGAGGAAACAACAAAACATAATTCAGATTTTATTATATATTTTCCTTTATTGTATATATATGTACTCACTTAAGAATTTTCTTTATTATACCTTAATGGAGATTTGATGGATGAATTTGGATTATTCTCCCTCAATATTATACTCATATACATAGTAACACAAATAAGTGTATAAGTATGTGTACATTTCAACTACAATCATTACATTCTTCACTCATTTTCTTATGTGTGTATTATGTTATATTGTTGATAAAGCTGATATTCAAAAAATGCACGTCTGGTTCCATTAAGAGATTCATGGTGAATATTCCAACCTAAAAATCAAGAGATTGTAATGTCTATCCAATGTTGATTTGGATTACATTAACATATGTATTCTCAATATAAAATATTATATACAATATAAAATAAGAAATAAGAATTTTGATGCATATAAAATAAGACATTATTTAATTATTATGAGTTTTATAGTTTTTTTGGTCAAAAGTGACAGTCTTATTAAATTTCAGGCAAATTCTAGCAAAAATTATACCCAAAAATCTCCAAAATGTATAGCAAATAAATTATGACACACACACACACACTATATATATATAAAGCTAAATTATATTAACTATTGGAAATTGTTATCTTAATTTACATATTACTAAAAAAAATAATTAAAAAAAAACTAATTATAATGGATCGAGAAGAATCAAATCAAAACTATTCACATTAGAAAAGCCTAAATTTATTAGTATAAAATTGGCATAGTGTAATTTATAGACGAAATAACTTTTTTTCCATATGAATTCACCAAAATATGGCAATACAATTTCAAGAATTTGTATAGTTTAAAATACATTTTTAAATGCATAAATGGATTTAGCACTCCATATACATATATATGCACTCAAAAAATCAATTTAAATGACACAAATTATGTAAATTAAACCAATTAAACTCGAATTTTTAAAAATCTCTATTAAATTTGGAGTAAAATTAACAATAAAAATAAACTACCCTATAAAAAAAAATTGCATTTCCAATTATCTTTTATCACAAATGGTGATTAATAGATCACATTTTAAATAGTTTTTCTATCCCTGCAAGTTGTTAAGAGACGTGGTCAAATATAATAAAAAATATAAACTTATTAGGATCTCCTCACAACAAAATTAATAAAATAAGAACAGTAATTAATGTGAATAGAGGCCTTCCAGCTGTAGAACCCTGGGTCTCGGACAACGGTCACAAACTTTCAACGATCGACCGTTGTAGAGTCTTCCTCGGATTCGATACTTCATAACCAGTCCGAAGAGCAAAGTAGATAAGAAATATATACATACGTTGCATTTTAATCACTGCCTGCTGTTATTCATTCTGAATTAGCTTCTACAATGCTGATTAATTGATACGATAGTCATACTGATCTCAGAGATATCTCTGCAAGATTCGCTTTAAATAAATCAAATCCCTTCATCCGACCTGGGGAGCTTAAAAGAAATAAACCCTTCACTCAGGCGGCGTTTCATCGAGGATTCGTGCTGTTTTTCTTTCCTTCTTAGATTTTTACTTGCATTAGTTTTTACTGGATTTTCTTGAACTTCTTTACTTCTTCTCTGGCCGCCCGAGGGGTTTGATCTTGGATTTTGCAGGTTTAATGGAGGTTTTGGACATAGATTGGAAGAATATAGACAGCAGGTCCGTGAAAGATGAATTCTATGAAGGCATCCGAGCGCCCAAATGGCTGGATTTCCTGGCTCCCGAGGAACCCGTGGATGATGATGCCTGGTTCTGCAAACCTGGTAACTAGATTTGATTTATTTATTTATTTGTTTTTTAGCTGGATTTGAGTTTGTGGGGATCTGTAATGTTAGGGTATCCCGACTTCTCTGTTCTGTTTGGGGAGATTTGAGATTCTTGCCTTTATTATAGTAGAATAGTAAATTCAGTCAATTTTTTTAATTGAGATGTCGACGCCTTACTTGGACCGTCGATGGAGGAGCACCCTCTTGGCTGGGCAGGTCTTGGGTTCAAAACTTTCCCCTTTCAGTCTAATTTTCAACATAGTGTCGGATTCAGATGTTGAGGTTGATTCGTAAAGGGGGGTGTTGGAGATAGAAATCCACACCTTGATATCTAATCAATAAGAGTGTGTGTGATGATAAGGAGCATGTAGGTGAGTGGTAGAGCAGCCCAATGGCCAGAGCAGAATCCGGTGTTTGATTCTTAGCCCACTTAATTTTCAACAACTGATACAGGTACCGCTCCCATTGTGGTTTTTCAAAAGTTGAAGCATGGCTTTTGGTGGGCATCTTTCCGAAAAATCTTCCAACCATCGTTGAAAACCACGGTTTGAGAAATTGCATCGTAATGTTATTCAGCAGAAGGACAGGGCAATTCTTTCGCATGAGGATTTTCTATGGAGTAGTGTTAGCCACATATCCCTTGCTTGAACTATTTAAATGAAGCCATAGGAATGAATTTTTTAGGATTGTTGGTCAACCCTTCTCAGGGCATTACTTTTGTACATGGGTTTACTATGGAATAGTATTAGCCACATGTTCCCTTGCTTTAACTATTCAGATGAACCATAGGAATGAAAAAATTTAGGATCGTTGTCAACTCTTCTCTAGCTAATGTCCAAAAAGGTCATCTAACGAAGGATAGGTCAACACTTCTGCTCAGGTAAGGTTCTAAAATACCTTTCCTGGTTGGCCTGGTCTTACCTGAGCTAAGGTCCTGTACTTTAACTTTGTTGCGAGGCAGGTGACGACCTTACTTCTCTTCAAGTCTGATCCGTGTTGGTTCTTTCACCTTTTAAATTGATGACAAGTTATGTGTAATTCTGGTTGATTTGTCCATATGTGGATTCAACTAGATATTGGTCAGTGCCTCATCCTTTGCATAGCTATTATATTGCTGGTTTATAGATATCATTTTCACAAAATGCCATCATGCTGCTTCTGCTCCGCATCCATTGCTTAGCTATTATATTTCTGGTTTATAGATATCATTTTCACAAAATGCCTTCATGCTGCTTCTGCTTCAATAAGAACTTCACTACTCCGTTATTTTCAAGGGCTACACTACTTTATGACAATCGAGCTAACTGGTCAATCTAGCTAATCGTTTTAAAATTAAAGGGGTCTAAATCCTGTCTGCACCAGACTGTCTCTTACAGTCTAACAATCCAAAGAGTCAGTAAACTGTAGTTAGTAATTATATAAAATGTGCATGTGTTGGATTTGAAGGGGCAGGCATCTATTCTGTAGTGTATGTGTTATGTTCTTGTTTTAACATAGATTATGATGAATTGAGGAAATTGTCTTACAGATTGTAATCATCCCAAGGATGCTGCCAGTTTCGTGAAGAGCCCAGTGTTTCGATCCAACAAGGTATAGTTTCTTTAAGCTTGAGATCAAAATATATTATTTTCTGTGTTTTCTCTTTCTTGTATGTTCCTTACAATCTGTTAAGAAGATTTTAACATGTTGCAGATGAGACAACCCAGATTAATGAATTCTTCTTCTAGTGTTAGTACTTCCAGCACTAGTCCACTGGGAAACAAAACTGCAAGGTTCAGTATTCTTTTATCTTCATCTTATTTTTTTTTATCTTGTGCCCCTGTTTCTTATCTCTGTGTGGTTGATTGATACGTGCAAAGGTCTAATTGCTCTTGTTCATCTGTGCAGTGCTCTGAATGGCAAGAAAAATATGGGTCCATTATCAACCTCAATTACTTCTCTGTATGAGTTGAAGGCAAAGGAAAATGCATTCGGAAATGTCAAGAAGCCATCTCCATTGGATAGAAATAAGCTTCAGTCGACAACTTTCAAATACCGTGAACATTCTGAAAATGAAAATCCCAATTGTCAACGTAGTGCTTCTGCAGTAGCAACCAGTGGAAGAACCCCCAAAATACAGAGTAAGAAAAATACATCTACTGTTGTGAAAGCCAGCAAGCAAAACAGCCCTGTAAATCTTGAGAAGAAAGGAGTTGGAAGGCAAGCAATTCATAATTTGAATGCTTCTAGTACTGGCAGCCATGTTGCACCTTCTGTAAGCAGTGAGGAAAGAGGTGATAGAAAGCAAACTTTTCACAGCACGAATGCTTATTCTCCATCAACAACCCATTTTCAATTCCCCAACCCACCAACGAGTACAATTCCTACAGATGATCCTAAAATTCCAAGTACCAAACCTGGTTTTGCAGTGAAGCATACTTTTTCTGCAAGAAACCTCTTTGGCAAAACTTCAGGGAAAGAATTCATGGCACAGCTTTCAGAATTTTGCTCTGAACTGAAAAATCTTGCATTGAATGGTAGTCAGGCAGATTCTACCAAACAATCCAACAAGCCCTCTAAACTTTCTAGCAATTCAAGCATTGAAGATGAAGTCAAAAAAGCTCAAGATATTGATGGTAACTGCTTATCTGTACTTTCATCTGAAAGATCTATTCAGGATGGCTCCGACAACTCTAAGGTCAATATAACTAGCAATGTTGTAGATCCAGATAAATGCAGTAAATCTGGACCAATGGAGACAGGTTCGCTTCGGCACAGAAGCATTAAAGCTACTGCTAAGATTTGCCCAAAATCTATTGATCAGAGACAGAGTATGAATGATTCGAATAAGAAGGAAAATATGTCTTCCATTTCTGATCAAAAGGACCATCATCAAGTTCACATGGAAGAAATTGTCAGAGATACATTGGGTATTGCCGATGACTCTTGTGCAAAGAAAGTAAAAAACAGAGGGGATTCCCCTTCAGCTGACTCATTTTATGGACCAATTCCCTTCCTAGAGAATGGCACTTCTGCGAATTTAGTAAATCCAGAGACTCAGAGATACGTGGAAGGCTTAGACAGTCATAAAAATGTCTTGAAGGAAGCTCATAGGAAATCAATCCATGCAAAGATATTCAACCCAAGCATCTGGAAGAAGCGGTCAGTGTTTAGAATGCCCTAGAAAAAGTTTATGCTTGTCATCCTTCATTCTTATGCTCCTTCAGTGTAATTTTTAGTTTAAGACTTTTAGGTCTTCCTTGCTGATAAGTATTATTGCAGAAGAAACGAGGGCATGATGCAAAAAGGTGATTGTGGAAAAGCAGACTGTCCAAGCAAAGACAACTTGAAGCAAGATTTTTATCAGAAGGTAAAGTCCTTCCCCCCTGCCTTCCCCAACTATCAGAAGAATAGGGCAGTATTGTGCTAGTTAATCCAGAAAATATTGCTTGACCATTTTAAATTGAGGGAAAACCATTGCAATATGATAGAAGATTTCTCCATTCCTTCAGTTGGTACTCAAACGGATAGTAAAGTGGGTTTTCTTCAATGTAAAATAGCAGCTCACATAAGGGAAGGTTTATTTACTTTTATGCAGATTCAATCTTGTCCACCATCCCCTCAAAAGGTTTCTAGGTTTTCCCCGGCTTCAACTTCTTCCAGCCAAGGCAGAAAGCCCAAAATGACACCTGTGCAACCTTTGAGGACGAGAACCACGGTAATATATCTGTTTATAAATAAAATTGTTCGCTGAGGCATAAGCTAACTAGAGTTTGCTGTATTTACTGTCACATGCAGAAAGCTAACCTGAGTTTTCACCATCTTCTTCCATGATCACAGGAACAATGTATGCTCAAGGAACATCAGTTCAACAAAAAAACAAACAGATCTTTCGAGAGTGCGGACAACATTTTGACCTCTCCTGAATCAAAGTTGTATCTTCCAGATATGTTCTGGTTTTTGAAGCGTTGTACGTCAACGAATTAAGAGATTATTCCTTCTTGAAATGAATTTAGAAGAGAGAATAATCCAACAAAATAAGGTGTGTTGGTTTTTTTTGGAAATGCTAACTTTATTTACATTTGTCATGAATCTTAATTACTCCTAAGAACTCAAATCTAATAAGATTCTGTTGCAGGCGTAATGTCTGTATTTATCTCTATATTGCCTGGGATCAAATATACTGAAGTGAAAAATATTACCTTCTGGCATTCTAGTCCAAAATATGGGTATGGATTTAACGTAACTGTTTTGTTAATGTGCCGATATTTGAACCACTACATAAGATTGAGGTTGAGTCTTTATCAGATAATATCCTATTAAAATCAAACTCCATTTAAGGCTATCTAATAGAGTGATGTGCTTCCATTTCAGGTCCTAAGAGTTAATGTTGAAGTCTGCCAGGACTGTATTTCAGCTTTCTGCATTATCATGCCACTGTCCTATGCTTGCAATTACTTCTGTCACTTGTCAATACAGCGTATTGTTTTCAATGCCTGTGATATTTCCCATCAATGATCTTAAGGAAAGTTCTGTTTTCGGCACCTTATTAACATCATACTGTTTGGGCATTTGAAATCAGCAATACAGTATATTGTTTCTGCTGCCCTGTGTGATATTTTCCAACTATGATAGGAAAGAGAGCACTGTATTGGTCACCTGATTTCTCGGCAATTCACAGTATGCTATTTGGGACATCTGATTTTTCTGTAATATGGCATACTGTATTTGCTGCCTGTGATGTTTTCTGACTATGGTAGAAAAAAGAGCACTGCTTCAGGCACTGGATTTCTTAGCAATACAGCATATTGTTTGGGGCATCTGATTTTTCAGCATCACAGCGTATAGTTAATGTTGAAGTCTGCGAGGACTGTATTTCAGCTTTCTGCCTTATCATGCCACTGCTCTATGCTTGCAAATTACTTCTGTCACTTGTCAATATAGCGTATTGTTTTCAATGCCTGTAATATTTCCTTTCCATGATCTCAAGGAAAGCTCTGTTTTCGGCACCTGATTAACATCAGACTGTTTGGGGCATTTGAATTCAGCAATACAGTTTATTGTTTCTGCTGCCCTGTGTGATATTTTCCAACTATGATAGGAAAATACAGCGTATAGGAAAGAGAGCACCTGATTTCTCAGCAACACACAGCATTCTATCTGAGACATCTGATATGATAGTAAAAAGAGCACTGCTTCAGTCTCTAGATTTCTTAGCAGTACAGCATACTGTGCGAGGCATCTGATTTTTCAGCATCACAGCTTATACTATTCAGGGTATATGATTTTTCAGCAGTAAGTCATAATACATATCATATTGCCTGTGATCTTTCCAACTATGAAAGTAAATAGAGGACAGATCAATTTGAGGCACATGATTTCTGTACAGGAAGCTATGTATCAGGGATTCTATTTTCACTTGGGAGTGGGTTTGGTAGTGAAATGACTTCTCAGCAAAAGGTTGTAGAGAGGGTTGTTTGTTGAGGTTTTTTATGTTTATTTGGTTTTTCAAGCACTTCAACTCATTGAAGTACAAGCACTGCAACTCGGAGCATTTGAAATAGATGCTGTTGTAATAGAATGGTATATGTGATTGTCTTTTTAGCAAATTCTGGATGAGCCAATGCTGCAAGTTCCATTCATTTTCACTTAGATTAGGGAGTAATTCTTGGGGACCACTCCAACATCAAAGTGCTCGTGGAGTTGTTTTGGGTAAA
Organism: Pinus albicaulis; assembly: GCA_034641835.2. NCBI lineage: Eukaryota > Viridiplantae > Streptophyta > Pinopsida > Pinales > Pinaceae > Pinus > Pinus albicaulis. The sequence goes on from CM076577.1 coordinate 264,914,889, forward strand.
ACAAATTTGGACATAAACCCAAATTTGACGTCAAGCTACAATTTTCTTGCAAATATGTAGCGCATCTAGGTTGTATGTATTTTGATTGAATATTTTCGTATGATTTTGTGGGTCTTAGACTAATGCAAGAAGTCGACAAGTTACATAGGCTTATTTTTTGACTTGGAACTCACCGCATCTAAATTGTTTAGCTGTGTATGTGTACCATTAGCTTAAATAGTGTTAAGAGGTTATATGCGTTCATTGGTGTCCTAGACATGGTTGATGCACCTTGGAAGCTTATCTCCTGAACTTGCAATTGAATGGAACTTGATAGGCCTAGAGAACCAATTACCAAATTTAATTGTTAATCATTGAAGCAATTTTTTTTCTTCTTTGAATGACATTTTAAACTTCAAAGGTCCATATATTTGTAATCTAAAGTTCAATGTCATTCTATTCTTTTGAAAGTTGTTTATTTTTTAGGTCCATATATATATTTACAAGTTGTTACCAAATTTTAGATAGATAGTTGTCCTATATTTTGCCCAAACGTGCCAAATTTTTATTGCCAGGGTTATGCTAATGAGATATATATTGTCATTGTCATTTTGAGGTCATGATGAAAGTGTGCAAAACTTTTATAGAAATGATATGATATGCTAATTGGAGATATATTTTTTATTGGCATTTTGAAGTTTTGGTGATTTCAGGTTTTTTTTTTTTTTTTCTCTTCCTCGCGAGAATGCTTGTGTTAAAGCTTTTGTTGGCCAAAACTTTTGGGAACTTGTCCTTGTAGGATGACTTGCAACTTGTCTTTAAAAATATTCATATTTAAATTTAGTGTTTTAGTTTTACTTATGTCTTTTTTCACATGGTATTAAACAATGTTGTAAGCATTGGCATCAAGATAAAATCAACAAGGGTTTGGAGAACCAAAAAATCATAAAAATTGACATCAATAAAAATCGGCAAACATCAACTAAATTAAGATACCTCCAAAATATCAGTAAAAATCGACAAACATTGGACGGGATTAAACATCCTTCAACACAATTTCATCCAGAAAAAGTCTCCCAGTAAGAATAATTGTGGAAATATACACTCTCTAACATTGGTTAGGCCAAAAATTGTGATTTCACGATATTTTCGTATGTTTTTGTGGGTCTTGGACAAATGAAATAAGTTGACATGTTGCATAGGCTTATTTTTTGATTTGGAACTCACCACATCTAAATTGTTTATATGTATGTGTAGCATTGGCTCGATGAGTGTTAAGAGGTAATATGTGTTCACTGGTACCATTGACTCGACAAGTTCTAAGAGGTCTTAGACATGGTTGATGCATCTTGGAAGCTCATCTCCTGACATTGCAACTGAATGGAACTTATTTTTCCAATCAAGTGAGCTCTTATATTTTTATCTAAAATATAGTTCTAGAAGACACATGATAGGCCTAGAGAACCAATTACCAAATTGAATTGTTAATAATTAAAGCAATTTTATTTTCTTTGAATGACATTTTAAACTTCAAAGGTCTATATATTTGTCATCCAAAACCCAATGCAGTTCTATTATTTTGAATGTTGATTATTTTTTAGGTCCATATATATTTACAAGTTATTACCAAATTTTATATAGATAGTTGTCCTATATTTTGCTCAAGTGTGCCAAATTTTTATAGCAAGGGTTATACTAATGTGAGATGTATTGTCATTAGCATTTTGAGGTCATGATGAAAGTGTGAAAAGCTTTTATAGAAAATGATATGATATGCTATATTTTTCGTTGGCATTTTGAAGTTTTGGTGATTTCACGATGTTTTAGCGATAACGTTGGTGTTAAAGCTTATGTTGGCCAAAAATTTAGGGAACTTGTCCTTGTAGGATTACTTGCAACTTTTCTTTAAAAAGATTCATCATTAAAATTTAGTGTTTTAGTTTTACTTATGTCTTTTTCACATGGTATTAAATAATGTTGTAAACATTGGCATCAAGATAAAATCAGCAAGGATTTGGACAACCAAAAAATCGTAAAAATTGATATTGATAAAAATTGGCAAACATCAACTAAATCAAGATACCACCAAAATATCGTTAAAAATAGACCAATGTTCGACATGATTAAAAATCCTTCACATAGTTTCATCCAAAAAAATTCTCTCAGTAAGAATAATTGTAGAAATATACACTCAGTCTAACATTGGCTAGGCCAAAAATCATGATTTCACGATATTTTTGTATGTTTTTGTGGGTCCTAGACCAATGCAAGAAGTCAACATGTTGCATAGGCTTAATTTTTGACTTGGAACTCACCAAATCTAAATTGTTTAGGTGTATATGTGTACGATTGGCTCAACGAGTGTTAAGAGGTTATATGTGTTCACTGGTACCATTGACTCGACAAGTTCTAAGAGGTCCTAGACATGGTTGATGCACCTTGGAAGCTCATCTCATGACCTTGCAATTGAATGGAACTTATTTTTCCAAACAAGTGAGCTCTTATATTTTTAGCTAAAATAGAGTTCTAGAAGACACATGATAGGCCTAGAGAACCAATTCCCAAATTGAATTTTTAATCATTGAAGCGATTATTTTTTCTTTGAATGACATTTTAAACTTCAAAGGTCCATATATTTGTCATCCGAAGCCCAATGCAATTCTATTATTTTGAAAGTTAATTATTTTTTAGGTCCACATATATTTACAAGTTGTTACCAAATTTTATATAGATAGTTGTCCTATTTTTTTCCCAAGAGTGCCAAAATTTTATAGCAAGGGTTATGCTAATGTGAAATGTATTTTCATTGGCATTATGAGTTCATGATGAAAGTGTGAAATTTTTTTATAGCAAATTATATGATATGCTAATGGGAGATATATTTTTCATTGGCATTTTGAAGTTTAAAAATTAAGACATATGGAGGTTTGAGTGAGCCTAATAGTTAGGAGCATGTGTTTCCTTGTAAGAGGTCACAGGTTCAAAGCCAAAGGGGGTAGAGTGTGTATGCCTTCATATAATAAAGCAATCAAATTTTTGCGTGGAGTTGGGACACTTGTCCCACAAACATGGGGGTCTCATACACCAATTTGGTGTCTAGCTTCACTGTGACCTTAAAATTGGATATCATATATCATATTAAAGAATATGCCAAATAACAAACAAATATTAGAGGGGAGCATGGTGGAGAAAACAAAAATGACTTGTGGCATAATAGGTAAGTTGTTATGAGGGTTTTAGTATATATGAGTATTGAAATCCTAGCTACTTGTAAATCTAAGAATAAATAAATAGGGAAAAAGGGACAAATATACGAAAACTACCCTTATGCACAAGCATAAATGATAGTAATAAAAAACATGAAATAGTGATTCAAAGGCTAAACAACATTCAAATAACATATTTGGGGAAAAAGGAAAACGTGTTTCATTCCAATGGAAGGTGAATAAACAATGCCTTGTATCACTTGGTAAGAATACTTGCGGTAGGTGGGATGCAACTTCCTCACCTTTATGCACGCTGAATGGAAATATTTGTTGTGTTTGGACAACAATTCCTCCTTTGTGGATGTCATTTTGAAGGGAGAAAATTGCAAGAGGGTAGAAAAACCAAAATGGATGAGTAAGGATACTCTTTAATATTTTTTCTTTAGAATAACTTTGCTTTGAATTCCTTATTTTCAATGCCTAGCCATGACTTCTATCTATCAAGTAAAAATGAACTTTCATCTTGATGTGAGTGTTTCATTCTATTATAGGCAAGCATGTGCTTGATGAGACCTCAAGAAAGGCTAAATGATGAGTTTTTATGAGAGGGGAGGCTCAACTTGGCCTATACATATCCATTATGTTGTTTTAGTAAGTCCTTGACCATTTATGAACAATGTGAGTAGTTTCTCATTTGGCATCCTTTTTTTCATTAAAACACATATTTTTGCCTACATGTCCTTCTTTCTCCATGATCACTTATATCTCTCATTGTTCATGACTAAAATGATATATAGATGCATTTGTTTAAGTACCTTATTTCTTTATTTTTCTTGAATTAAGATCAAAGTGTTGTTAAGAAGTATATATATATATATGGTTTGCAATAAATAAATGTCGACTAACTAATCAGTGTTCAAGGATCTCTTGTACATATAGGGTGGTTTTTTATGGCCATATCCACCTCGACCAAATATCAACAAGGAAGTTTTCATTATCAAACCGAAAGCCTTTAATACTACAAAGGGACGATCAGTTTTATCAAGTTCAAAGGCTTTTCCCTGTGGATATTTTTGCAATCAAACATGTAAGCCAAGTTTACGTATTGAGAAGCCACAAGAAGTGAGCTCATAAAGACACCTGACAGAGTCGATCAATGCTTCAACGTGTGGAATTTTGGGCCTTTTGGCCAAACTACTCATGCACATGATTCCTCCATATGCGAAGGATATTGTAACTTCATTGGATCGTTGTTTTATAGTGCATATGGCATCTCCTATATCTGCCATGCAACTGGTGATTTACTATTAATAGTTGCATGCATGTTAGTTCCAGTGGAGACCCAGTTGAGACAAAGGTTAAAGGGAAGTTAACTATCAATTGTAATATTAGCAAGCTGCCCAGATGCAGTTAAAACACCACATGATGCCCATGATACTCAACGCAATTGAGGAAGGCTGAAATTCCTAAATAATAGGGTTTGCATTCATCAGGAATTGCGTGAGCAAGGCAGGCTGAAGACAGGCTAACAATTGGCTAAGTATTGGACCAATTTTGTTTGGATCAGTGTGAGACGATAACTGGAGTGCAGGAGACCCTTTTAAGAAGAGTGCATTGTAATTGTTGCATGGTTCCTTGTGGAATATACAATATATGATAGAGGGGTTTTGAGCAGCAAGCTTTCCCCGGGAAAATATTTGTGTTGTGGTTTGATTTGATTCTTTCTTTACTTGTTGTGATTAGTGATCATGTTTATTTTCCGCAATTGATTTGTAGAAGGATTCAGTATCTAGCTTTAGTACATTTCTTGATCGGATTGAATCCATTGATATACATATATTTGTATAATTTATACATGGTATCAAAGCACAAGAAATCATTATAGTGGATGAGAAGTTGAGTTTGTGACTGAATAGAATTCAAATTTGCAAAAGTATTCTTGGTGCGATAGGTGAATTAGGATCGAATGGTTTTCAATGGCTTGAGATTGGAGTATGTACTCGAGGGAAGCTCTATCTATATTGCGTGGAAAAAAAGAATGGAGAGAGTATTGGAGGAAAATGGTTTGAAAGAATTAATTGATAATGACATTCCCAAACCCGCTACAGCAGATGCCGTAAATCTTGATGCTTGGAAAAAGAAGGTTTCCAGGGCGAGAAGGATCTTATTGGAGGGAGTACGAGACCACATTGTTTCAAGTCTCTATGGCAAAGTGACTCCATATGCAATGTGGAAGGCTTTGACAGATCTGTTTCAGAGCAGTAGTGATCATAGAAAATTGGCACTGAAGGACAAGCTCAGGAAAATCAAAATGGAGAAAGGCGACACTATTCCAATATATTTAACAAAGTTTGTCCAATGTTGGGATGAGCTTAAGAGCGTCGGAATTACTGTCGTGGATGATGACTTGGTGAGCCTAACTCTTCTAGGACTTCCCAAGAGCTGGCACAGTTATCAGGACTCTATCAATGGGAGGGAAAAGCTGCCAGATTGGGAACGACTTTGGTCGGATTTAGTGCAAGAAGAATTCAAGCAAATTACCAAGGATGGATCTTCATCTAAGGAAGATGATGAAGAAAATTGTGCTTTGGTTGGTAAGGTGAAGAAGGGGAAGGGAAAGAAATCATATTCCAAATCTGAGACCAGCAAAGAAGGCATGGAGCGTGACATGTCCATAGTGAAGTGTTTTCACTGTCACGAGCATGGACATTATGCCACTAATTGTCCACAAAATAAGAAGAACAAGAAGGTTTCAGGATCTACAGCTGGTGAGGCTTTGGCCTCACAATTTGAGCTTGACTTCTCACTCATTGCATGCATGGTGTCAAGTGCAATGGGATCGGTGTGGTACTTGGATTAGTACATCTTTCTACATGACATGAGACAAATAACTTTTCAGTAGCTTGGAGGAGAAGGACCTCCAGATGCATATCGAAATGGGTGATGACAGAAGGTACAGTGCTATCAGGATTGGTACACTTACCTTCCAGAGACAGGTAAACCCTTTCAATTAAAATATGTAGTGCATGTACCAGGCTTGAAGAAAAATTTGGTATCAGTTGCAATGTTGGAGGATAGAGGCTATGATGTTGTTTTCAGTGAGGGAAAATATTTCCTGCGACACAAAACAACAGGACAAGCCAAGAAGATTAGGATTCAAGCTAAGAATCTCTATAAACTTGATGTAGATGGTTGCACAACATTGATGGGTAAGGCGGGAAAAGTGGTGACCCGGGATGAGGGTGAGTTATGGCACAGGCGATTGGGCCATCTTCACCACGGAGCCTTGAAGGTCATGCAACATATTTCTACTGGTCTTCCCAAGGGTACTCTTGCACAGTTAGACAAATGCAAGGGATGTACCATGGTGAAGTGTGAGAAATCCATGCAATTGTCCCTTGAGAGGGAGCTTTATTTACATGCAGATGAGGAACTCTTGGTTCCAAAGAATGAATCTCAAGATGTGGAGCAGCCACATGTGAAGGATCATGGAGTGGAAGAAACCACTCAAGCAGAGAAATTTCGAGCCAATCTGGTAAAGGGGTGCATGCAACTATACCTCTATGTGTGAGGTGGGGCGATGTGCAAAATTAATCCCAAGAAGAAATTTGGGCAGGGTCCTAGAGATGGTGTGTCTCATGGATCGAACTTGGCTACGAGGACCCCACAGAACAACAGTAGCAGGATCGGTTAGATTGATGCAATCAGATGTCAGGAAGACAGAAATCAGAGTGACAAGTATCAAATATTGGAGCGCAGATTAGAGTTGGCAGCAGTGCAGAGTGCATGGATGCAGATGTCAACAACGCAGATAATCCAGTAGACATGTGTAGTAGGTACCAGCAGTCAGAAGACCCTGATGACAAATGCGTTATATTGATTCAGTTGTTTGGAGGCTATTCAATTTCAGAAGTGTTGCATGCAAGAGTTGCATGTGCGAGAAACATTAGCGAAGTGTTGCATGCAAGAGTTGCATGTGCGAGAAACACTAGAGAAGTGTTGTATGCAAGAGTTGAATGTCGCATGCAAGAGGTGCATGTGCAGATGCAAGGACATTCCTTTCTTGTTGAGAGGTTTGCAACAAGAAACAGTGAAATTTGCAACCAGAGGCAACATGACAGCACCTACACTAGTGTAGGACCACAGGCCATGTAGTGATGTGTCCTGGTGATATATTAGTGTGAAATTCAATTTATGTAATAAATTGGATATATGTCAAATTTAATTATCCCTTAATTAAATTGGACAATAAAATGTAATTTTATCTCATGATAATCACTTGTAATAGTTAACTGAGTGTGATAAACTCAGTTAGCTCATGAATTTCAAGTTGAGGGTGGTTGGTGAGGCATGCAGAGTATTTCTATTAGTTATGGAATTCGAATTGCAGTTGGTGCATTAGTTTAATGCATGAGTAATCAGTTCACTCAGTTAGGTGAGTTAGAGTTAGTTGAACTAGTTGTAATTGTTTGTTGCACTAGTGAGAGATCAAGTGAATTAAATATTATTTAATTTACAGTCAGTGATCTGCCATGCAACTGATGATTTACTATTAATAGCTACATGCATGTCAATTACAGTGGAAACCCAATTGAGACAAAGGTTAAAGGGAAGTTAACTATCAGTTGTGATATTAGCAGGCTGCTCAGATGCAGTTAAAACACCACAGGATGCCCATGATACTCAGCGCAGTTGAGGAAGGCTGAAATTCTTAAAGAATAGGGATTGCATTCATCAAGAATTGCATGAGCAAGGCAGGCTGAAGACAGGCTGAAAATTGGCTAAGTATTGGACCAATTTTGTTTGGATCAGTGTGAGACGATAGCCAAATTGTAGGAGACTCTTGTGAGAAGAATGCGTTGTAATTGTTTCATGATTCCTTGTGGAATATACAATATATGATAGAGGGGTTTTGAGCAACAAGCTTTCCTCGGGAAAATATGTGTGTTGTGGTTTGATTTGATTCTTTCTTTACTTGTTGTGATTGGCGATCGTGTTTATTTTCCACAATTGATTTGTAGAAGGATTCAGTATCTAGCTTTAGTACATTGCTTGATTGGATTGAATCCATTGATATACATATGTTTGTATAATTTCTACATTTTTTATGTTTGATTTTTTCTTTTTCTTTTGTAATAAGTCTAGGAGAACAATTTTTTGTTGATGGTGTACTTCCTTAGCGGTCGATAGAAACGATTTCTTTTAGCATAATCTTTAATATGTTTATTAGTTTGGATTTATTAAATTAAAAAGAAATATAATTTTATTATTATTATTATTATTATATATGAAAATAAAATTAAAATATATATATTTCTTAATAATGAAATATGGTTTTTAAAAAACAATTTGCAAATTTCAAAATCTTAAAATTATTTAAAAATAAAACATTAAAGCAAATTTCCAAAAAAACAAATGTTTTAATGGAGAGAGTATCAAAAACTCCAAAATCACATATAAATTCATTTGTTTTGTAAAGTTGTTCATTCATCATAACTGAAGTGTTTCCTATCCAACGATTTCAATACATTATATGAAAAAAACATTATATTTAATAAATTGTTATTAATGTGATAAACTTAAAATAAAAATTAATTAATATAAATTAAATGGGAATACTTTTTTAAAATAATACTAACACCATGGCTAAAAGTTGTTGAAATTTTAATGTTTTTCATAGAGGCGATATTTTATCTTTAATGTCATCCTTGGAATTTTAAGGCTTTTCAGAGACATGATATTTTATCTTTAATCCCAGATCTAAAAATCGTTGGAATTTTAAGACTTTCGATATTTTATCTTTAATGTCATGTCTATCGTTGGAATTTTAAGGTTTTTTAGAGTAATTAAATTTTATCTTTAATGTCATTAAGAAACTGTTGGCAATTTTTTTAATTTTTTTTAACATGATCGGGAATTTTGTATTATATTCCAAAAAGGGAAGCAGAGCTTCCAACTACAATTCGCTGGTGGGAACAAAATGGAGGCATAATACGAAGATATGATGCATTTTTGACATCTAGATCCTTTACATCATTACAGATTGATCCTCCTATAACTCTCAACATGTAGATTCAGACATATTGTTGGAGTAGTAATATAACATTGCATTTCATTTCTACTGTAGACTTTCGGGAGAAATAAACCAATACAAATAAAGATAGATTGCATTCTAAAAACTAGATATAATTGAGACAGCTAAAACTTGACATGGAGGTAAAATAGATTGGCACACATAGATGTGCATTAGCAGTATATCATCCCATTGAGTGAGATAGATCGATTATTTCTTGTTTACATTCCTATCCTCCATAGGTCTGACCACACTGTTGCGATCTATCGAGTTTTAACTACCTTTAGACCTTTTGGTGGTAACATCTTGGAGGAAGTTTAATGTGTTCTGCAAGTGAGCACATCTGTTGCTGAGATTTTCATAATCCTTTTTGTATCTGTTGAGTCTGTTAGGGTCCTATATTTATAGGATATCAAGGTGATTGAGTATGTCATATTTATGATTTTACATTGTAAATTATTTTCAATTTGCAAATGATTTCCAAAAAAAGTATATATAAAAGAAAATCAAAAGAGGGTATGTCAAAAAGAAAAAGAATATGAAGAAAAAGACAAAAGACAGAAAATTGAAAAAAGAATAAAAAGATAATAAAACCCCACAAAAGAAAAATAAAAATAACACTGAAAGTGTTGCAAATTTAAATGTCACTACTGTTAAATTAGTTTCCTTTATGTTAAAATCCAATAAAATTGTGTGCATCTTGTCTTAAAATGCCGCAATAAATAGATTTTTGATCATACAACTTAATCATGATGGAACAATTGTGAATTTCATGTTAATTAGGTTAGTGAATAAAGATCTGTCAAACAATATTGACAAATCAGTGGTTAGGTAGAAAATGAAATTGATTCAACAGTCTAATCTGAATTAATAGGAGAAATAAGTGATAGAGTAATTTAGATTTTAAAAAAAAGGATATGTGGGTTTGCTAGCTTAAATGCTATGAAAAAATGTTAGCCTAGAAAAAGAATTGAAAATGAAAGGGTAGTAGAAGTCTGTTATATTTTTGAAAAGCATGAAATTTTTATCCTAAGTTTGAAAATTACAAAGTTATATTTCATGCGTAGGAGAAGGCAAAGGGTAAATGTTTTATCCTAAGTTTAAAAGGATCGGGTGCATCAATATGTAGTTTGGACATATAATCCATAATCCTAAGTTTTCACCTTTATCAAACCCCCGCTACCCAAAAAAACACCTCATCAATTCACATCTCCGCTTAACCTACCATCACATCTCTGCTTAACCTACCATCACATCTCCGCTCATCCTATCTCCCACTCTTCCATCCGATGGCCTTTATTAATTTTTGGTGCCCCCTCTCCATCCGAACTTTACCGTCAAGGGGGGCAGGGGGGGGTGGGCTAGGGGGTGGGTCCGAAAAAGATGGTTTTGTGTTTTGGTCCCACGCTAACATGGTGCCCTCCCGTCATTTCGCACCCCCCCCCCCCTGCTTAAACTGCTTACTACTTTGGACCCCCTTTGAAAAGCATTTTCTCCGCCGTATAAAAACTGTCAGTCCACCCGTTGAGCGCCTGTCATATCACACCACCTGGACTATACCGTTTCCAATTAAATGCTTTCTCGTGGTAATACAGTCATTGATGAATTTAATTCATCACTAACCATTAATCCAACAGATCTGCGCCACTCTCAACGGGAAAATGATCAAACTGTGTATAAATACATACCTGATCAATTTTTAACCCTTTACCTTACCATTTTCTCTTCTTTGTACATGTTTGTTGCAAGTTGACAGAGCACCACAAAATCCATCCGATCACTGTCAAAGTACTCTCTGCAACTGTCACTGCTTTTTCCTAATCTTAGATCTTTTACACAGTCTCATCCCCCCATTTGTCTATTAGAAACCCTCATTCACCATAAAACTTGATCCAACCATGTCTCCTAAGAAGAAGGGACAGGAGGAATCTGTAAATCCACTGCTACATCCCCTAGTTGACCTTGATCACCTACCTTTGGCAGACAAGGATTATAAAATACATGAAACCCTGTGTTAGTTTGAGTTATTCGAAATTCATTGACAATTCTGATGATATTGGATTGTGGGAGTCCAATTTTCCCCACTACATCTTTCCCCAAGCCCACAGTGCCCCTGACTTCATTAGGAAATGTCAAGCTTGTTGTGTGCCCAGCCAGAGAGCTATTATTTCCCCTACAGGAGAGATTTTAATTACCATCACTGCTCAAGCCATAGACCAAATGTTCCTGGCCTTATCACATAAAATTCCACCCCTTTCTCTCAAGAAGCGCTCACTGAATTATATCAGAAGCTGGAATTTGCAAAAAGAGCTAAAACTCTTGATATTTTTATGGCTAAGGATGCCCAACTACCCAAGAATAATCCTCCCCGTCCATCCTCCATTTTCCCTGATAGAGCCAAGCAGATCATTACAGTTATCTCCTACCTCTTTGGTTATTACTCAGATCAGTGGGCAGATGAGGCCATTATAGGATTCCTTTCCATTTTTCCCTCAGATTATAAGCCTTCCATCTTATTCAACTTTAGCCAATTCCTTGTAGATTCCATCCATGAACAATTTGTCAAATTCCAAACTGAAGAGGTGTTTAACTATGCCTTTTTTTAGTGAATATGTTTTTATATTTTCAGGGAGACAGGTTCAAGTTTGCATTGCAGAAGTTGGATGATGATGGAAATCAACAATCTGTCATCTTATGGACTACAATGGAAATGAAGGAGAAAAAAGAATACTCATACAAATAGTTCATAGAATTGTGCTTACATCCAATACTCAGCCTTCTAAGCAGCAATTCAGAACCAAGAATCAATGAATAAATTAGGAAAATCTTGCAGTTATTAGACCAAACCAAAACAGGAGACTGGTATCTTTACCAAAATTACACAACATTAAGGATCTATGGATGTGAGCTTGCCCCATATAAGCTCCCAAAATTCCTCCCCATGAGGATTTTTTCTCTAGAATACACCAGACAAATGATCAATGCTGATGAGGTCCATTTTTTGTCTGCCAAGAAGAAATCTCAATTTAGGATCAAAACACAAATAGGACCCTTCATCTGTAAATACATGACAACATGGGAGGAAGCAGAAAAATTGCTGAAATAAATGCAATTCAGCCTCAATTTTACATGGTCATATGATCCATTAGGTACCATCTCCAAGCTAAGGGTAGAGAACAAATCTACACCTTACATTCATACACATAGAATAGATATTGGGAGGTACATGAACCAGCTAGAGTGGAATGAGAACAATCTACAACAGGTTGAGGAACAGTTGGTTTCAACTTCAACATCACAGACTCATGTTCCACGGGAGAAAGCATGAAAAAGAATAAGAGAAGAAGGATCACCTTCAGTGACTGACACTTCCACAAAAGAGTTATAAATCATGCACAGGAAGAGGACTAAGCTAAATCCCAAGGTAAATCCAGACAAGGATTCAGAGAAGGAAGTCATCATCATCACCAAAGAGATACCTAATTCCTCACAAGTAGGTGATCAGACCACACTCTCTCCTACCACCTCTACAACTTCACAGGATCAACAACAAGTTATTCAAACTAGTACAGTTGCCACAAGGGAGAAAGAGAAGAGAATATTTGATACATTCATAGAGATTAAATTGAAGAATTAAGTTTTGAATACTAGTACATATAATCAGTTCTAGAAGCGGACTTCCAGCTCTCAGAGTAGACTGTTGTCAGCGCTTGACTCTGAGAAATGAAAAATGCATATGGCTTTTCTCCAAGCACAAATTCCATAGCCCAAGACATCAGCAGATTATAAAAAGACTGCATTTGAATTTGATATAAAAGACATACATCCCGTTGATCAAATAGAGATGCACAAACAAACAGGTGAAATGATTTCATCTACAGTCACTAACATTGTTATGAGTTTGTCCAAGTTGCAGGTTTCTTTAGCAAATATCCAGTCACAGCTCAAGAAGGAAGAAATCTCTTCCATGGCCAAGGATTCAAGGATTAAGTCTTTGGAAGACTTAGTGATCAGAATTGGATATGATCGCTCCAATATCAGAGCTGCAGAAGAGGTGATTAAAAATAAAAATGATGACATAACAGCATTAAGGAAGGAGCTAAAAATGCCAGCTACAAAGGACCCTTTGGCCAAAGAAATTGAAGAGACAAAGTCCCAGAAATCAATGATGATGAAGCTCATCATGGTCCAAAATGCTCAGCTAAGGCAAATGGAATCAGATATGGAGAAGATGATAAAGGAAAAAGAGCAGGTTGCCAAGCTTTCATTAGTTCCTTTGGAGGTTGTACCCCTTACAGCCATTCCTATAGCCACACCTTCTACAACAAGTACAACAAATGGAGTTGAACAGCTCACCAAAGCAGTGTAGAATCTGTCAATTCAGACATAAAAGATAAAGAAGCTTCATGACCAAGTGAAAATGTTACAAGATCATAAGTCCAGGACTGAGAGCTCACATGCAACCGAAGCCCAAAGAGCATAGAAGTTAATAGAAAGGTTGCAAAATTCTGGGAGGGAGTCATCTATAGCAAACACCATGGGCCAAGTCAAAGGGATAATTTGGACAGATATCATTGAGTCCATCAATGAAATATAGCCCTGCATACATATCATATTTGAGCAGAAAGAATTCATACAAAAATCCAATTATGCCATCAAAACTATCAAAGAAGACCTTGGAGACATGCCAACCACTGCTAACAAAATTATCAAGTTCTTAAATTCCAAGAATGGGTATGAGCTGGATGAGTTAGGAGTTGAGGACAGGACAAAGAAAATTTTGGAGGTAAAGAAGATTCTCACAAAGAGAAACTTGATTATACAGTTGGAAGAAAAATGTCACAGCTTAGAGATAGCAGTAAACATATTTTTCAGTAGGATAGAACCTTTAACTCAGAAAGTTCTTCCTTCTATGTTTGTAATAAATGACAAACTGATTACCAGAGAGGATTATGTAAATAAGTTGAATGAAATTGCCAAGGATACAACTAAATTTTCAAATATCATAAGCACTATGACAGGGAAATCTTTCTTGGAGGTAATGGCTCATGGCCTTTTCATCCAGCACGAGATAAACCACATTTTTGTGGTAAAACCAACCTTTTCCAAGTATACTGAAGTGGATGAAATCTACAGGAAGGTCATCAAATTAACTATCCCAGATGAAGATCGATCGGATAAGTTAACTGAGTTGCAAGAGTAAAAATTAATAAAGAACAGTGATCTGCAGCCAGCTTATAGGACAACACATCAGCCAGCATTACAGCCAGCACAACTTACAAATAGGCCTACTCAGCAGCTAATTCCTTGAAAGCAGTTCCCGAAAGCTGGATCACCCACATTGAGCATATTTTTGTCACAGTTAGAGTTTATTGTTATATTTAGGCTAATAATATACTATCTGTTGAGACAACATTTATTGTAATCAATGTTGTAATATTTTAGTATAAATACTTCAATATTTGAAGTATTAGAGGTTTATTTATAAACATATTTTGCCTACTGTGCAATTGTAAATTCCATTTTTTTGCTGGAGCATCAATAATACAAAGAATTCTTTCAGGATTCATGTGGTGTAATTACTAGTGAAGTGTTTCTATTGTTTCTGCGTTTTCCACCATTATTTCCTTTCTCTGTGTATCAAAAATTCTTAATTGTAAAACAGAAAGTGTGATGAATAGAACATGTTATTTAAAACACCTTATTCTAGCTTCTTTTACAATTTAAATGTTTTCTACTTCAAGTCATATTGAAAAATACTTAATTTCTTTTCAGTCTCAACTAAAATCCACTTTTCCATCATATTCATTATTCATTTAAAATCTAAAAGAATCCAGTAAATGCAACCTAGCTTGCCTTGTTATAACTCCTTTAAAAATTGATGCAAAATCCAGTTTTATGTTTTGACTCCATTTCCTAATGGGAAAATAAAGATTTAATCAACCAAATCAATCAAAATCAAACAATCACTAAGCATAGTCATAACTAGTCTAATAAATATTCAAAACAAAGTTAAATCTTAAAGAGATGTCCCTCTCTGAAGCTAGCAGGGCTAGATCCAAGCTTCCAAAGTTGTTTTTATGTTGTCCTTTGTGTTAAATCGACCAATCTTTTAAATTATAAAATGATAACATAGTGGTGACCATACTGGGGAGAAAAACATTTTATGTTCCTCAGAAAAGTGCCTCAGTTCCAGATCTGATTATTGATGGTGGACAGTGATCAGATACAAGAAGGCTGGATTATTCACCTGGTGACTCCATGTTCAAAGTATCCAGAGCTTCAAAGTTTTCAAGGTGACTCCACTGTCAGCGAATCTAGGTTTTAGAGCATTCATGGCGACTCCACTACATGTTGATCTGATTTCTTGTTGAACGAAATGAGAGGGTATGTGGCAAATCCTCTATCTTGTGAAGTTTTAAAAGAATTCAGGGATGAGTTAGCAAAGTTTCAAATTGATGAATATTTTTTAACAGTCGTGTTTCAATGTTTTAAATCAAACAAATTTTCTCCTGAAAGTAAATTTTGTTTTCTTGAGTTAGTTGTTGAAACATTCAAGAAGGGTATTGAACTTTTGGATTTTCATATTCATTCATATAATTTCCAATATCCTAAAAAATTCTTGGAAAATATTCCTTCTCTAAAGCAAGAGGAGATTGTATTTCCTTTTGATGAGAATTATGTTTTCAAGTATAAGAATGAAATTGTAGAGTTAGAATCAAGGTTTAACCTTGAGGATACAACTGATGAAATCAGCCATGATCGACTAGTCATTGAAATCCTAAAAGATAATATAATAAACCATGCTTTTATTGATCCTATAGCAGACTACATGGATGTTCTTTTCAGCTTAAGTGTTTAACCATGTTTTCACTATAAGGACTAGATCCATCAGCAGTTGCCATTACATGTTACAGTTTTGATTTTGTGGACAAATAGTGAAGTTGTCCTTTTGATTATGTTAACAAGCAGTCAAGTGTTCCACTTGTTCCAGCAACTACTTGACTGGCTTCATTGGCATTTTTTAATTACTTGATTCAGCATGATTTTCAGCAGTATAAGGTAGGTAGCGGTATGCAAATAAGCTCAGTGCTTTGAGCATTTTTCCAAGCATTATTTCGAGTTTCAGTTTCAAATTTCATTTTAGATTTCAATTTGCAGAAAGGTTTTGATTTCAATTTGAGATTATAGTCATAGATATTTTAGGGCAGAGCATGTTGCAGGCTTTGGATCAGCCCAATGGATCAGGCTACTAGTCTACGGTGTTCTTGGCACCTCACAGGGAAAGTATCATCCCTAGCTGGAGCCTATGTTAGGGTCCTATAAATTTTTATAGGGTCACTTGATTATAGCAGATGATTATTATATTTCAGATGTTGTAAATAATATTCCATATTGTAAATTATTTCCAAAAAAATCAAAACCTTAAGAAAAATAAAAGAAATATGCTTGCAACTCAAAATGCAGCATTAGAGGATAATTAAGTATGTTTAGATTAAATTAATCACATCATTTAAATGTGATTAAATAAATTATAATAAGGATTTGGCACTATAGTTTGATTTTATTATAAATTTGAAAGCGACAAAAGGCACATCCCCACAAAATTGTTCTGTTGCATACGATTAAAGGGCCTGCAATTATCCATCGAACGATCCTCCCGATCTCCAAATCAACGGCACACATCCATTTTCGCCCCCCCCCTATCCATCCTCGCTTTGTCTGAAAAGATGGTTTTCCCTCGTCATGTCCCATGCTATGTGGCGCCTTCACCGCATTTCGCACCCCCCTTCCTCAAACCACTTACCCTACTCGACCCCCTCCGAAAAACCGCTCCTCCTCATCCCTTTCCCGCTTGATCCCGCTCTCGCTTACTGTTCCATTCCCACACGTGTCCTTCTGCACTCACGCATAAATTATTTATTCTAACGATGTGCCTCCACATCATCCCCCACCTCCATGTCACCTCCCTCCTCCACGTCATATGTTTGTTTCATGGCCAGTTAAAACTATGTTTTTTCCCTATACAACACAGTAATTTTAAACATGGTTTACAAAAAACTGAGAATGAATTTTAAATAATTCAAAGAGATTTTTTTGGATAACATACTCATATACACCTCGGATGCAGGTGACAGAATTGACACGCGTGACAATCACATCCCACTCCACTCGGATAACAGAGATCTCTCACACAGAGCTTCATCTGCTGCAGATGCACATACCGTTAGCCACTCGCAGAACCAGAAATGATGACGATAGGACGAGTACTGTGTCACCATGCCCTGAGCATCACCTTGCACCTATCTCCATTAATTTCCATCATGATTAACCAGTATCACAGCCACACCCCATCCCCCGAGCCTGCTCAGGTTCTCAATCATAGCACGCAGATACGTGCGAATCCCACTCATCGCTATCCTCATGGAACTCATCCCCACCCCTTTATAAAGCTGAGCTACCTGCCCCTCTCATTACTCAGCCTGTTACCTTGGCCTTTTTCCCCCCTTACTCTACTCTGGCTTCTCACAAACTTCAAAAGGTTGCGAAGCCCCGGTGCTAACATGGAGCTATGCAATCTCCTTTGGACTACCACACTGCCTCCTATGCATATGCCCCCCAAATCTTTCTTCCCCTTTAGCCCCAGTGCTGCTCACCCTTGTGTGTTACTTTTTCTCCTGAATTTCTCTCCCCGATCCAGGTGCGCAATGGCTCCAAGACTTCGCCAATGCACTATGCGTGGAGGTCATAGAGGGGCTCTCCTGCGATGTTATCATCGTGGAGAGGATAATCGTCTCGAGTCGATTTATGGCTCCTCTTCCAGCACTTTTGCGCATGAGAGTCCTGATCCTGAGCAGCGTGCAGAAGCCTCTAGGCATGCTACGTAGAGAGTAGGTCATGGTTTGAGGAAGTCCACCATATCTCCCCAGATGCACTCCCATCAATGCAATTGTGTCCCTCTGACAGCTCTAGAGAAGGAAGATGAGGACACGAACATATGGGTCATGGACTTCGATGGCATCTGGACGCGTGTTCCTGACGGCATAGACCCAAACTCCCCCATCCTCTGCACTCCAGCGGGCATTCCCAAGCACACTGTGGCAAATGTGGAGGCAGTTGTTGCGTAGGCTCATGCTTGCCCCATTAAGGAGGATATCCCCAACAGTGATGATGAAGATGATAAGTAAATTTTGCGCAGCTGCACAGTTCTCCTATGTTTTTTGTCATGCTCGCCCTCAGGGCCTTTCTGCTATCATTTACTTTGTGTTTTTTAGATATTTCAATGCTCCTGCACATAATGTATTTCTCGATTTTAAGTTTTTTCTGGGCTAGTTTCCTCCCCCGAGGTGGCCCAGAAACAGTGTAACAAAGGCTAGGATCGGTTAAGCGCAGCTTTCCAACCCAGCCTGTAGCATATGTAACTTTATGTTTTCAAAATTAATAGAATATCTCAACTTACAAAAAAAAAAAAAAACATACTCATATACAAAAACCTCTCTCATTTTTCTAACAACTATTATGGTTTGGGCGATTCGAAGGAATCTTTGTAAGCATATTTTCCCAATATTTCATGTTTTTAGTCAATATTTTCAAATATGGTTTTCGTGCAGGTGGAAATGAATTTTAAAAACTTGAAAGAGGCTTATTTTTCTAACATACGTATGTACAAAAACCTCTATCCATTTTTACACAGACATTATGGTTTGGGAAATTTGAAAGAATATTTGAAAGCACAGTTTCCAGAAATTTCTTGTTTATTTGCAGAGAAGATTGTGGCCAATGAGAGATGAATCTTGAGAAACTGGAGGAGGTTGATGTTCCTCATATTCCAATGTACAAAAACCTATCTCACTTTTTACACATGTATTATAGAATGAGAGATACATTCACATCTTCACAACCTATTTTTATGGCTGTGAAAAGTCATGTTTTAGACATCTTTCTACAGAGAATATTGTGAACAACTAGAGAAGAATTTTGGGGAAATGAGAGAGTTTTATCTCACAAAAATCTTCATATATGATAACCTCTTTCAATGTTTACATATATATCTTGTATTGATATATTAAAAGGGATAACTGGATCCTATTTTTCAGAAATTTGGGAGGAAAATGCTCAAAGACAGTTAATGACTTGGAGGCCACCTCATCAAATAAGAGTTGTTATCAAATTCAAATTGCTCTTATTTGTCACCAGAAATCCAAAAAGATAGTGCCAAGTAGATTCATTAGTTTTTAATGTCCTATGTTTCAGTTCTATTTGTGTAACACATTTAGAGATATTTGTAATAAATCTTGATATTTTTTCAAGATATTTTAGTTTAGAATTTGTATAAATACTACTTCATTTAAAGTAATAGATGTTAGGATTTGTAATAAGGAAGACTGCCATTCATTGTAAGGTTGTTCACTAAGTTCAAGTGACCATTTTCAACTAATACAAGCCCAGTTGTTTCAGGATTCATGTGGTGTACGAAATTGTGATGTTTTTCTTCTGTTAATGCATTTATCCATTTTTTTCTTTCTATGTAAATCTTCAAATCTTAATTGTATAACAGAAACTTTGATGAATAGGATATGTTAATTAGAACACCTTATTCTATTTGTTTTCAATTTACATGTTTTCTATTGAGGTCATATTGAAGAATACTTAATTTCTTTTCAATCTCTATTGAATTCCATATTTCTTCCACTTCCATAATTCATTTAAAACCCTAAAACATCCAAAGTAGTGAAACCTAGCTTGCCCTGTTTCACTCAAGCCTTATACTTCTACAAATTGATCACCCCCATCCTCTTTGACTCAATTTCCTAATGTCCTTACCTTGTTGTTCCAACCAAAACAATTCAAAAACCAAACTCTGAGCCCATTAACAAGCCTAAAATTTCCAAGAAAACAAAGCTAAATTTTATAGAGAGACCCCTCTCTGAAGCTGGCAGGGCTAGATTCCATCTTCCAAAGCGATTTTGATGTTACCTTCAAGGTTTTTTCTTCATCCTTGAAATTACGGAGTGATAACAGAGTCGACGAAGGATGAGGGCGTGCTCTACTCATTTATGTTCCTTGAGTTGATTGAGAAGTTCCTTGACATGCTTGATCATGATTTTATTGCCTTTGCAATGAGAGCAGGGAGTGGAGTTGGGTGAATCCATATCTATGCAAATAATGACAACAGGGATATGGGAGCGAACCTGACGGGGATGACGACAAGGATGAAATATGAGAAAGAAGGAGAACAAAAGTAATTGCTGAGGAGATGGGAAGGAGGTCAATAGAGACACGCCGAGGAGATAACAGAGGTCGTAGAGAAGGAACAACAACACACATAAAAATACAAGGGAAGAGGGAAGATCCAACACAAGGAAAAATGCACAGGGGAAGGGCTGGAACGACACCTGAGTAGAATAGGGAGCGAGGAACAGAGCATTAAAAGGGAATGACAAAAACCCATAGGATGGGGGAAATAAAAGGAGGACGGGGGAAGGAAGGGGACAAAATAGGATGATGGAGGGGGAGGAACGAGGAGAAGAGAGGACGAGGGAGGGAGGAAACCGAGAAGGGAGGATATCGGGGAAATGGAGAAGGATCTGCGTGGAGCAGAGAGCACAAGAAAAAAAAGATATCCAAGGTAAAAAAATGATGGGAAAATTTCAATCAATTGCAGGGAAATAGATGGAAAAATCCAAAGGACGAAGATATGGTGTAAAGGCATGATAGAAAATCTAGGGGATGATTTGATATGATATTTCATTCTCGATTTTGACTTCCCCCTCTGATTTTATTACTACCTTGTTTGCGAGAGCATCCGAAATTAGGTTGTTTTCTCTTAAAATGTGGTATAAGGAAACCAAGCACAAATTTGCCAAGTTTCCCTGAATCCGAAGAATGATTTTTCCAAGGTATGAATTATTTGGAGTGGTATTGTTTACCATTTTTTTAATAATGATGGACAAGTCACTAAAGATGATTGGATTCCTTATATTTTTCTTTTGTAGAATTTGAGAACCCATTAGGAACCCATAAGCTTCAGCTTTTTTATTTGACTTCATGCTAAGACCCCATTAAAAAACATGGCTTGAGTTGATATTTATCCATAATAAAACCACCAGCACCAGGCCTTCCCGGATTGGATTTAGATGCATTATCGAAGAACATGCATAGTTTCTTGAGAGTGTCGATGCATAGTAAAAATTATTTTTATTTTAATCAAATTATCTAGATTTTGGGAGTGAGGGAACCTTTCCTGCATGGAACTTGAGGGATATTCAATATTTCATTAACAAGGCTTATCCAAGTTCTTTCTTCTTGTTGTAGAATAGAGATGTCCATTTTTTTAATTCATTTAGAGAACAAGAATTATGCTGCTAGAGCCCATGTATTTGTGAGAATTTTCCTTGGATTGGGCTTGATGTCTTAGAATACTTGCTTGTTTCTGGCAAGCCAAATGTGCCATAGTAAGAAGGATGGTAAACTAATCCAAAACCTTTGGAGGGTGTTCTTTTTTTTGAAGGAATAAGGGAAAATATTTTTCCAATTTATGTAGAAATCAACAATGATTAGATTTAAATTTATATCAGTTTCCAATGGACCAACGAGGAGATTCTAACAATATTTTGTAAGTTTTCATCCAATTAAAAGATGATTGATGGTTTATTCTTCCTCCTTGCACATGGGACACCTGGAAGGCCCTACATTACCTATTTTTTTAGGTTGTTTATTTTTAAACCCATCCAATCCAAAACCCATCAATTTGATTCCATTTAGAGATTTGATTTAAATATGAGATTCATTTGTTGCTCATCCAATCCAACAAGGGTTTGATTTCAAGGTGATTTGAAATAGGAGGGTGAACCATAATGCAGTCCCTCCAAATGTCCACATCGTGCCCTCCTTTTGGAATTTTGGAGGTGTTTTCAGATATAACAGGAAGGGATTTTTTCACTAATTTCTAAAGCTAAGAACAAGGCCTAATTGGGATCCTTTCAACGAGTAGCGAGTAGAGAGGAAAATTGAGATACTTAGCTTCAAGAATTTGTTTCCACCATCTTGAGTGTCCTGTGATCATTCTCCATATGATTTTTTCTGCAAGGGCCAAGTTCATCAATCTTGGAAGTCTAATAGAAATTCCACATTTGTCATATGGAGAGGTGACTTGCTTCCAAATTACCAAAATGTTTTTTTTTTCATTTTTACCTCCCTGTCATAGGAAGCCTCTAATGATGAGTTCAATTTGCTTATGAACGCTCATCGAAGCTTGAACAGTTGCAAATTGATAAGATGGGAGAGCATAAAGCATGACCTTAATTAGGATTACCCTTCCGACAAGGTTGAGCCAAAGAATACCCCAACCAAACAACTTATTTTTCATTTTTTCTATTGAACTGTTCCATATTTCTGATTTCACATTTTCCTTCGTTATTGGCAATCCCAGGTGCTTAAAATGAGTCCAATTTTCTTGAAATGGAATATTGAATATTTGAGATATCTGTTGGAGTGTTCTGATTGGTACATTCCATCCATAAATTTTACTTTTGAGATGATTTATGAGACAACCTAAAACCTATAAGAACTTTTTCTGAATGTTTTTTAAATATACGGGCAACAATACAAGAGGCTCCTCCAAGAAGAAAAGTTTCATCAACAAATAGTGAATGATTGATGCTATTGATGCCATGTTTGAAGGAGAGGCCAGTAATAGAACCAATTCTTCTATTGTATTCTAAATTTCTACTAAGGGATTCAGCCATTAAAATATAGAGAAAAGTGGAGAGAGGAAAAACTTGTCTCAACCCTCTGCAACTTTGAAAAAATAGACTTGATCTTCCATTGATGGGAGGAGTGATCCAAGGTCCTTTGATGCATGCTTGGATGAGATCTGCAAGATCATTTAAAAAGCCGAGTTTTTTTAGCACTGTTGTGAGGAAGGTTAAGTTCATTCGGTCGAAAGTGTTGGCCATATATAATATTAGAATGAATCCTTGCTCTCTTTTGAGTAGGCTTATATGAAGAGCTTCTTGCACAACCAAAATGTTATCAATTAATTGTCTACCTAGAATGAAACCTCCCTGATTTTCCAAGATTAGATCCTAAAGGAGAGGCTTAATTTTGTTGGCTAAATTTTTTGAGAGTATTTTATAGGAGGAGTTGCAGAGAGAGATAGGATGAAAACGCTGGAAAGAGGTTGGCTTAGTCTCTTTTGGGATTAAGGTCAAATATGTGGAGTTATTGAAACCTCCGATATTTCTTTTCTTGAAAGTCCATCTAATCATTTTTAACAAATATTTTTTGATAGGATGCCAAAATGATCTATAAAAGGAGAAGGAGAACCCATCTGGCCCCGGGGCTTTGTCAGGTTGAAACAACCAAATAACATTTTGTAGTTCTTATTCATCTACTTCTTTCATTATTTTTGTATTTCTTCTTTGGATACCTTGTTGGGTATGTGGTTTATGAATTCTTCTCAATTTGGGGATTCTATATCTTCTGAAAGAAAATTTTTAAAGTGTTGATATGCTTCATTTTTTAAATCCTCTTGTCCCCTGACTTCTCTTTCATCTACTCCTTTTATTGATTCAAAATGATTTTTAATTTTTTTTACCTTGGTGGTATTATGGAATAATGCAGAATGTTGATCTCCAGCTTGGATCCAGAGGTAAAAAATTGTTGACAATTTACCCCGAAAATAGAAAGATGATATTCCAACATCAACTCTTTTCGTTTTCAGGGTGTGTTTTTCCCACATAAAATTGGCGACGTTATTCCAGCATCAACACTTTTCGTTTTCAAGGTGTTTTTTGCACACAAAAATTTGGCGATGTTATTCCATCATCAAAATTTTCGTTTTCAGGGTGTTTTTCTCACACAAAACTGGCAACGTTATTCCAACATCAACAATTTTCGTTTTCAGGGTGTTTTTTGCACGCAAAAAAAATGGCGACGTTATTCCAGCATCAACACTTTGTGTTTTCAGGGTGTTTTTTACACACACAAAACTTGCAAAGTTATTCCAACATCAACACTTTTCATTTTCATGTTGTTTTTTGCCCACAAAAAATTGGCTTTTACTTCCATTTTTAAATAATATTGAAATTTTACCCCAAAAAAAAGGTTATTCCATAATAACACTTCGTCTACGGGTTGTTTTTTCATTGTTTTTTGATATTTTGTTGGTTAGAGTTCTCATTTTAGGTAATAGTTTTCGTTTGATTGGTAACTTTGTTTTTATCATTCATATTTTGTCTCTTCCATGATTGTGTCTAACATGGTATGAGAGCCATGATGTGTGGCCTTCTTTGTGGATTTATAAATCATTAATTGTGTAGTATTCTTCCTCATTGTGCATTTATGTGTTAGGTTTTCTGCCCTGCCAACTCTATCAAACCTAACGCTTGTCTATTGTCAATCCAAACAACAGCTGGGGACATTTTCGTTGCCTTGAATGGCTTCAGTATTTATGTTATAGGCCACATACAATATTGTTTTCTCCCCCAACGCCTAATTTGCTACACCTACAATACTACCGATGAAACTATGCTTTGTCTCTCTACCCAAGCATTACTGTGGCATTCTAAACAAAGAAAAAGTGGATTGGAAATTGGGCGTTACTATGGCGTTTGATGGTTGAGTTCCAAATATGATAGTGTGGCATTGATGTTTCGAATATCTGTATTGTTGAGTGCTCTCCCTCATTCAGTCCACTCCCTTAGAATCAACTCATTACACTCTCATACCAGTGCTGCTCACTATTTCTGAACTATGTTTCTCCTCCAAGAAAACCACTCACCAAGTCAACTCTTTGAGACAACGCCAAAAACGAAGGGAGATCCCACAATAATCCTCTTAACCCTCCATACTCTTGCACAGTGCTCCTCGACCTGCATTTTCAAACATTGTCTATCCTTCCTCTCCTTGACTCATAATGTTGCGACAGCCCAAGGGCGGATTGTTTATTATCGCTTATCTGAGGGTGGATTATTTGCTACTTTGGAAATTTGGTTTTGATGAGACGTGCCATTTGCAAACCCTTCACGAACTCTGGAAGTGTATTAAGGAGAATGATATCATATCAGAGTGTGTCTTTGCTATTGTAGCTTCTTTCCTGGGCTGCATGCCATCTCTGGGACAAATTTTATGTGGTTGGTTGGATGTATGAGGGTCGTATTGAAGTGTTGGACCTGAGAATCATTTTCTGGGTAGTATATTTCACAACCAAACGCTGAAACATAGCTTCTAGTGGAATGATATTTGTATTTACATATGTATCTCTGATGTTTACAAATTTCTAGGATATGCAGGATATTATCAAAGATTTATAGAAAATTTTACAAAGGTAGCTTCCCCGATATTTCATCTCATGAAAAAAGTTGCAAAATTTTATTAGAATGATCAATTTCAGTTAGCATTTGATACCATCAAAGAAAAATTATCCATTGTTCCTATTTTGTGAGGTCCCAAATCATCCTTGTATTTTCATATTCATATTGATGCCTCGTATACGACTATTATGGTTTTACAAGGCCAAAAGGAAAAACAAAAACCATACACCATTTAAATAAAAATTAATTCATTGTTGTGGTCCACACCATTAAAAAAAATCATGATTATATTACTAGATATCTTATATTTGTACACACCAACCACTCTTCCATTTGATATCTCATGGAAAAACCTGTTACTCATAGTAGAGTAACTAGGTGGCTTCTTCTTTGGCAATAATTTGATATAACTATCATTGATAAGCCAATAAAGGAAAATTCCGTTGTTGATTTCCTATCATGGTTTCATAATAAAGATGAATATAATCCTACAGAATATGTATTTCCCAATGAACATTTGTTTTCTTTGTCTATTAATACACTTTGGTTTGCAAATATTGCTAACTACTTGGTTGTAGGTGTTGAGAAATCTATTAGGGCAACATATGATGGAAATTTCTCTTTACTTTGATAATTGTTTGTAATTATAATAATAATAATTATTATTATTATTATGTTATTTTTATCAAACAATTATAAAACTATAAATAATGAATATCACAAGAGAACAAATAAACACAAGATATAGGCTCCATGCCAAGGAAAAACCACACCAAGGGGGGAACCCAAAAAATAATTATTATCTTCTTATAGAATCATATCAAATGAGACATCCAAGACCCTTGACGAAGACCCAAGACTTTCTCCAACCACCAAGCCAACCCTCCAGCAAAACCCTTCCAAAAGATCAAAGTCAACCAGGGTCAAACCATTTCTCCAGCTGAATTTTGGCCCTCTACAACTCTGTATTTTGGCCTTGCAATTTTGTAATTCATCCCTACAACTATTTCAATTCAACAACTTTCCCAAAAATCTTAATTTTCACGCGTGTGAGAGAGACAGATCCCCAAGAGACAAAATTTTGTCCTTCTTCCTATTTTGCATTCCTTCATTGTCCTTCGCTAGCTCTTCTTTTCCCTCCTTATTGAAAATCGAACTTATGTGTGAATGTGTCCTCAAATTTGGTCGAATGATTTTCTATTTATACACTTTTCTAGGGTTTGAATGTGTAACGACCCCTAGTTTATTTTTTTATGTAAATAAAAATAATACCAAGGTAATGGGACACATTCCAAGACAAATGTTGGGTAAAACGTAGTGATGGGTATCACTGGTGATTAATTAATGGCTATGGAAATTGGAAAAGGAATTAACAAAGGAAAAGATGCCTTAATTGGCATTTATTTATGAAATAAATTAAAATAGGAGAAAAGGGAGATGAAGGGCCACAAATTTTCATGAGGAGGAAATTGAAGTGAAAATAGAGGAAAATGAAGAAAATAGGGACTCAATGATAAAAAGTTTTTTGAGGATTAGTTCATAGTTTTGTTGGTTAACCTTTGGCCAGTTCAATTTTGTAGCTCTCTTCTATTCTCTCATTCTCTCATACTCTTGCACACTCAGATAATTATTGGGGCATGCTTGGAGCACCCTAGTTTTCACTTGGATTGGAGAAAGAAGGTAAAGGAAATCATGAAAGAATAAGGAAACAATTGGATTAACAGCTACAGCTAGGTTGCTTTGTAGGTAACAATTTGCATGTGTGATTTCCTTGTTGATTTATGGATGCATGGTATATGCATGTTATTTTTTGGTTATGTTGTCATTGGCATGGAGGATTTCCATTTTCTAGATAGCCATGGTGATGTGGGTTTTTCCACTTGATTGTTTTTTGATTGGTGCACATAATTCCTTATGGCTATGGGTTGGAACAAACACTGTGGAAGCCCTGGAAAAACTTGGGTTGAGTTACTAATCCTGGATCCTAGGTTGGGAGAAACGCTCTGGAGCCCTTTGTGGGTTGATTTACTAGTCCTTGGAGCCAGGTTGGAAAAGTGCTCTGGAGCCCTAGAAGGTTGTGGGTTGAGTTACTAGTTTCTGGAGCCTTAGACAACTTGGGTAGAGACTAATCTAATTGGTTTTAGTAATGTCTGACCATGGAGGCGGAATCACTTTGGATGAGGGTTGAGGTGGTTTTTCCTATGGAAGCCCTGGTTTGGTTATTCCATGAGATCTCACATTCATGCTTGTAATATGGCGTGCAGGTGATTAGCTGAAAGCAATATTTAGTTCAACCCAATCTATGGTCGAGTGGTACGTGGAATTCCTTGATTTGGTTAGTATTTTCATATGTCAATATGAGACATTTTCTTATTGTGATATATGAGAATTTGTAGTTATTATGTTGGCAATATATGGCTATATTTCCAGGATATTTATGCTTGTTAATTTCTGGTTATATGTTGGTTATATGATGTGTACCATTTATGGATCTTGTCATGAATTGATTAGTTAGTTATTGGTTTATGAATGCATGGAATAATAAGTTTCCTTGCAGCTATGTGTAGAGGGCATAGAGTCTTCTTGGTGATTCTCAGATGAATCTCATACTATTATGATCATATATGCATGCATGACTTGTAGCTTACATGGTTTCCATGTGTTTGACGATATTCTTAGTGTGTTCTAAGCAGTCTAGGTCAAGTTCTTGATTCTATTTTGGATGTTTAGCTTTGTCCTCATGTCAATAATGATTCTAAAAAGTCTCAAGTAGTTATGGGTAATGGTCTAGAGGTTGGCCTAGAATTGTGGCTCATATCTCGGGATTGCACCCTTTGAGCTAGGAAAGTTGGGTCACAACCGCATTGAGGCAATGTTGTGCATGCATTTGGAGGCGTATAACCCCACCCAAGCCTTGGCATGAATGCGGTTAGGAGTCTATATTAGTGAAAATAATCCCTAGCTCAGGGTTTGGTCACCTGGGGTGGTCCTTTGGCCCCTTAGTATCCTATAGCGCTAAGGGATGTTGTGAGTTGTTATTTTATGGTCATTTTGTAGGCCCCACTTCATTAACTAGAGCTTGGAGGTCAGGTCATGTCATAGTAACTCTTCGTCTCATGTTTACCCTGGAAGCTCAGTGAAATTGGGTAAATGTGGGAGGAGGGTGTTATAGAATGTACACAATTAGGATGACTTTGACTAGCTAGGTTGACTTGTTCTTGGAGGCATCTAGATAATATTAAACATAAAAATAATAATTTCACCAGGTTAAAAATTTCCCGAAAGGGTATTTTACATATGATTAGGACCATCTTGACTCAAATAAATATTTTCTTGACTTTGAAAAACCGTAGGAGCATCAAACGAATGCTTGACCTAGATGACCATATAAATGGAAAATGAAACCCATGCTTAAAAATAATTTTCTTTTTCTTAATTTCACAATTTACAATAAGTATATAATAACATATGTATAATGAAAATATGAATATTGAACCTAGTCACATACTTTAACAAAAGGGAGACTCCCACAACATTTATTACCCAGAAAAAGACAAAGGGTTGTCAGAAATAGTGCTATGTACTCTTGGATTCAAGGGTACATGTTCCAACCTATGCCCGATCATGTGATCATGCGATGTGTTTGGGAAGATGAAATTTATGGCATCCTAAAAGCATGACATGACGAGCCTTCTCGGGAGGCACTTTGTTGATAAAATAATTGCAAAAAATGATCTACTAAAAGAATATTACTAGCCAAATATATTTAGGGATGCCAAGAAATATATCAGGAGTTGTGAAAAATGTCAAAGAATGGGAAAACCAACACATTCTAATGAAATGTCTCTACAACCACACCTTATGATAGATCCTTTTGAAAAGTGGGTGCTTGACTTGTAGGGTCAATTAACCCACCATCAAAATAGAAGGCATATATTATAGTGTGTATTGATTATGTAACTAAGTGGGTTTAGGCCATGGCCCTACCTAAGGTAATAGAACAAGCAATGGTTGATTTCATATATAAGAAAACAAATTTCGTTTTGGTATCCCATGGGATATTGTTATAGATTAAGGAACTTAATTCACTTCTAAGCTAATCCAATCTATTACTGATAAGTTCAAAATTAAGCACTGAATGTCCACTTTGTATCACCCTTAGGCAAATGGACAAGTAGAAGTTACTAACAAGGTTATGGAAGCTATCTTAACCAAGACAGTACAACATCATCATAAAGATTGGGCTGAGAAACTCCCAAAGGCCTTGTGGGCCTATAGAGTCACTTGTAAGAATTCCATTGGTTTCACTCCTTATGAGCTTATATATGGGAAGCAGGTTGTCCTTCCTATTTAATTTGAAAAAATATAAAGGATAACTTTGCAAGTGGGAATGGACCTCTCCGAGGCTCAACAACATCAATTAAATCAACTTAATGAACTTAATGAAAGCTATCAAGATGACATATACCAAACTATTATTGTCCAATCACAACGAGCAAAGTGGCATGGAACATTCATCAAAAACAAGAAATTTAAAGAAGGATACTGGGATATCTTGTTCGATTCAAGATACAAAGAAAATTTTTGCACCCGATGCCTAAGACGATATGAATTTGAAATTGTATTTGACAACGGGTCTGTAAATCTTTGTATCGTTGATGAAGCACAGACACCATTGATGGCCAACGGGCATCAACTAAGGTTATATCAAAATCCCATGTCTGAAGAGGATTTCATCAAGGATTTAGTTAAGAAATCTGATTTATAAGTTGTAGAGAGGATGGCTAATCCATCCCCTTTTGTGACCTTTTGATTTTTCAGTCCAATGCTACATGGCACTAAAAAAAAGAGAAAGAAAATATGGCAGTGAAAACCTAGTCTCAGGAACTTATGACACCTAGTAATATTGCAAAACTAGCTTTTGGCCAAACTACTAAGGTGAAAATCCTTCTGACTGTGAAAACCTTCTTAAAAGGAACAATGGGATGGGATAAGATTTTGGAGCAAAACTAAAAGACTAGTTGGCAGGGTCTGGAAAAAAAAATACTTATGATATAATTTTTTACTGCCTATAGTTTCCATAAAGGCATTTAATGACATACAAACTATTCTCTGAAGGGGTTGTGGAATCACACTCATAGCATGAACAAGATATTAAGTGAATATGGAAATGCCACAATTTTTCCTATTATCCAGGATAAGACATAATGCACACTATTATATCACGATGTGTTATATATGTCGTTTTGAATTTCGGCTATTTCCCCAACCATTATTTTCCACATAAGCGACTCGTTAATACCCCAAATATCGACTCAACAATGGATGCCTTGACAGGGAAAGTTGGCATGCTAAGTAGGCACATTCACGTGATGGTGGTCATGTATATATCCAATCAGAAAATTGGGGCGCATGAATCATGCACAATTATGGAATTCTGCCATCTTACAGTGGTATCATTTCACATAAGGTAAGTTATTGTTTCAGTGGCTCCAGAATTTTTTTGAAGATTTGATTCACTTGAACAGTCACCATCCGGGATATGGTTATCCATTCAAACAAGTTGTGGTTACAGAGTGACTTATGGTGTGGGAAATAAGTCAAAGTGCAGGGATTACAGGGGAGAAGGCTATGGGGAATTCCATCAACTGTGTAGATCCAGAGAATATCAACGCTATCCAGATTAAAATCGAAGTATTGAATGCATTTGTAGAAGATGGGTGGGTTGAATTCCTCGGTCAATTCCAAGGACATGATGCATAAATTGTGCCAGAGTTTTCCCAAAATTTTAATGGAGCATGGAAATTTTTCAAACAACTCACTATAATGACCAATGAGCATATGATTTCTACAGCGACCAAACTTTCTCGGGACTGGTCTAAAATCTTTAAAATTGATGGAGAATGTTGTTGTCCTTTTCTACAGATGCCATCCTCAATTATGGATTTTAGAAAAGGTATTTGCAAGGAGGCCTTACTTACTTTATGGCGTGATGTATATTTTTTTATTCATAATTTTGTGACATGTGAGGGGAGATATAGTCTGGTCTACCATTACCACATTCAGATTTTGATGTATTTGACAAGGTGTAAACCCCTTAACATGTTGTATTTCTTGTTTAAATTCCTGTCAAAGATGGTTGTGTTGGTTTGGAGGAAGAATAAGAACCATGAGATAGGTTTGTATCATCCGGGATTGATCAAAATTTTGATTGATGTCAAATTGCATAGGCTAGACATACAGTGGGAGGTCTTTGTTCGAGGTATCATAAGTAAACCATAGGCAAGGGTACTACCTCGAAGTGGAAAAAAAAGCCCTAATATTCCTTCTACAACAAAGTGGTGATACCATACTAGAACCTTGACAATTCCTCAAATTAGAAGGAAAAATTATAGCACCTAGCTCCGAGAGTTCAAGCTTTGTGGAAGAAATATCACCTATAAGGGAGATGTACTCTAATATACTAGAAGTTTTTACATAGGAATTTCATAATTTGGGATATAAGATGTTGAGACTGAAACCCCATTCAAAGCAAAGGGTATTGAAGACAATTTTATTAAAGAGTTACCATCAACGTTCAAGGTTGGCATCAATAGTGGAAAATTTGTGAAAGTCAAGCACATCATAGTTAAGATTGTAAACCCCAAGAATTTTCAATTATGTAGCCACAGTTACCAAGACATTCTCAAACAAAACAAAAATTTGATCTTAAAAAATGAAAATATTAAAGCGAAATTAAGACGACATAGGCCTAATTTGAATAATTTAGGAGCCATGCTTCATGCTATATATCAAGAGGAAGAATCTACAACCAAGGCCAAAACATTTTTTGAGAGGTATATAGAAGAGGCCCAACATTTTATTAATGTCATTTTGGATGAGATTTTGACCCATACTTATGTCTTTCTTTAATTAAAACATGAAATGCCACAATGGTAGACTAAGGATGATCTCGATGCAGAAGCATTAGAGCCTCCAAGCCATCAAGATTTTTGAAAAAAAGCTCCAAAATAGGTTTCAATATTGTAAATAAATTATAGTTCCTTAAGTGTAAATATTCTTAGTTTCATGTAATTATTATAGAATAGTTTTAGAAAATTTATGGATAGGATATGTTTTTTCCATAAGGAAAAAACAAAGTTGCCTTGAAAAGCACTAGAGATTTATGGAATAAATCATGAGAGCTTTAGGAAATAAATTAGGGGGTGATTTATGGAGTTTTTTTAGAATTTAGAAAATATATTGCATATCTTAATTCTTATTATTGTAATCCTACGGGAAATGAAAAATAATGGAAAAATGAATGTGGAATCATGGCAAGATATAAATGTATGATTGTGAGGTTATGCATGTACAACTTTTCTTTGTTAATGGAAACACAAATTTTCCAAAGGCTCTGTGTATGACTCCGTGTATTATATTGTGTTATGTTAAATGCTTTGAGTTTGCATTAACTCATTGAAGTGGACTAATTTGTGTGAATTGTTGGAGAGGTGAGAGTTATATTATCTTATTTAAAAGTATTTTTGGATGTTATTAATTGAGTGTTGGCTATCATGAATAAAAATTTGGTTATTGAGCATGTTTTACATATGGGTAATGTTGCATACTTAGCTTGGTCATATATTAAGTTAAGATTGCAGGTGAATGGAAATGGACATTGCATGAAGTGGTGAATTTTCCAACATCAAGTGGTATCAGAGCAAGGATATGCTCTTTGGGAAATATATATCTAAGTGAGAAGGTTTTTTTTTGCAAAGGATGGAAGAGTAGATCTATTGAGATCTGATTGGTTATTGGTCTTGTGTTTTGTTTAACAATTAATTAATGTACAAATAGCAGCCATTACAACAAGTGTAGTTGTGACAAAGGAAGAGGGAGCATTCAGAGCTCTCAAGAGAAGGAATTATGACATAACCCAATAGCAAGATGAATTATTGAGGAGGAAGAGTATAAGCGGAATTTCTAAGTAAGTGAGTAAGGTATATGCAATAGCCGAGAGAGAAAGGAGTGATCAGAAAGAAGGTTCAAGTGAAGTGAACCATTGGTCAAGTTTATAGGTGATAGCTTGGTGAGGTGTTGGCTAGATTTCAACTCACAAATAGACAAGGAGAGTTCACGAAAGAATGAAGTGACAATGACTACTAATAGTCATGTAAAGGGTTTAGTGAGAAGTCACAATCAGATAAAATAAAATGCCAAAGCAATTGGCATGGGGAAGATGAGGAATGAGTAATTTGAGAAAGAGATGACTGAGATGAAGGCATGATTGGATGTGATTATGGATTTTATACAAAAATATGCTGAAGACCAGAGTTGCGGATGGGTGCTATGGAAAAAATTGAAGTGGCACAGATTACAGGTAAAGCTGAAACATAGATTGAGTATTCAGCAAGAGTGAAGAACTCAAGGAAACCAAGATGAATGTGTGCATTTGTGAACCAGATTAGGGACCATTACTTCGTGAGGATAGTGATGAGGATGATGAGAAGATATCTACAAAATATCTTCTAAACTATGTGTAAATTTCAGAGCGGTATGAGGAACTGATCACTGAGTCATCAAATGAGACTATAGAGTCTTATGATTTTAAAACTAATGATTTTTGTATGGCTGCGGGTGTTGATGAAGCTAGACAGTGGTTTAAAATTTTCATACAAAGTGGAGATATGACTTCCAAAGGCATAAGAGAATAACATAAGAAAATTTATGTTATGAAAGAAGATAAGATAAAAAAATTTCATGCAGGTAATCAAAGTGGAAATTATACACAATGGATAAATGCAGTTGATGGTGCACAATTGAAAGAATCTATTAGTGCAAGAGAAAGTTTGCTTATGCAAAAAGCCAAAAGAGGGATCAAGTAGATGATCAAGAGAAACATTCAAATTCAATGCTTATGTAATTTGAGGAGGAAATCAAATTGTTGGAAAGATGGTTGAAAGAACCTGAGATTACAACCATAGATGTAAAGTGAGATGATGACAAAGAACAATTGATGCATACAAAATAAGATAAGATGGAGGAAGGTGGGACAAGTTTGTTTCATAAAAATGAAATTTTATTTCATTTTCAGCAAGAAAATGTAAAGAAGGGAATTTTCTTTTAAGACAATAATAAAGATGAAATTAAAATTGATAATTTTGAAGAAAATAGTTTATTAGTTGTGGATCAGAAAGGGATAACACATTCAAGTGTCTTAAACATCTTGGAAAAGATGCATGAATATGAAGAGTGTAAAGAAGAAGTTGTGGATCAGAAAGGGATAACACATTCAAGTGTCTTAAACATCTTGGAAAAGATGCATGAATATGAAGAGTGAGAGCAGAGAAATTATGAAAACAATGCAATTACCATTGAGGTCATAAGATGTTTATATTTATATATTCAGTTACAAGTGAGTGGTGATAGTAACATGTAACATTAAGAGGAAAATTTGGACACAGAAATTGACAAGATGAGAATGATGATGATGCAAGTGCATGAGAAATTGCACATTGATGTAAGAAGTTTAGTCAATTGTAGGAGGAAAATGACTATACAAGAGTGCATCAAAAAAAAGAATGGATAGCTATAACATAAAGTTTGGAAACCTAGAAGGTTAAAGAAGGCAATGATAACAAAAACAAAACAACAACATGAAGAAGTAGGTGATCATTTATAGTACAAAGTTTGGGATCCAGTAGGATTCAGGAATTAATGACACATGACTAGGAGTTCATGAATTTTTTCCTCCTCAAGAGTCTGATGCAAGAAAATTAGAACTTCCAAGCCATCAAGTTTTTTGAAGAAAATCTCCAAAAGGGGTTTCAATATTGTAAAGGAATTATAATTCATTAATTTTAAATATTCTTAGTTTCATTTAGTTATTATAGAATAGTTTTAGAAAAGTCATGGATAGGATTTTTTCCATAAGGAAAAAACAAATTTTCCTTAAGCATGATATATTTATGGAATAAATCATGATAGATTTAGGGAATAAATAAAGGAGTGATTATGGATTTCTTTTAGGATTTAGAAAATATATTGCATATATTAATTATATTTATTGTAAGTCTACCGGCAATGAGAACTAATGGCCAAATGAATGTGGAATCATGCCAAGAGAGAAATGTATGATTGTGAGGTTATGCATGTAAAACTTTTCATTGTTAATGGAAACAAAAAAATTCCAAAGACTAAATGTATGACTCCTTGTATTATATTGTGTGATGTTAAACACTTTGAGTTTGCATGAAAACATTAATTTGAGTTTGCATGAACTCTTGAAGTGGAGTAAATTGTGTGAATTATTGGATAGGTGAGAGTTATATTATCTTATTTAAAAGTATTTTGGGATGTCATTAAATGAGCATTGGCTATCAGGAATAAAACTTTGGTTGTAATCATGTTTTACATAAGGGTAATGTTTCATACTTAGCTTGGTTATATATTAATTTAAGATTGCAGGTGCATGGAAGTGGACATTATAGGAAGAGGTGAATTCTCTTCCATTAAAGTTTGACCCGGGGATCATTAACAAGGAGAGTCATAGATAGGTGATAGAGAATTTAAAACAACGATGGTTCTCGATGTATCTAACCCAAGAAGAAAAGTGTTAGACCCAAACTGTCAATTGGAAAGACTTATATTAGAAGGAAAGGAAGTTGAAAGAAGAATTTTATGAGGTCAAGATAATATTTCCACCTATTGGGTACCCTCTAGGGTTTACCCTTTTTACTTACATGATTCATGGTTTTCTTTCCAATTAAGGAAAATTAGAGATAACCAACTTTATGAAATAAATCAACCAAAGACTTTCACTAAATTGTATCACAATTCAAACACAACTGATCAAAACTTTTTTTGTGAGTTATATTTATTTAATTTCATCATGCTATACAATTCTCATTGGAATCCCAACCCTTTTGTTGGGGACATAAAAATTCGAGGTTTTACATCCTATATTACCAACCTAGTTAATTGAAAAAAGGCTTCATAATTTTATGAAAAAACATTACTTGAGGCTTGACTTATGCTTCGAGAGGAATACCCATTGACCTACTTTGTTGTCAATGACCTAGAAATATTGAGGTAAGACCCTAGCGACTTAGAAACCATCCAACATAATTATAAATATGCCACCATAAAGTACCATGAGTTAACACACACCTATTCCTTAGAGGGTCTCCTCGTGGCACATGATATCTGGGAAGGGTTACCACTACTCCTATGTGATAGGAATCCCATGGGGTACCCTTATTTTAGCTTAGAACTTAATTAGGAAAGATAATATACTTACTCCTTACTTAAACATAGTTCATAGTGGATAGGGATTTTCTTCCACTATCCACTTCCATGGTGCCCTACTACGTTCTATCAGTCTCCAATCCAATGGATTGAAGAAGAAGAACGATCCAATTAGGAATAGTTGGACAAGACATTAGGGTGCTACAATGCAGAATAATTCAGTGCTACAATGCAGAAGAATTCAGTCATCCTACTTATAATTGTGATGAAATATGCGTCGGGATTCTTGAGATAGAGTAGGTTGCATGGGAACATGCAATCAAGTTGGTTGGGGGAGATGATGAGTCCCTCATTTGGAAAACCTTTTGTTCATTAAAACACCTATTTTTTCCTGCATATCATTAATTCTCCATTTTTTGTCACTCATATCTCTCATTGTTCATGACTACAGGTATACATGCATGCATTTGTTTAAGTACTTTATTTCTTTTGACTGAATTAAGGCTAAAGAACTCTTAAGAAGTTATTTGGTGTGTATGGCTCAGTATGTATATATATATATATATATATGGTTTGAAATAAATAAATTTTTGGTGACTAATTAGTGTCCAAGGTTCTCTTATAAATATAGGGTGGTTTTTGATGTCGATATTCACCTTTTCCAAATATCAACAGGTCAACCTTCACTATCTAACCGAGAGCCTTTTCATATTACAAAGTCACCATCTCTTTGATCAAGTGCAAAGGATTTTCCCCGGGGAATTTTTTTGTTTCATACAAACGTGTAAGCTAGGTGTATGTATTGAGCAGTCATGGGAAGTAAGTTCACAAATACACCTAGACATAACCAAATAATGCATCAATGTTTGAAATTTCAGGCTTGTTAACCAAACTTTGCATGCATGTGATTCCTCCATATGTGAAGGATGGCATAAATTCATTGGATCATTGTTTTATAATGCATATGGAATCGCCTATATTTTGACTGAGTGTTAGCATCTCGATCGGTTGTGTCTGTAACATATATCTAGGACTCACAATTATACTAACTTTTGAGATTCCACCATATCATTGGCTCATTGAGTAGATTTTAGTGTAACAAAACTGGGTTAAAATTTCACGTAATAAAATTAATAAAGGAAAAAATAATACCATGGTTAGGGGACACTTATTCCAATATGAATGTTGGGAATATATCCTAGTGGGCATCACTTGATATTTTTATGTCTAAGGGGAAATTGGAAAAGGCAATGACTAAGGCTTTGAAAATGAAAAAGTATTTTTGCACATTTATTTATGAAAATGAAGGAAATTAGGAGAAAAGGAAGGTGAAAGGTCACGGGTTTCATGTGAGGAGGAAAATAATGGAAAATTGAATAAATTGAAGGCCCCATCAATAAAAATACCCCAAAGTATCAGTTGGTAAGATTTTTTCAGCCTTTTGTCAGTTCATTTTCAGAGTTAGTCTCAGAGAGGAGAGGAGCACAAAGAGGAGAAAGAGATCAAACAAACAAAGGAAGGACAATGAAACGAAAGGAAAGCAAAGATCAAGCAAGCTTCAATAGGAATACTTGCAGGTAACAGATTGCATGTATGATTTCCTAGTTGTTTTTTACATGTATGGTATGTGCATGTTGGTATTTAGTTCTTTTGTTATCAGTGGCATGGTTTTTTTAGGTTTTGACAATGTTTTTCAACCTTATCTTTCCATTTCTATATAGTCATGGTGTGGTGGGATTGTTCTTGGTTTTGAGATTTTGAATTGCCAGAAGGTTTTAGAATCTGGGGCAGAGGTGGTCTCAGGAAAATTCCCAAAGGCCTAGGAATCCCTTGACCGATAATGGACGGATACACAGTAAATCTTGAGGGTGGAGACATGAAAATTCCTCAAGGATGGTGAAGGAATTTGGAGGCATTCCAAGCTTGGTTTAGTTTTGTGATATCGGGGCCGGTTTAGGTGATATCACAGTATGGTGAGGATGGAGGTGGTTTAACCTTTGGATTCCCTTGGTTGTTTTGGATTGGTTTATCCCATGATATACCACATTCATTCTTGGAATATGGCATAGGGGTCATTGGCTGAAAGAAAATTTTGGTTCACCCATGTCTATGGTCAGGTGGTATGTGGAAGTCTCGAACCGGGTTGGATCTTGCCTATGTTTAATGAAAGCTAGGTTCTCTTGATTTTAATTGGTAAATGTACTTGAAATTATGTGGATTTAATGGTTGTTTATATGTTTATATGTTGGTTATAGGTATGGATATATGATAGTTTTTAGTCATGGCTCTTTTAATGTTTTTACTTGTAACTGAAATAATAATGGACGCAATACCTAATTGATGTTAAGACAACTAATGGGAGAGGGTGAATTACGAAATATAAGATATGTACCAAGACAATTTCAAGGAGGTTGTGTGCTGAAAGAATGGATCGTGCTAGGTTTTCACTGAAATTTTCCGCCACCGTCAAGGTTCGCGTAGCCCTGGCTCTCGACACAGCTCCCTTAGCAGCCGTCGCCTCTGGATTGGACCTGGCTGCCGTCCACTTCGGCTCTTGCTCGCTCGAAGCTCACAGATCTGCAAAGGTTCCCAGCATAAAGCTAGTCGCTGCTAGGGTTCCTACCTTTCGTCCGATGGCCGCCTCTGTGCTGCATCTCAGCCCCACAGGCCTCGGGAGCACTTTACCCCCATCGCCATCGCCATGCATGCATGCCCACTCTATGGGGTCTGATCCTGGTGACTGTGCCTGGAAGGTTGAAGTTGGGCCCCCTGACAGTTCTGCATCGCTCTCAAAGGCAAATCTAGAACCAAAGCCACAGAGACTTGGCGCTGGGAACACCAGAGACCCCCCAGCTTCTGATCCCTTCAGCGAAAATGTGCCCTTGCCACTTCAAGAGCCATACCCTGCCAAACTAGAACGAATGCAGATGGGCCAGGTCTGCTCCGTGCCCATGCTGACTGTCAAGGCTGAAATCAAACCCATTAAAAAGAACGGTTGTGCTCAGGAATGCCAGATCTGAAAGAACCCACTGCCGGATCAGAAGAATGGGGAGACAGAGACATTGAGGGATTGGCATAAGCAGGGAGCGCTTACAACCAAATCGTTCTCTGATCAGCCAATAGGTAAGAACCCTTCTCTGCTGAACTCGCCTTCTTTTCAAATATTTATCAGACCTCCAGTGGGCATGTCACATTTAGTCCGGGTAAACGATGACACCTCTATTCTCCATCTCAAGCACAAAATATGGGGATTGACGGGGTACCCAATACCAATTCAACATCTGGTCAATGGGTACAGCTCTCTCCAGGACTGCAAGCTCCTAAAGGATTACTCCATAAAAGAAGAGATGACCATTACCCTAAATTTACGCCTGCGAGGAGGTGATGTAAACCAGAGCATGCCAAGACCAGTAGGGGGAGATAAAGGGAAAACACCAAACAACCAACAGAAAACACATGGAGGCCCCTCCTTCAAAAATATCCTACAGGGGAAAAAAACAGTAGGCTCATCCCCGGAACAGATTGGAAATGCTCCGAGGCCCTACATAGTAGAACAGCAGGAACAAACCCCAGCACTCAAAATCAACAGCACAACAACAGAGGAGCACATAAAGACATATGAAGCCCAGGCGCTAATATGTCGTTTCAACTGTTTCTGGCCCAAACCCATGGATATTTTTCATTGGATCTTCACCCAATGGTCTATGGAATGTGAAATACATCTATGTTCCAAGGGGTTTTTTATTGTTAAATTTTAAACCTCGAAGGAAAGAGATATTATAATCAGAGAAGGGCCTTGGTTTTGGGGGTCCACGGGGCTATTTATCACCCCATGGTTTCCAGATTTTGACCCCAACACCATGACACTTTCTAGATTACCAGTATGGGTGAGACTTCACAACCTGCCTCTTCACTTCTAGAACGAACAGGTTCTCGAGGGCATAGGGAATAGCCTTGGGTGGTATATCAAAACCGAAATGGAAAGGTTAGAAAACAGAATCTTCACCTTCGCCTGGATCTGCGTAGAAGTGGACCTAAGCAAAGGATTACCGGAAAAAATCATGTTGATTTATAAGCAACAAAACTGGTTGCAACCACTGGATTACGAGAATACTGCGTTCAGATGTAGGAATTGCAGGATGACAGGACATCTACAAAATACATGCCCAGAGGTTAAGAAAGAAAACAGCAAAAAGAAACCGAACAGGAAGCAGAGGAAAGGTTGGCAGTTTCCCCCCCCCTGACTCAGAGGAGGATGAGTCAGAAGAAGAAGAGGAACTAGCTCCACCAGAAAGCAAACAACCTACACAGGAACATGAGGTGCAAACAGCAGACACGACTGTTCACATGGATCCACACCTTCCGACGAAAGAATCAGACAGGAACGTCGTGGACCCGGGCAGCGGAGGAATTAAAAGACACCATGCATCAAAAACATCAGATTCAGACAAGGATACAGGACCTCAACATGTAGAAAATCAGATTGTCCTTGTCACTTGCGAGCTATCTCAGGGAGAATGGCTCAAGGTTGAGAAGAAGAAAGGGAGAAAAACGTGATTTGTGGGACGCCTTTCCCACTATCTAGAAGCTTCCAGTTTTTCTGTGTCTTTCTCTCTTCCCTTTTCTTTTTCTTCTTCTTTCATTCTTTCTGAATGCAAGGTAGCCTCGCTACGTCACATTGTGGGCAAAAGCACATGAGCCCAATGGGCAACTTCTGAAAATGCTTCAATGCATATGCTATGTGTAACTTTTCATTTTTATAAATAAAAGGTTACCGATTTTTTCTGCGGAAAAAAAAACTAATGGGAGAGGGTGGTGATACTTATTATTAAGTATCATATGGGTTTTTAGTCCCTTATGCTCAGACTTGCATTCATGACCTGTAGGTTTCATATCTACCAAGTGTTTGAAGAAATGTTAGTCCTGGTTGGGGATGGCCAAGTCTAGTTATGGTTTCAGTTTTGGTTTATAATCATTGTAGTCATGTATTTTATGAGTTCTAAAATTTATATGGATTTATGGGCATAGGCTTATCTCCAACCCTAAATAGCCTTAAATTATGTGGTCGTTAGCACAACACTAAGAAAAAAATTCCATAATCGTATGGAGGGAGCCCTATGGGAGAAATTGGGGGTTTCCAGTTGCATGGAGGGCTTGGAAAGGGAGTGACAGGGGCTCTAAATAAGGGAAAAGTTAAGTTGGATAAGGGGATGGACACATGGAGGGGTTGAGTTACTACTAGAGGGTCCTGAAGCACCTAAAGCAAGTCAATAAGGTCTATTTTTTCAACTGAATTTCCTTAAGGCCGCCTAGGAGGTTGAGTCCTGTCATAACATCCCCTCATCTCATGTGTTGGAATGAGGTTCCCTATCCGCAATTTTGTCCAGTTTTGTAATATTTATTCTAGCACAGGCTAGCATGCTATAAATATATGGATAAACCAAGTCTAGAGGTAGGCTAAGTTTTGTATCAAGCTTGGATAAGAACGTGTGGATATTTTGTGTTGATTGTCTCGGTAAGGACTCATGTTCACTGTGTGCATGGAGACCTTGAGTCCTGCTATGTGCGGACCCCGCTCGTTGTGTGCGCAGGCTAGTAAATAGATTCTGTAAGATTGGATCTGGATAGTAGTGAATGAGAAGACTATTGTGATAAGCTGAGTACTTATGTGTTATGTTTACTGGCTGTGATCTGTGTTATTTCTAAAAGCTATACTTGGTTGTTGAATACCGATGATTTGTTGATATGCACATGGATGCAATAGTATGAAAGCATAGATCTGGTTAGATGTAATCGCTTGCTTTTGTTAGCCTGTTATGTATGATTTTTGAGCTTTGTTGAAGATATTCTACATATATATTGTTAAGGGTTTCTGTGTTAGGGCTTCTCCAACGTAGATCTGTTAGACCTGGAAGGACCCACTGCAATTAACTTTCTCTCTCTCAGGGTTCGGAAACCCTCCCATACTACTTCGGGTGAGACCTTGACCTGCGCAAGCAAGCCCTTGCCGAAAGGGCCAGTAGTACGGGGTTTGTTGGCAAACCTTGAAACCAAAAATGGGTCAAGACCCCCAAAGCCAACAAATGGTTCTGTTGTTGGGACTGGGAGAATTTTGAGAGAGGGACTGGGTAATTCCATGAGGTCATTGGCAACCATTAAAACCTGAGTTAGAAGATTGGTTCGAAAATCAAATTCAGGAATTTTCCCTAAAAGAGAATAGGAGTGAAAATTTGTCCATGGAAGAGTGGAAAAATAGGTATATTTTTACAGAAGTACATGAAATCTTCTTCATGTATTTTTCACATGAGTTGAAAGAGTGGGTAGCTCGGTTGGCAAAATTTCAGACTTGCTGGAAGGACGATCAGGTCACATAGTGGACCCCCGAATTGATCCAGCAATTGGAAAAGATTGATAATAAGATTACCAGAACTGTGGATCATTGGGTTGACAGTATATTGGGCGGATTCGTCACATAATTTGATGTTGATCAATTTGTGTCATACTCAGAAGTGGAACGAAGGTTCTTCAAGGGATTTATAGGTAAGTTCCTAAA
The DNA here is from genome assembly GCA_034641835.2 of Pinus albicaulis. Lineage (NCBI taxonomy): Eukaryota > Viridiplantae > Streptophyta > Pinopsida > Pinales > Pinaceae > Pinus > Pinus albicaulis. The sequence goes on from CM076577.1 coordinate 264,958,245, forward strand.
AACCCTACTGCTATTGATTAAGATGTTATTGAGTGAAAAGGGTGTCTTGTGTGGCCACATCGAGTGAATGACCTCTGACCAGAGTGGGAGCACGAAACAAAGTGGTAAATACTACCGGGTTAATCAAGAAGGAGACAGATCAGTATACAATCCCTTGAGGGAATCATTTGATCTTAATTAAGGAGGGGCTTCGCAAGGTGGAACCAGCCCCCCAGCCACACCTGCATCGAACCCACGTAAGGGTAAGAACTCTCCTACACCTCCTCCGCCACCACCAGAGGACGACATGGATACACACATGAATCTTCCTACCTTTAAGGGCATAGGGGATGAGGATATGGATTGATTCTGGTTCGTAGCAGAGTCTGTATGGACCGCGCAGAACGTTAATAATGATGCTATAAAATGAGCGCAGCTATCCATAAAATTCGAGGGAAGGGCCCTGGATTGGTTCATGGGATAGATTGGTCAGCACGTGAACGCATCAATACAAGATATTAAGAACGCCCTAAAGCAAAAATTCTGGAAGTCAAAGTCATACGCTCAATGTGTAGTCGAACTAAACGACTTTAAGCAAGGACCTACGGAATCCGTCTGGGAAGCTTACCAACGATTAAAAAAGGTTATCAGCGATGGGGGATTTGTCTACGAAGATAAGTAGTAGAAGGAATGGTTTATCGCTATGCTATTACCACACTTGCATGGGCCCATGGGATGGCAAAAGATTGGCTCCCAAGAAGAAGCTCTGGAGATAGCCATGAAATTAGAAGTTGCACCAAGAGATGATACACAGTTCGCAACCCTACAGATCCAGAACTAGCTAGAAGCAATGCACTTAGAAATCCAGAGCTTGCGAAAAGATCGCAATAAGGAAGCCAACCTAGATATTTGGTGCATACGTTGTAGGGTGTCAGGTCACGCTAAGGATCAATGCCCGCTGTTATCAAATTATATGCAGGTTGGAGGACCAAGCCCTCTACGACCTAGGGAAATGGATGGCCCTAGCAGTCCTATGCTATGGTGTGCTAACTGTCTGGTAGCAGGAAGACATGATATAGATCATTGCCCACGGTTGGGTGCTTATGTTCTAGAATTGAAACAATAGTGGTGCATATTCTGCTCGTTGGTGGGTCATGATGAGCAAAACTATTGAACATTCGACCTCATGGTAGATAGGGGCAATTTATATAGGGTGTAGGTGGACCCCTCATCGCCACTGTCTCCTTCGGGATGAGGAGGATCCCCCGCAAGAGGAAGGGGAGGAGGGAGAGGGGGGAATATTGGTCGGGGACGTGGACAGTTGATCTATTACAACTGTGGCAACATAAGACATTTAGCACAATATTTCCCGAACCCGGCATGCTAGTCCTACAGATATTGTCGGTAGTTTGATCACGTCATTGAAGACTGCCCGGTATTAATAGAAAAAATGAAAGAGAAGTAGCAGACACCTATGCAAAATGTGCAAAGGGTTAAGGCATAACCACGGGACGATGGGCCATGTATCAATGTAATCATGCGCATCAGTATTTCCACCAGGGGAGCTGAAGAAAATGTTGAAACTGAATCATTAATCTGGAACGTTGAGGAAAAAGTGGAAGGGTTAGACTTGAAAATAGAGAAAGAAACCTTCATATAAGTCTGGAGGGAGGTGACCAAAAATGAAGCACCCACTGCCAAAGGTGTGATAGATCCACAAGCAGACGAAGAAATCAAGTCATTCCTCGAGGCATGTATGAAGCTGTTGCGCAACCAGAAGGCTGTAGAAAATCTCCAAGCGTTAATAGATAGTTGCGCAAAAAATATTACTCTATAGCCCAAGCTTAAAACTTTGAACAAGATATACAAAAACAAAAAAAGGACAGGACAAGAAATGTGCACGAGTGTGCAGATTAGAGACTATGAAATGGACCAAGTTATCCTTGACTTGGGCTCAGATGCCAATGTCCTACCCAAGAAAACCTGGAAACGAATGGGATAACTTAAGCTTGAATGGTCGACTATTCAACTACAGATGGCTAATCAATAGAAGATTATCCCATTGGGAAGACTGACGAAGGTGGTGGTAGATATTGCAGGTGTTAAGGGTTACGTTGATTTTGAGGTAATCCAAATAGTAGATGACGCAAACCCTTATCCTGCGCTCTTGGGTCTCAATTGGAATATTAACATGGGAGGTATCATTAATCTAAAAATAAGGAGAATGATCTTTGAAAACAAAGGCACAAGGGTGATAGTCCTGTTGGATCCATTAGAAGGCGAGCGGTACACTGAATCAATATGGGAGGAAGAGGATGTCGATCACATATAAAAACTGACCGCTCGAGACGACGACTGGATCAACCCCACAGTTGACAGAATGTTATGTTGGGAAAAATATAGCGAGTGCTTATCTGATTCAGACGGGGAGATAGAAAACTGGCAGAACCGGTTACACAACGTATCTGCACTAAGGTGTCTTAAGGTCACGAAAAGCTTCTGATGCATTTCTTCAAAGGTAATAGAACTACCCTACTTTGATGGCTTTGGAAATGTTGAAAATTTCCTTGAAGCAATGGAATCAAACGTCCCTGAAGAACGGAGATTTTGGGCCCTAGACTTGGCCATGCGTGCAATGCCTGCGTGCTGGTGGGAAACTCATAAAGGAGATTTCCGGGACTAGGGGGAATGCCGAAGGATGATTACCTTACGATTTAACTTACCATTCAAACCACAAATAGAACTCTTCTCAGGACGAGGGGACCCACACAAGCACGTGTCTCTCTAGCTAGCAGTATGGAATGAGGGCACATGGAACGAATGGGTCCACATATTTATTCACACATTAGGACCAATCCCTACCACCTGGTATTTAGACACAGAACTACATCAACGTACTAGGCATTGGAGTATAATGGTTGAAGACTTTGTAATGACGTTTAGACTGACAGGAGGCACAGAGCAACTTGATGAAGCCCTACATGATACAGGTGCTCTAGTCTTCAGTGAGTCCTGTCCTAAGCAGGAACATACTGCGCCAGCCTGGGATGTGCAGATACAGGACATCATAAACTGTAGAAATATGTTAATAGAAGCCTGTGACGAAGATCCTCAGAATATCATGATCGCAGAGTTAGAATGAGAACGGGTTTTTGCAGGTCCATTGCTGCAAGTAGTTGATGTCACCAAACCTATGAAGCTAAAATAAATCAATATTGGCAAGGAAAAGCAGCCCAAGATGGCTAAGATTAGGGATTATTAGGATGATGGCATGGTGGGAAACGTCGTGGAACTGCTAACTGAATATCAGGATCTATTCCCAACCAAGTTCTCTGAACTCAAGGGGATTGTAGGAGACATGGGAGTCATGAGGATTACGTTAAAGCCAGATGTGCGGCTGGTCAAAAAATGGCCCTATCTTCTGAACCCGAAATATAAACAAAAATTTAAGGATGAAATCGAGAAAATGGTGGCCGTAGGTATCATTGAACCAGTAGAACATTCAGATTGGGTAAGCCCCATGGTGGTCCAGGAAAAGAAGACTAAAGGATAGATAAGGATCTGCATCGACCTACGCAAGTTAAATGATGCCTGTGTACATGATCCTTTCCCACACCATTCCCCGATGAAATCCTAGATAATGTGGGGGGTCAAGAAGCTTATTCATTTACTGATGGGTTTTCAGGGTACCATCAGATCCGTATCGCACCTGATGACCGCAGCAAGACAACTTTTGCAATGGAGTGGGGCTCATTTCAGTACATTATCATGCCCTTTGGATTAAAGAATACCCCTGCCATCTTTTAAAGTGTTGTTGTAGCCGTGTTCAAAGACTTCATTCACAAGTTCCTAGAAGTCTATTTTGACGACTGGACAATGTTTGGATTAGTAAAGAACCATGTATTGAACCTGCGCATGATGTTGGACACCTGCAGGAAACACCAAATTTCGCTAAATATCAAGAAATGCATATTATGTGTCCCGTTTGGGATTCTATTAGGACACTTAGTATGTCAGTAGGGAGTGATGGTTGACTCAGCCAAGATTGTGATTATTATCAACTTGGAAGTTCCAACTACTGAAAAACAGTTGCGCTCCATCCTCGGCCACACAGGTTACTATATAAATTTCATTCAGGGGTACGCTTTGATCACCGCTCCGATGGAAATATTACTGAAAAAGGATGTGTCATTCTTCTGGGATGACGAGTGCCAGAAAATATTCGAGCTACTAAAAGAAAAGATGGTGACTACACCTATTCTGATATTCTCCAACTGGGCAAAGATCTTCCATGTCCACGTATATGCATCAGGTATCACATTGGGAGCTATCTTGGTGTGGCCTGGAGAAGGGGATATCGATCATCCGGTGGCCTTTGCTAGCAGGAAGATTTTGAACGCAGAGCATAACTATTCTACCACAGAGAGGGAAGGGTTGGAAATGGTATATGCCCTCCAAAAGTACATGCACTATTTTCTAGGTGGACACTTTAAGATGTTCACATATCATTCGGCTTTGAAATACATGGTTAATAAGCCTGTGTTGGGGGGGGGGGGGGGTAATCTGTCGGTGGCTGCTACTATTTTAGGAATATAATTTTGAAATCATTTTGAAACCAAGAAGGTTGAATGCTAGACCTGATCATTTGTCCAAGATTGAAAATGGGGAAGAGCCGACTAGCTTGGACGACGGGTTGCCTGACGCACAGCTATTTACTATCAAGGTAATTGATGAGCACTTTGCCGATATTATCCATTTCTTGACCACAGGTAATGCCCCCGATGCATATTCAGTACCACAAAAAAAGGAACTGGTCACCCGCGCAGCCGACTTCACTATCATTATGGGACAGCTCTACAAGCTAGGAGCAGATGAGGTACTGCGAAGATACGTCCTTGAACATGAGAGACCAGCTATCCTAGCTAAAGCCCACAAGGGAATTGTGGGGGTACATTACGAGGGTAAAGATACTATGCAGAAGATATTAAGGGTCGGGCTCTGGTGGCCCACACTACACACTGATGCTCATACGTATTGTCAGGCCTGCGACGCATGTCAATGAACTGGGAAGCCCTCATGATGGGATGAGATGTCCCTACAACCATAGATGGCCCTGCAAGCATTCAAAAAATGGACCATTGACTTTTTTGGCCCCATTAATCCCCCAAGAAAGAAGACCGGTGCTCAGTATATCATTATTGTCACAATTACGTTACCAGGGGGGCCGAAGCCAGATCTGTCGAGGATTGTACTGCGGATACGGCGGCGCACTTCATTTTTGAAAAAACCCTGACCAAGATTGGGTGTCCAAAGATCCTGATGAGTGACAAAGGTATGCATTTCATTAATGAAACTATTAAGGCTCTGACTGAGGAGTTCAAGATTCACCATTCAAAGAGTACCCCATATCATCCACAAGTAAATGGGATCGTAGAAGCATTTAATAAAATTTTGGAACATGCGCTCACCAAGGACTGTAATGCATAATGGAGAAAATGGGATGTGTGCATCCCCTCTGTACTCTGGGCCTAGAGGACTACATGTAAGAAGCTCACGGGAAAGGCAACCTTCAGAATGGTCTACGGGAAGGAGGCTATCATGCCTATGGAATACATTATTCCCAGCCTGCACTTCTCGGCCTTCACAAATATGGCAGACCAAAACATCTTGGAGGAACGCTTGACACAGCTGGTGGCCCTGGAAGAAGACCGGTTCATTTCTCAATTCCATCAGCAGGTCCAGAAGGCGCAGGAAAAACCTTGGCATGACCGACATATTTGGCATAAGGTATTTATGGAAAAAGAGTTGGTACTACTTTACGATAGCCAGTTTGCACGACACCCAGGGAAGTTACAACAGCACTGGCTAGGCCCGTATGTAGTAAAGGAAATTACCAATGGCAGTGTGGTCATATTGGCTACATTGCGCGATGATTCTCTACCGGGATATGTTAATAGGAGTCAGTTGAAGCCCTATAGGGACTCCTCAGTGCCGATCAAATGACTATATGGTCGGAGTAGCTATATAATGGATACTGCGTGCACCTGGTCACGGACATGCAGACAAGAGTGATGGAAGCGAAGGCATGATGTGCATAACTGGAGGTGCGGGTGGGTGCGATACAGGCGCAAGTGTTGTTTGCGGTGGAAAAAACTAGTCGTTGAAAAACAGAGCAGGAGTATGGAAAATTGTGCTTCGGCCCATTCAATGAAGTGGGTAATTGGCAATCAATGTGGCAATTTACGAGGATTTTTTACCGTTCCCGTAATAATGAAATGCAATTAAGGCTAAACAATCCATTTTCCCCTCTCAAAGGCTATAAGATGAGGACTGTTAGTTCTACAGGATTGAATTACTGTCCAAAATTCTCATTCCTCAACCACTTTGATAAATATCATCTCGTCTTTCTACTTTCCATCTGCATGACTAAGCAAGCTATGTCGTCTAACAGTAGCAACGCCGAGTTCATATTCTGAGCAAAGATGACCTCTACAAACCCTAATGAGCCTCTGCCTACCACAACGTCTGGGGAACTCATATTTGATGAGGTCTTGGAAGTAACCCCTGAAGCAGAGGAGATCATCTCGACCCCAAAAAAGCAGAAGGGAAAAGTGAAGGTGAAACAGGCAAAGTGGGCTGGCGGGAAGCCTCGTACATCCCCTCGAATTATGTGTTCCCCTTAGAAAGCATCTAAGGGACGATCGCCTGTTGCATCCCAGTGCCCAATGGCACTCACAGCAAAAGGCCTGTAGGCGACTCCGCTAACTTGGTTACCACCTAATGTTAGGCCACGCAAGGCAGCAGTACGTACCCCTAATGTTGATATCGTCTATGCCTACCTTCAAATGCCTCTAGTCCCAGAAGAAGTGCCCTAGCTAGGAGGAATGTTTGGCCACCTCCCCCATATAAAATTTTATGACCATGACCTGGGGAACCTAGACGCCTTCCCTTCATTAGCCCCAGAACTATACCTGGAACGGGTACTCGAAGACGATGTACTAAAGGTGGAGCCAATGGCTTGGGTCAAAGGATTAGCCGGATCGGGCATCTTTAACCTGTTGCGCCTCCCCCACTTTGTTCAATACAACATCACCATCTTAGTTTCTCGCTAGTTACTGGTGCTTGTTCATCATGGGTGCTTATGGCTCTAAGGCCACATACCAATTGATGCTACTCTAATTCACCGAATCACCGGCCTTCCTATGCACAGACCTAATCCTAGGGAGGGTAATGGAAAGAAATTCGAGCACCATATCACTGAAGATGTCTGGGAAAGGTACCATGTCACACGCAACAAACGGGGCTTTCAGATTGATACAATCAGTGATTCAGGGACACGCATGGGTACCTTACTTCTTTCCTGCAAATTGATGCGAAAATTCTAGGCGACGGCTATCCCCACCCATGCAATTCAACTCGCTGGAAAATGCGAAAAGGGAATCTATTTTAATTGTTCACAGTACCTGGTTGACGAATTTCTTGACAATGTGCACGAGGCTCGGAATCAAGGAAAAGCTTTCTACTACTCTTAGTTGATACTGTTAATTGTCTAAGTTACATGGGAGACTCCTGAAGAAGCCGTCTTCCCCCCTCTCGAGCCCGGCATGCGTTAGGGGGCGCGGTTTGCCAACATTTTGGAATCAAAGGACCCCAAGCAGTTCAAGGAGAATAAGTCCTTTTGGGTACTCTACAATCGGTCCATAGCTGTGGCCATTCATTCCTAGTCATGCCTGTCCTCAACAGTCTACAACAAATATAAGCATATCGCAGCATTTCAAGTGATCATGCCAATGTGAAAATTCAGGCCCATAAAGATCACACCTGGCATAACCTTCTATATATGACCACCGAAGCCGAGATCAAATATATAATTTCCACTTGGATACCGGCATGGAAGGTCGCAGCCTAGCCGACCGACCCAGACGCAACAGGCGCATCTAGCCACAATGCAGCATAAAAAGCTACAACTTCGCCCAATCCAACAACGGATTCGGCTATTCCTGCCTCCACATAGCAGGCGAACCCTAAAATCACTACTGCGCAGCCAAAACTAGAATCCTTGCCGGATCTAAACATTAATGATATTGATGACGTAGATATGTCATTCCCACATAGTCTCAAGCATACCTGCAGGCTGCCTAAGGGGTCTAGGAAGAAACGTAAGGCTAGTAAGCCTGGCACCAACACATAGGTTACTTTGACAGAGGATGACCTTGACCAGATTGTCGATGCTGTCACCACTGCGTCTGCCGATCGGTGGACTACTTGGGAAGAGCAGCATAAGGCCGCAGTAGAAGTTTTGCAAGTAGAGCTACAGGCACTCTGGCTCAAAGCAGACACCCTTCAGGCAAGCGTGGATCAAGAGAGGCAGAGTCAAGTGAGCGAGGATCAAGCGAGGTAGATTATCATGGGCCAAAAAACTCCAATTACATCCCTGACCACCATCATGGATAGTCGGATCTTCCCTCTCCCTGGTGTTGCCTTTATAGTGGAACCTGAAGAATTAGGAAACCAAATCTAGGCATGCTCGTCAGTTGACCTTGATGTTAGTCGATTGGCAGGTGCGCAGCTGCATGAGTTATTCAGCACCAAGAACTCCATGCGCAGTAGCACCTCAGCGAGGCCAAGAATACTATTTTAACTCAAGCTACTAAAGTTGCCCAGGTCCAGGCAGCGCACGTCGCCACCATCACGCAGCAAGCTGCATTAGAGGAGCTGATCAACAAGCTCTATGAAGACATGTCGGAAGTAATTCCTACCTCTGCTAAGCCGCAGGCCAAGGTCGAGGGCTTGGTTGCTGCCTTGAAGGCGTCTCGAATTGAGGTATAGGTTGTCATGGCCGATTTCGAACTTTAGATCACCTCATTGCAGGCCAAGCTCCATCCTAAGACCCCTCCGGAAGTGTTCGCCCAGTGAGCAGCATTGGTTACAGAAGAAACGGCCACCATTATGATGCAGATCAGTGAGGGTGTCACTCTATTTGAAACTACTATGGAATTATGGTACCAGGTACAACAGGAATCTCTCCTCTGAAGGAACAAGACTTTGAATAGATGGAAGTTATGATGACCACCCTTGTTCCATCCCAGCGACTAGCCCATCTTTGAACCAACCACGTGCTTCGCAGTGAAATTGTGGGGCTTTGGTGCAATAAACAGATACTCAAGGACCATATGACACCCTGGGCTGACGAATCTCTCAATATTTCACAAGAATTAGAAGGGGCGGTGCAGCAGTTGAACCAGACCTTAGATAGTGTCACCGCTGCAACGGAAGGACCAACTTCAGAGACATTGGTGGATATTGCATAGACCGTCGCCGCACAGAGCCTTCATTTTTTTCCTCTGTTAACTACCGCGATGGAATAGCTTAAGGAAATGATGAAGACCCCGTCAGCTCTATGACTTGGGACGAGTCACCAGATTGTATTGGGGGACTGTTGGAACAAGGTTCCCTAACCGCAATTTTGTCTATTTTTGTAATATTTTGTAATATTTAGTCTATCACAGGGGGTTTGGGGCAGTTCAAAACCCCCAATGAATTGTAATGGGTCAAAGGGTAGACCAAGGGTCTACAAAGCATGGTTTGCGAACCATAGGATAGCACAGGCTAGCATGCTATAAGTAGATGAATAAACCGAGTCTAGAGGTAGGCTAAGTTTTGGATCAAGCTTGGACATGAACGTGTGGATATTTTGTGTTGATTGTCTAGGTAAGGGCTCCTGTTGGCTATGTGCGCGGAGACCCTGAGTCTTGTTGTGTGCAGACCCCGTTGGTTGTGTGCACGGGCTAGTAAATAGAGTCTGTAAGATTGGATCTGGATAGTAATGAATGAGAATACTTTTGTGATAAGTTGATTACTTCTGTGTTATGATTACTAGCTACGATATGTGTTATTTCCAAAAGCTATACTTTGTTGCTAAATACCGATGATTTGTTGATACGTATGTGGATGCGATAGTATGAAAGCATAGATCTGGTTAGATGTAATCGCTTGCTTCTGTTAGCATGTTATGTATGATTTATCAGCTTTGTTGGAGATATTATGTAGATATATTTTTAAGGGTTTCTGTGTTAGGGCTTCTCTAGCACAAATCTGTTAGACCTAGAAGGACCCACTACAATTAACTTTCTCTCTCTCAGAGTGTGGAAACCTGGTTCTAGCACCCTCCCATACAACTTTGGGTAAGACCTTGACCTACGCAAACAGGCCATTGCCGAAAGGACCAGTAGTACGGGGTTTGTTGGAAAACCTTGAAACTGAACCTGGGTCAAGACCCCCAAAGCCAACATCATGTTTACCCCAGGTAAGCTAGTGAAAGTGGGTAGATGTGAGGGGAGAGGTTCATTACAGGGGGTATCAGAGCGGGTTGAACTCTCTTTCAGAAAATTTTGATGTTGTCAAGGTCATGGTTGTCATGCATGGGTTTAGGCTATATCGTTGGTATGGTTATGCATGACGGTTATATAGATATATTTAAAATTATACATGTACATGCTAATGTGGAATGATCTTGCAGATGAGATAAGCCTCCCTTGAATTTCAAAGAGGTATGTATTTTATTTTGGTATCTATATGGTTCATATGACATGATATACTTGCAAGAAGAAGGTAATCAAGGATGAAGAGATAAATGTAGACTATATTTCTCATGACTCTCCCTATAGATCAGTTGGGCAACAAGGAGATGAGCATTCTTTTGGTGTAGCAAATACATTGAGGAGATTGAGGGAAGAGATCAGAATTTGTAAGGCAGATAATGACAGGTTGGTTGAGGCTCAGGAAAGACTTGCAAGGGCTTAGGAAAAGTAGATAGAGGTCAATGCAAATATTCTTCAGATCTTGTCAGAGTTGAAAAAACAGGGACAAATGAGGATCAGTTAAGAGCAGGAGGAAAATAATAATGGATCCTATGGTAGCAGGTCTCGGTCTGGATATAGGTTTCATAAAGGGGAAACACTTAAAGGTGGAAGATCATTGGACACACCTGATAGGAGGACTTGTATGTATGGGAATCATTCTATTTTCTCTTCTAGAAGACATATCATAGTCATCATCATCATCATCATCATCATCCTTATAGGAGGGGTGAGTATTTCCAAAGGTGTTCAAGAAATCAAATCCTCCTACATTCGATGGAGAGATGAAAAATTCAAAAGACGCAGAGGCATGGTTTCTTGGGATGAATAAATTCTTCAGATTGCATAGCTATATAGAGAACATGAAAGCCAAGATAGCCACTTTCATTCTTAAATGGAAAGCAGATATTTAGTGGGAGGATGTGAAGAATGTTAAAGGTATTCGGGAGGATGAATTGACTTGGGATGAGTTTGAGAGGCTCTTCAAGAAGAAGTACCTGCCATAGAGGTACTATGATGCCAGAGCTAAGGATTTTTATGAGTTTCATATGGGTTCCATAACAGATGATGAGTATACTAGAAGGTTACTGGAGTAGTTGAGATATGTGCCTTACCTCAAGGAGGAGAATTCCACGGTTAGAATATTCATTAGTGGGCTTCCATTGGCATACAGAGATCATATTAAGTTCGATGAGCCTAGATTGCTAGAAGAATCCATTCGAAAGATGAAGCATTGTTATGAGCAGTCAAAGCACAAATTCGAGCCTAAGCATGACTTGAAATGAAATGAGAAAGCCAAAGGAAGATGGACACCAAAGTGTGGAATACCTTAGGATGTAAGTGAGAAAGAAAATGTGGTTCCTTACAATAATTTCAATACAGTTGAGAAGGGACATGGATCTCAGCTTGGAGAGGAACAGACTTGAGGTGTTGGTAGAGCACCGATGTAGTGTTAGATATGTGGAAAAGATCATTGCAAGAATGATTATCCATTATACCAGGGTGGTAGACCTCAAATATATTGTGCTCAGGAGATGCATATAGTTGGGGATGTTGGTCATAGAATTCCTTGGATTTATGCAGTTGTGGAAAACAGGAAGGCAGATCATGAGGCATCTACCACTGAGATGGACGGTAGGATTTGTGATCAAGTTATTTCTATTTTGATTGATCCTGGATCTACTTATAGTCATGTTAATCCTCACCTGGTGGATAAGTGTGGCATGAGAAAATAAGTGCATGCATAATCTTGGTTGGTGCAGTTGGATAGAGGTACTAAGAAGAGAGTTCACCATTGGGTAAGAAATTGTACATTTGAGTTAAATGATATTCCTAAAACATCATATTTGAATGTACTGCCATTGGGATTGTGTGGTATGCTTTTGGGTATGGATTGGTTATACCTGCATAGTACCAAAGTGGATTTTTATGATAAGGACATTGAATGTCTAGATGATAATGGAGAAAAGAGAATTATGTAGGGAAAGAAGAATCCTACGTCAGTGAGGATGTTCACCGCTATGCAAGATAAGCGTAGTTGCATAAAAGGGTCTGTGATGTTTGCAGTGCATATTTCCAGTGACAAGGGTAAGGATGTTGAGGATGCAAAAATATTCCAGAGGTATCCTGTATAGTAGAAGCTTTAGGATGTGTTCCCAGTAGATATTTTAGAGTTACCTCCTCACAAGGAAGTGGAATTTTCTATTGAGTTGGTACCAGGGGCATCACCAACATCAAAGGCACCTTACATGATGAGCATGCCAGAGTTAGTAGAGTTGAAGCTGCGGGTGAAGGAAATTCTTGAAAATGGATACATTAGGCTAAGTGTATCACCTTGGGGTGCACCATTTATGTTCGTAAAGAAGAAGGATGGTACTCTCAGTGCATTGATTACAGGCATATGAATAAGGTGACGATGAAGAACAAGTACCCATTGTCGAGGATTGATGATTTATTTGATCATTTGAAGGGAGCAGTAGTGTTCTCAAAGATCGATTTGAGATAGGGATACCATCAGGTATGCATAAAATAAGAGGACATCTACAAGACCGCCTTGAGGACCAGGTATGGACATTATAATTTTGTTGTAGTTCCATTTGGTTCAACTAATGCCCCATCTACATTTATATGTTTGATGAATAGTGTGTTGTGTCCTTATCTCGACAAGTTTTTTATTATATTCATTGATTAAATCTTGATATATTCTAAGAATGAGGAAAATCATGTCGATAATTTAGCAGCAATGTTGATATTTCTAAGAGAGAATCAGTTATATGCTAAGCTTAGCAAGTGCATTTTCTTTCAAACATAGTTATTTTACTTGGGAAATGTTGTTTCCAAGGAAGGCATAGAAGTAGATCTGGAAAAGATAAAGGCCATCATGGAATGGGTAGCTCCTAAGAATGTGGATATATCCTATGGCATTAGAAAGTTATTAAAAGAGGTTCATTAGGAACTTCTCACAAATGGCATATCCTATTACATCTTTGCAAAGAAAAGGTAAGAATTTTGAGTGGACAAAAGAATGTGTCGCTAGTTTTGAGTAGCTGAAGTAGTTGTTGACCAATGCTCTAGTTCTTAAGATCGCAAATCCGAATAAAGAGCCTGTAGTGTGTACAAATTATTTTAAAAGAGGACTTGGTGGAGTCCTTATGCAGGAGGGACAAGTGGTATTTTTTAGTCCAGGAAATTAAATGAGCACGAGTAGAACTATGTGACTCATGATATTGAGTTGGAAGCTATTATTCATGCTTTGAAGATGTGGAGGCATTATCTTCTTGGCAGGATATTTGTACCGATGAGAGATCACAGTGGTTTAAGGTATCTATTTGACCAACCGAATATGAATGTGAGGCAAGCTAGATGGTAAGACACCCTTAGTATGTTTGACTTTGAGATTAGATACATTAAGGGAAAGGAGAACATGGTTGCAGATTCTCTTAGCAGGAAAGCACATGTGAATCATATAGAAACTATGAGTTCCTATGGTACAGACTTGCATGATCAAATTTTACATTCAGGACAATAGGATGACAGGTATATGGAGCTCAAGCACAGGTTACAATAGAGTATAGGTACAGGTACAGGTGTAGGTGTAGGTACAAGTGATCAGGATGCAGACTATTGTCTCATGCCATATGGTTTGGTAATATCCAGGGATAGGATTTATGTGCCAGATGACAATGAGCTCAATAATATTATCTTTAGGTATTTTCATGTCAATACATACTCAGGTCACCCAGGATATCAAAAGACATTGACGATGGTAAGAAGTTCTACTATTGGTTGAATCTGAAGAAGGATGTGGCAGAGTTTTTGGCTATATGTTTGGATTGTCAGTAGGTGAAGTCACAATGTAATCATCCAGGTGGTCTACTACATCCTATTATGATTCCATAATGGAAATAGGAGGGCATTTCCATGGGTTTTATCACATATATTCCAGGGAAAGTGAGGCAACATGATTCTATCATGGTTGTGGTCGACAAGTTGAGCAAGGTGGCTAATTAAATTTTAGTGAAGACTACATATTCAGATATTAAGGTGGCACATATCTTCATCAGGTGTATTGTGAGATTACATGGTGTTTTGAAGAATATTGTGTCAGATAGGGGTGCCAAGTTCACTTCCAAGTTTTGGAAGGGGATGCTTGCATGTTTGGGGACAAAGTTGGCCTTTAGTAAAACTCATCATCCATGGAAAAATGAGCAAAAAGAGAGGGTAAACATGATCCTAGACTACATGATGAGGATTTATGTGAGGCACCAGCAGAGGAGATGGAAGGAGTACCTTCCATTGGTTCATTTTGCATACAACGATGGTTATCAGGAGTCGTTGAGGATGAGTCCTTGCAAGGCACTATATGGGGACAGTTGTAATACTCCCATAAGCTGGAGTGATCCAGTGAATAGGGTACTTATTGGACTGAACATGTTGGCATACATGGAACAGGAAATGTAGGTTATAAGGAAGAATCTAAATTAAGCACATGACATGTAGAAGAATTATGCAGACTAGCATAGGGAATTTATGGAGTTTCAGGTTGGAGAGCATGTGTATTTTCGCATCAAGCCCAATAATATATCCTTGAGGATTGGATCATTTTCCAAGTTTGCACCGCGGTTTGTGGGCCTTTTGAGATCCTTGAGAGGATTCGACTAGTGGCTTATTGACTTGCACTACCTCCAACAATGAAAGTCTATGATGTTTTTCATGTTTCATTGCTTAAAAGGTATATAAAGGATGTTGATCATGTTATTGATTCGTATGTATTGCAGGTGGAGCAAGAAGGATAATTCTAGACGGGACCTCAGTGCATATTGTAGCAAAAAAAACTCACGCTCCATAACAAAGACATTGAGCAAGTTTAAGTGCAGTGGAAGCACTTTGGGCCCAAATAAGCTACATGAGAGATCGAAGATCAAATGCATGCTATGTATCCTTCATTGTTTTCCAGTTGAGGAAAATAATTTTTGGTACTTGTACATATTTATATATGGTTTATATTGTAAATATCGTCGTGATATAAGTTATAAAGCTCCAATAAGCGATATGTTTGTTATATTGTCATGTTTTCATGATGGTTTTTTCTTTTGAGAAGGTTATTAATTGTAAATACTGCATCAGGCTAAGTTATAAATCTCCATGGGAATTATGTTTGCTTTTCAATGGTTTTGTTGAGGTATATGTGTGATTTAACACCGAGGAAACTTTTCCCCAAAGGGGGGTTCTGTAACAAACTCGGGCTAAAATTTCATGTAAAAAAAGTTAATAAGGGAAAAAATAAGACCATAGTTAAGGGACAGTTATTCCAAGATGAATGTTGGGTAAGATATCCTAGTGGGTGTCACTTGATGTTTTTATGGCTAAGGGGAAATTGGCAAAGGCAATGACTAAGGATTTGAAAAGGAAAATTTATTTTTGGCACATTTATTTATGAAAATAAAGGAAATTAGGAGAAAAGGAAGGTGAAAGGTCACAAGTTGCATGTGAGTAGTAAAATGAAGTAAAATAATGGAAATTGAATAAATTAGATGCCTCATCAATAAAAATACCTCGGAGCATCAGTTGGCAAGATTTTTTCAACCTTTTGTCAGATCATTTTTAGAGTTAGTCTCAGAGAAGAGAAGAGAACCAAGAGGAGAAATAGGTAAAGCAAGAAAAGGAAGGAAAAACAAGCAAAGGAAGGACAAGGAAAGGAAATCAAATCAAAGATCAAGCAAGGAAAGGTTGGAACAATAAAGCTTCAACATGAATACTTGCAGGTAATAGATTGCATGTATGATTTCCTAGTTGTTTTTGACATGCATGGTATGTGCATGTTGGTATTTGGTTCTTTTGCTATCGGTGGCATGGTTTTGCTGAGGTTTGATAGTGGTTTTCATCCTTGCCTTTCCATTTCTGGATAGCCATGGTGTGATGGGATTTTTCTTGATTTTGAGCTTTGGAATTTTCGGAAGGTTTCGAAATCTGAGGCAAAGGTGGTCTTAGGAAAATCCCCAAAGGCCTAGGAATCCCTTGATCAATAATGGTGATATACACGATAAATCTTGAGGGTGGAGACAGGAAAATTCCTCAAGGATGGTGAAGGAATCTAGAGGCATTCCAAGCTCAGTTTGGTTTTGTGATCTCGGGGAAAGTTTAGGTGAGACCACAGTATGGTGAGGGTGGAGGTGGTTTAACCTTTGGATTCCCATGGTTTTTTTGGATTGGTTTATCCCATGAGATTTTAAATTCATGCTTTGAATATGGCAGAGGGGTGACTAGCTGAAAGAAATATTTGGTTCAACCATGCCTATGGTCAGGTGGTACATTGAAGTCCCGAACCTGGTTGGATCTTGCCTATGTTTAATGAAAGCTAAGTTGTATTGATTTTGATTGGTAAATGTACTTGTTATTATGTGGCTTTAATGGTTATTAACTAATGGTTATTTATATGTTTATATGATGGTTATAAGCATGGATATATGACTGGTTTTAGTCATGGCTCTTTTCATGTTTTTAGTTGTAACTAAAATAATAATGGATGCAAGACCTAATTAATTTTAAGACATCTAATGGGAGAGGGTGGTGATCCTTCTTGTTAAGTCTCATATTATTTTTCAGTCCCTTATGCTCATACTTGCATTCATGACCTTTAGGTTTCCTATCTACCTAGTGTTTGACAGAATGTCAGTCCCAGTTGGAGATGGTCAAGTCTAGTCCTAGTTTCATTTTTGGTTTATAATCAATGTAGTCATGTAATTTATGAGTTCTGAAAGTTATATGGATTTCTGGGAAGGGGCTTTTCCCCAGCCCTGAAAATTAGCCTTAAATTCTCGAGTTGTTGGCACAACACTGACCAGAAAATTCCATAGTCGCATGGAGGCAGGCCAATGGGAGCGACTGGGGATTTCCAGTCGCATGGAGGGCTTGGAAAGGGAGCGACTAGGGCTCTATCTTAGGGAAAAGTTAAGTTGACTCAACTGATGGACACCATGAGGGGTTGGGTTACTCCTGGAGGGTCTTGAGGCACCTGAGGGAAGTCACTAAGGTTTTTTTTTCGATTTCATTTCATTAAATTCAGCTAGGAGGTTGAGTCTTGTCATAACAACCCCTCATCTCATGTTTACCCCAGGTAAGTCGGTGAAAGTGGGTAGATGTGAGGGGAGAGGTTCGTTATAGTTAGAAGCCATCAATAACAAGAACCATTAATGCAATTTTGGGATTCTTGGCTAGTTTTTAATATCATTTATATTTTCACCCAAGTTTAGTTTATGAGAAGAATCATTGTACCTACTTGTTCTATGTTAATACTCATATTTTTATTTGAATATATTAGTGTTTTTAAGCATAGGGACAATGAATACCATATACTTTGTTATCATTTTGTCTAATTAATATATATATCTTTGTGTTTTAATTTTCTCTATTACATTATGTTGTGTTGTTTAATATGAGTTTAGAAGTTGTTGGCGGTCCAAAATGTACTTCCAACATGAAGTAGATCTCCCTAATTCAAAATCCTAATTATACCTTAAACCATTTTGGATAGGATTCTCATCTAGCATGTGGTCCTAGCTACCACCATGGTTGCTCGAAAAATATTTGGATGAGATGAGAAAGAGTAAAGAAACTTGATAAAACTTCTGATATAGAACAAAACTAGAGAAATTTCTGCAATACTTTAAGAACAATATATAAAGAATATATTAGTATCTAAATTAAAGTTGCATGAATCTTAAGGAAATATTGTAAGCAAACTTAAATTAAGATGCATGAATATAAAGGAAATATATGTTATCAATTGTGAATTAGCTATAAACTAACAATGAGCATGAAAGCAAAAATCAACAAACAATATCAATAAGATGCGAGTCTTAAATCAATGAGATAATTAATTAATTTTTGAAACTTGAATAACAACCACATACCATTCTATCATCATAAGATAAGTCTTACCATGCTCAAAAATATGTCAGTGAAATTAATTTTTGTGGCTCAAAGGGCTTCTTAAATATTTAATACACCATTGCAATGCATAATATCCAATAGTGGCAATGCAAATTGCCACTTGATCTCTCAAAAGAATGTACTATATTTTCTCTACAAAGTGCTCAAATAGTTTGAAAAATAAAGTCCCTTATAACTAGCCAAGAAGGTAGATTTATACAAAAATGGGGTGACTCTTCACGTCCCATGAAATTTCAAATTACCTCATGAGTATTCATCTCCTACATGACTTTGAGTTTCTAAATAATATTATACTTTTAATTTCAACATAGCTTTATTTACAAATTGCATGGAATTAAAAAATACAAAGTTATTTCATGGAACTATGCCCATGATGGCCATGTCTAGAGCCTCACTATGCATCTCTTGTGTCAAGTATGTATACCATGCTTTATACTCAAAGGTGACAAATATAACATTTTTTTAGAGCTCTCGCTCGAATCTCATTTCACACTCAATAACATCTTGCAACAAGATATTTGTGTCTACTTGTAGCCATCCCAAAATTATTGACAACTTTGTATTCAACTTTTTAGACTCCATAATATGTTGTGCAATTGCTTCATTGATCGGTCGACGGTTATATGTCATTTTGGATAACAATTTTATTCATTTTATTTAACATCTCACAAATTTCCTTCCAAACTTCTTCTTCTAACCTTATAACTAGTCCCAATGCACCAATGGAAGGTATTTTTTGTACTTTAACAAGAGATTCCAATCCATTGTGCAACTTTTCATATGCATCTATCGTTTTATTCATATCTCTAGCCAACTTGTCATGTGATCGCACTGACATTATGATTCTTAATTTGTCTTTATTTTTTATCATTCTATATTTTCTTGGTACTTCTACTGGTGCATATAGATATTCCATGCTCCTTCCATATATGTAATATGTTGTTGTGAAGGCATGCTTTATCAATGCTCCCCTTCCCTTTAGCTCTTCTTGCATCTCTAATAATGGGGAAATTGCTTTATGAAGGACAATCATTTCATCATAGACCTGCTTCATGACATATTACACCACCTTTATCGTGTCTAAGGTTTTTGCTTGAAAATATTCTTGATGGGTACTTTTCATTGACAAAGTCTATTTTCTACACGTAACTTGTCATTTTCTTGCAGTGCAATAGCCAAGTTCTCTTTTACCTTTTTTTACTTCCTTTACCAAACACTCTACATTCTTCTTAGTGGCAGTGGACAATGAAAATACCATGAATGAAATTTCTATAGGATTTTTAGTTTTATCCATCACTGTGTGCTTCTTTCTAGTAACTCATATAGGCTTTCTTGGTTGATTTTCCAGGTACTTTCACATTTCCTGACAAATCTTGTTCTTGAGTTGATCAAATATAAAACTTGAAAGATCCAATACTCAATCCTCCTTCTCAAAGGTAACACCCATTTATGTAAGTGGTAAATATACACTAGTGATAGGTGTGGGAGGATTGAAATCTAGAATAGGCATCGAGGTTTATTCCTCGTGTTGTGTTAGCTCGTTCATCCTTAGAGCTTACTTTGTTTTGTTTTCTACTAGTTCTCTAGCGATTCTTTCTTATTTGATTTTCTTAGCCATTTCATCTTGTTCTTTATTCTTTGCTTACTATTTCTTATTTTCTCCTTCTTCTTGATTTTTCTTCATTTATTCTTCTTGTTCCTTTTTCAATTCTTCTTCTTCTTGCTTTCTTTTCATTTTTTCCTCCCTTTTCCTTTCTACTTCCTCTTCCTTCTTTTTCCTTGCCTCTTTATTTTTCTTCTTTGTTTATTCTTTTCTTTACGTATCTTCTTTTTCTTTATTCTTTTCATATTCTTATGACTTCTTCTTCCCCTATTCTTCTATTTTACTTTTGTCTTCCCACTCTACTTTCCTTTTGGCTCCGTTTTCAGCTTGTTGCTTATTTAGTCTTTCCCTCCTTGATTCCTGCTCTCTTTCCTCTTTACTGCGACTTTATTTTCTTCTGAGTCCATACTTTCTTGTGACTCTTCTTTTGAGGATTTAGAGTTATATATATGATGGGAGGTGCCTATTCCTTTAGTTTCTTCCAATGCTTTGGTTGCATTAAAGAATTTGTTTACTTTTTCTTCATCTTCATCAATTATTGGTGTGTATGACCATCCAAACTTGGTTGCTTTGCAATTTTAGGTGGAAATACCACTTGAATCATATCTATTGAACCTAAGTACACCAAATTTAGGAATTCGATTTCTTCAGTTTCAGTGTCTACTTCCTTAAATATTTTCACACCATAAGCTCCTATATATAATGGGAAAGTAGGCCATGGGGATTTTTTAGATTTCAACAATGTGCTAGTTAACCTCGTTGTGAGTTGGTATGTTTTCTCTTGCAACACTAATTTATATTGATAAGTAACAGAAATTGATGGGGGCCTTTATATGCTCCAAATACCCTAATAAACTGTTAAAATGGCACCAAGAAATATTCTAATTTAATTTTCCCTTGAATTAATTAGAAGATAATTGTAATTCCACATCGCATGACAACTTGTACAAGTTAACTAAGTTAGTTTGACTTAGTTGGTGTTGTAGCATCATTTTCCACCTATGTATACTTGATGCTCTGAGTTATAGCCTTGGGCAGCCTTTTCCCTTCAAACTTGGCCCTTCATCTAAAAAATATTATTTTAAATTCCATACGCGACTCTGCCCTCTCAAAAGCGCATGCACACGCGGGTCCATCTATACCTAACCCACATATATAATTTTAAATATGAAAAAATATAAAGATCCCTATTTTTTGGGTGAGGTTTATGGGTTACACCATAAGCCTACCTACAGCAGCCCGTGGCCTAACTGTATCCCAACTGAAACAATTGTTTTGGGGTGGTATAAATACACCTCATGGGAAGGCCTAAAAGGGGGAGAAAGATAGGATATTGATATTATAGCCATTTTGTCTCTGATCAATTATGATTTATCCGTGTGCCTCTTGCACTCCCAGATCGTGGAAACCCTTATTTCCCTCACAGAGACGTTCATTCATCTTATATGACATCCATGTGTATGAATTTAGAAGGAGATTGTTGAGGCTTGGGCTGGATGGATCTGGAGGATGGTTTCGCTTGGAGCCGTGGCTGAATCAGGTGGTATTCCTCTGCACATATTTACATTCATCAAAAAGGAAGCTTTTTCTCATTCTTGATCTCCATGATATTTATGTTGTATACATGAATATGATCTTATTATGAATGTTTTCATATTTTGTTCTTATATGATCTAACATTAATATCTTGAACATGCTCCGAATTATCACTAATATATGTGCTTTTCTTGAATGAGTTGCAAGTTTTGGAGCACTAGGAGAAATAGAGGGTTTGAACCCTGTGGGATTTCCTTCAAACATAGGAACTACAGGTACTACTCCTTCTTCCCATTTTACTAGTTTAAGCATTAGGACTGCAAGTTTGTATGCTTCTTGTTGATGTATGCCTCTTGCTCTATTGGGGTTCCCAACCCAGACCATAGGGTGTATTATCCCGTAACAGAATTGATGACTTCGGTGGGGAGCACATTCTTGTAATTCCTATTTTAGGTTGTTTCTCTCTGGATCTTGGCTTTCTTGTTTTGTTTGTTCACTTTTCCAGTATCTTTGATTCATTTTCAATCTGGGCAGAAAGTATGATCTTATGGATCAGTCCTAAAAATTTAGTTTTTCCTTACTGACTTTTTTATAAGCTCTTTCTATTTTATATAGTCATGTACACATGCATTTTGGTCCAAATAAACACATGTATACGCATGTTTCCATGAGTACAGTAGCATATATACGCAAGTTTGTTACTGCCAAGCCACATATTTTTGGTTTCAAATTAATTTTTTAGATTCTGAGTCCAGTGAAGGTTTTTTCCTGTTTTCTTTTCCTTCTGTTTAATAATTGATGGTCTGGGAGAGTATTAATTTTTGAAATTTTTTAGTTTCCTATCTTTCTTGGTGAAAAACCTAATCGACCTAGAGTTTGACCTTTTTGGTGAGGAGTCAATTTTTGTGTTTGGGATCAAGGCTTCTTGTTGAAGTTCTTGGATGTTCTGAACATTTGGAACAGTGAATCAGTCTTAATTTTTTTATACCCAACCTTTATACTACTTCGCCTTTTCTTTTCTTTCGTTGGCTTTCTTATTTTTTCTTGGCTTTTGAGAAATGTACTTCTTGCAATCTTGAAGATTTTTCTTGGTTTTCTTGAAATTGTCTTGCTTGCTGAAGTTGTTGTGTTGTTGATCAGGTCAATTTTTTTGATTTTGTAACCTCTTTCCACTTGTTAATTATTGACATGTTAATTATTTCTATGGCTTATGGAACTTGAGGTCCTTTTTTATCAATTTTTTGATCTGAATGTCTTTTTGTAGTTTTTTCTTTCTCAATAACTCTTTGCATCCTTAAAAAGGAAAAAGACAAAAAACATCTTTTTGTGCCCTTTATTTTTCTTTTGGTTTTATTTTTTAGGTCTCCTTATCATTTTTGGGGAAGTGAAAAGTTTTTCATTTGATTGAATTTGCTTGATTTTGAGAAAATTTATTGTTTTTATTTGCCCCTCTTTGTGTCGAGTTTTTGACCTTTTTGTTGGGAAACACACTTGCTTGCTTTTAAAGTAATCGTAGAATCTTGCATTAGAAATTTCTATTTCACATTAGAATAGTTGCACTGTAAGAATTTTTAGTATTTTTGTATATTTTGAGTGTGTGATCATGTATTTTGAAAAGAGAAAAGAAAAACTTTTTTCTTTCATTAGTTTGTTCGTAGTTCCCTTTGTAGAAATATCTTTCATCAAAGAAAAAAATTGCATTTTGCATGTAGCCAAGTTTCTATTGATTTCTTCTCACATCCATAACACCATAATTTGCACTTCCATATCACCCTTGACTTAAGAACAACAATTAAAATCAAGTGTTAAAAACTAAAATGAACTAGTTTTTTTTTATTTGTCATTAAATTCATCAACTAGTCTAGGTCATTAAGGCCTTGGAATAGGTGTGTGGAGAATTAACTCTCCAAGGCCACTATGAATTTGAACTTAGAAGTTGATTAGAAGAGTGAAATCCAGTGTCGTTAAGTTTTCCGAGAAATATGTCCTAAAAATGGAGTAAAGCACGAGGGCGAGTGAAAGCAGGGAAGAGAGATACTCACTCTCCTCCTTGCCGGATCCCGACCAAAGATTGTTCCGCTCGGCTGCCGATACAAGTTGTTAACATTAATTTCCATTTTTAGGTATCACATAGGTCACTGCGGGGGGGAATACTCATGGTACCTAAGGCAGACATTGCATCACATTCATTAGTACTTCTGGAGGGTGCCCTTGCGAAGCACGGGTACTTGCACAGGCAAAGGATTTTGTCTGGAGATCAACATAACTGCTTATGTTACTTGCATTAGTAGGCCTAGGGAATAATTACCCCAGAATATTTTCGGAAGGTCCTTATATATTTTCTTTCTTGTATTTTCATGTGTGGTCCTAATCACCTGGAGCAGAAATGCTTGAAATTCACTTGAATGGTTGCATCTTTAGGGACATTTTAGAGAGTGCTCTTTGCTCCTAGACTGCCATAGCTTTACAATTTTTTGATTCTGTACAAGTTCTATTAATAATTAAATGTCGTTGATAAATCAGTTCTCCAATCTAGGAGACTTCGTGGGCTCTCAATTGCGAGTTTTGAGACTTCTCCTAGAAAGCATGGGAGCAATTATGTTGGTGTTTTTCAATCAGCAGCAGCGAACACGTCGGAGAGTGACCCTCCGCTTGGGGCTATAGTTTCACTGGGTGTTCCTAGTGTAAGTGTCAGGTCCCCATATTATTAGTGTAGCCCCCTTATTTTTATTATTGTAGCCCCCTCTAGCCCCAATATTGTTATTATTGTGCCCTTACATTGTTATTGTTAGGTCGGCCAGGATTACATTGTGGCCCCACTGGACTCCTATATATAGAAATGAGGTTTTGTCATTTGTATCATCCAAGAATTGTTCATTCATGTAATGTATTGGAGGTTTCCCCCTCGAAATGGCTTATTTAGAAGGCTTTGATATCTCTTTTCTTCTATTTTTGGAGTTGGTTTCACAACATTTGGTATCAGAGCTTTGGATTCTAGGGTTTCGCTGCTCCAAACAGGTCATCGTGGAATTTTCGCTATAAATTTTTATCTACGAAGGTTTAGAAGCTGAAATTTTTAGAGTACGAAGAAGAAATCCTGAGGAACATCTTCGCAAAATTTCAGAGCTTGGTTCGTAATATTTTCGGAGATATGATTTGTGGAAGTTAGGTATTTTTGCAGGCTCCTCAATTTAACCTAAACAGGTCATTACGAAATTTTCGCTATAAATTTTTTTTCTACGAAGGCTCAAAATCTGAACTTTTTAGAGTGCAAAGACGAACTCTTGAGAAAAATTGTCGCAAAATTTCATATCCTGGTTCGCAATATTTTCGGAGATATGGTCTGTGGAAGTTAGGACTTTTTCAGGCTCCCGAATTTCATCTCAAAGATGTGATCGTGGGAAAATATTCAAAACTCTCTCTCTGAGCATCGGATTGGAATTCTGTAAAAAGTGGACGCAAGCACACAGAATTTAGTTTCCTATCTATCAATTTCAGAGCCAAAGGAGGAAGCAGTGACACGTTGCAAGTCATACAAGTTCGCTCTACTGAACTAGTCCATAATTAGGTCATCGTAGGAAATTGGGCACAAATTTGTCTTCAAGAATCTAAATCAGGTCAGAATTGTGGCATTTGAAAGAGGATTTAGAGGGCTACCTCAGTACCAAATTTCAGATATTGGAGATCTGAAATCATACAAATAATTCAGTTTCAATATCGCACTCCTCAAAAGCAAGAAAAATGTGTGTATTTGTTTCGAATTACATAAGTCTCGTTTGAAAAAAATTAGTTGGAATTTATTCCAAGGGCATATTGCAGAATAGATATCAGTATTGGGTTCTAAAATGGCCCCTAAAAAGAATTCAACACCCATTAATATTTCAGAAGGCTCTACTATAACTCATGAAGACGAAGAAACACAACATGAGATATCAAAATTACAAGAGAAAGTGCACCAAATTTCGCTATCGCAAAGAGCAAAAAAAAATGAAATGGAAGTTTTACAAAAAGGCGTGGAAACTAAGATGGATGGTTTGAAGAAAGGCGTGGAAGCTAAGATGAATGGTTTGGAAGCTAAGATGAAAGGCATGGAAGTGGGCATGGAAGTTAAGATGGATGGCATGGAAGCTAAGATGGATGGCATGGAAGCTAAGATCGATGAAAAAATGGAAAACATAAAAGTAGACATCGAAGGTTTGGCAAAGTTGATACAAGAAATGTTTCCTAATGGCGAAAAGATAGTAGAGGAAACTCATGATGAGAAAAAAATAAATGTTAATCATGATTTCATAAACTCTAATTTTGGATGGAAGAACCACCATATTCCAAAGATGGATATGAGGAAGTTTGATGGCAAGGATCCCGTAACATGGATACTACAGATGGAGCAATATTTTGATCTCAATAATGTGAAAAACACACAAAAGGTACGCATTGCAACTTTACATTTAGAATAAAATACATTTGTATGGTATTGATGACTTTGCTCCCGTAAAAAAATTGTCACTTGGTCAATTTTTACGGAGGAAATGATAGCACATTATGAGGATACAAAGAACAACACCTTCTTTAGCTAATTGATAAATCTCAAACAAAAGGGTTTAGTGGGGGAGCACATTGAGGATTTCCAAAAATTGAATATAAGGGTAACTGCTATTCCAAAGGAACACAGGATTGATATCTTCATAGGTACTTTAAAGGATAACATCCAACATGAAGTTCGCGTTTTGGAACCTGATTCATTGGAGAAGGCATTCAGGTTGGCAAGAAAAATTAAATGTAAGATGTGGTGACAGTGACCTGCCTGCTTCTGCAAATAGGGAGGTATTTTCTCTAATGACAACACAGGTTTGACACCACAATAATTGGAAGAAAAAAGAACGAAAAAGGGCTTTTGCTACGGTTGTGATAAATAAATATAAAGGTCTCTTAAGTGTATTTAAAGATAATTATTTACATAGATTGTGAAGAGGAAGAATAAAATGAACAAGAAGAGGATATACACTAAGGAACCAACCCTAGAAGAGGAAGAAGCCAAGGTACGAGCAAGACCATGTAATGCATTGGCGAGATTTTACCACTCACCAATCTCAAGATAGAAGGACATGTCAAAAGAAAAGGTAGTGTTGATTGATTTGGTAGTACATAATTTTATTATTCATTATGAATAACGAAATTGAATTGTTTCCTATACCCAGCACCAGAATGTCAAGTGATGGTTGCAAATGGAGGAATTATAAATTGCTCTGGAAAATGCCATAATATCAAGCTAACCATGGGGGAATATGTATTGAATAGTCCAATGCTTTCCATTCCTATGGGAGGTGTTGATGTGGTACTAGGAGTACAATGGTTACAATCTCTGGGGATGGTAGCTTTTAATTTTCAAGAACTTTTCTTGAAAAAAATTTCAGAAGGAAAGGAAGTCGAATTATGAGGTATCGCAGGGAAGCCGGGAAAGATAATAAGCTCTAATGTCATGAAAAATCTTCTGAAGAAATAACAACGAGGCGTAATTGCACAATTATGCTCACTAGAAGTTCCAACCTCAAAATCATCTATTTCTGCAGATCTCCAAAAAGTCTTGGAAAATCATTCCAAGGTGTTTGAAACTCCCAAAGGACTCCCACCTATTCGTGATCATGATCATGCTATTCATTTTATTCCAGGAAGTGTTCCTCCAAACATCAGGCCTTATATATATCTTTATGTCCAAAAGAGCGAAATTGAACATATGATTGCAGAAATGTTAGAGGCTGGTATATTTCAACCTACTCAAAGTTCCTTCTCTGCTCCAGTAGTATTGGTGCACAATAATGATGGATCATGCCGCATGTGTCCAGATTATAGGGAGCTCAATAATTTCACCATTAAAGATAAATTTCCCATTCCTGTGATTGATGAATTATTGGATGAATTACATGGAGAAATTCATTTTACGAAGTTGGATCTTTGTTCAGGATATCATCAAATTAGAATGAAGACTGAAGATATTCCGAAAACAACATTTCGAACTCATGAGGGTCATTATGAATTTTTGGTCATGCCTTTTGGCCTTACCAATGCACCTTCTACATTTCAAGGGTTGATGAATTCCATTTTCAAACCCTTCCTTAGAAAATTTGTGCTAGTATTTTTGATGATATACTAATCTATAGCAGGTCTTGGAAGGATCATGTTGAACATGTTGACAGGGTGCTCAAACTATTGCAGGAGAAACAATTATATGCAAAATCATCCAAATTTTTCTTTGGAGTACAAGAGGTGGAATATCTGGGTCATATTGTATCTCACGAGGGTGTTAAAGTAGACCCTAACAAAATTAAAGCCATTAAGGAATGGAAATTCCCCACAACCATAAAGCAGTTGCGAGGATTTCTCGGGTTAACAGGGTATTATCGCAATTTTGTTAAGAATTATGGGAGAATAGCAGCACCTCTAACAACATTATTGAAGAAAGATGCATTTTCATGGACTCCTGAAGCAACTAAGGCCTTTGAACATCTTAAAGAGCCAATGTGCCTAGCACCGGTCTTAGCTACGCCAGACTTCACAAAAACCTTTATTGTGGAATGTGATGCCTCAGGAAATGGAATTGGTGCAGTTTTAATGCAGGAAGGAAGACCCATTGCTTTTGAAAGTCGTCCAATCAAGGGAAAGTATTTATAGAAACCTATTTATGAGAAGGAAATGTTAGCAATACTGCATGCACTAAAGAAATGGCGAACTTACCTAATGGGAAGACACTTCAAGGTAAAAACTGATCATGATAGTCTTAAACACTTTTTGGAACAAAGACTATCTTCAGAAGAGCAGCAAAAATGAGTCACAAAGATGTTGGGTTATGACTTTGAAATAATCTACAAAAAAGGGAAGCTAAATGTTGTTGCAGATGCACTCTCAAGAAAAAATGAAGAGGTGGAAGCATTGCTTTGTGCCATTTCTATTATCCAACTAGATTGGATAACCGAAGCAAGGGATGAATGGAAGAGGGACGAAGAAGTGTGGACACTCATTCAAAATTTGCAGCAAGATCCTAGTACATCTGATACATTTAGTTGGAAAAATGATTCCTTATGGTACAAAGATCGCTTATATCTTTGTAAGAATTCCCAACTAAAACAAAATATTCTTTTGGAATTGCACACTTCTCCTTTAGGAGGAAACTCAAGATTTTTAAAAACTTACCACAGGGTGAAGAAAGAATTTTTTTGGGATGGCCTTAAATCTGATATTCAAAAGTTTGTGGCAGAATGTTTGGTTTGCCAGCAGAATAAAGTGGAAACAATTAAGACCCCAGGACTTCTACAACCTTTATCAATTCCAAGTCAACGTTGGGAGGAGATTTCAATGGATTTTATCACAGGTTTACCTAAGTCCGAAGGAAAGAGTGTCATCATGGTGGTAGTTGATAGACTTACCAATTATGCACACTTTTTTTCATTATCTTATCCATTTAAAGCAAGTACAGTTGCTACTACATTTATGGACACAATTCAAAAGCTACATGGAAACCCAAGGGTTATTGTGAGCGACAGAGATCCCATTTTTACTAGAAATTTTTGGATGGAGTTATTTTCTTGTTTGGGTACTCAATTAACTCATAGCTCATCTTATCATCCTCAATCTGATGGTCAAACTGAGATAGTAAATAAATGTTTGGAAGGATATCTTCGTTGTTTTGTATCCGATAAACAAACACAATGGGTCAAGTGGTTACCTCTTGCTGAATGGTGGTATAACACTTCCTTCCATACTGCAGCAAAAATGACCCCATTTATGGCACTTTATGGATATCATCCACCATCCATCACATCATCTTTAAGGGAAAATTCGAAGGTTCAAGCAGTGGAAGATCACATCGATCATCAACAAGAAGTTCTCCAACTCTTAAAGGATAACCTGAATTTGGCACAAAATCGAATGAAACAACAGGCAGATCAACATCGTAGCGAGAGAAGTTTTGATGTAGGAGACTAGGTATTTTTACGGCTACAACCATACAAACAAATGTCCCTCAAGCAAGCTAAGAAGGATAATAAATTATCGCCAAAGTACTATGGTCCTTACAAGGTGTTGCAAAAGATTGGTACTATGGCATACAAATTGGAGCTTCCTGCTTCTTCGCGAGTACATCCAGTTTTCCATGTTTCATGCTTAAAGAAGGTTATAGGTGAAAATCTTCCAGTTCAAACAATATTGCGAGAACTTGATGAGGAAGGAAAAATCATATTGGAACCTGAAGCGGTCATGGAAACAAGAACTCGACAACTACGGAATCGATCAATTTCAGAGTATCTCATCAAGTGGAAGAACTTACCCACTGAAGATTCTACATGGGAGGATGAGAATTTTATACAGAAGCACCCAGAGCTACTCAAGCATTGAGGACAACACTTTTTTGAAGGAGGGGCATGTTAGGTCCCTATATTACTAGTATAGTCCCTTATTGTTGTTAGTGTAACCCCCTTATTGTTATTATTGTACCCTTGTAACCCCCATATTGTTATTATTGTGCCCTTAAATTATTATTGTTAGGTCGGCTAGGATCACATTGTGGCCCCACTAGGATTACATTATGGCCCCATGGACTCCTATATATAGAAAGGAGGTTTTTTCATTTGTATCATCCAAGAATTTTTCATTCATGTAATGTATTGGAGGTTTCCCCCTCGAAGTGGCTTATTTCTAAGGCGTTGATATCTCTTTTCTTCTATTTTTGGAGTTGGTTTCACAATAGTAAGTCATGATTTGGACATGAGTACTCCTCTCCTTTCAAGGGTTCTTTTTCAGTCAGAAGATGAGGTTGAGTTTGAAGAGATCCTTGAATCGCCTATGACTCCTTCTTCACCTCTTTCTCCTAGTTTTCCAAAGGTTGTATTATACATTGGGACCCCGACTCGCAGGCCGGAAAACCATGCTATTTCTCTTTCTTTTCTTTCGATGACCACTGTTGGGACACAATTTCGTCTATGAGTACTTCTGGTGTGCATGCTTCTCTTTCAGTTGAAGGAGGAGGTACAATTTATATATAAACTATCACTCCTAGTACTGCAATATTTGGCTCTACCTCCATTCCATCTTCGAGTGGGGGCACCGAATATTTTGTTTCCCACACTGATTTTTTTTCATTTGGGATGCCTTCTAGTGAAATTCCCTCAGTTCCTTTAACGATTTCTTCTGTTGTCTCCACACCTATGTCTTTGTGGCTAGTTGTTCAACATATTTCCAGGGTTTTCATTTTGGAGGAGGTCATATCCCTCATTCTGATCCTTCTCTAGGCTCTTTTCATTTCTCCACTCAAATTCAAGGTTTCAATCCTTTTCAAGGATGTCAAGGCTTCAATCCTTTTCAAGGATGGACTAACCCCGCTTTTATTACTTTAGGAACTAGGAATAAGTTTGTTTCTGGTCAACAAGTGAATATGCCTTTCTCCTTCGTAGGAACCTCTCAGGGTTTTTTTCCCTTCACAAATGCGTGGAAACCTTACCAAGGGCTCTCCTCTCCATTAAACACTTCAATTGGGGGAAAAATTCATGGTTATGGTAACCCTTTGGTAGGAGGAGGTCATACACCAAATTTTTCTAGACCACGGGGTTTTCCTTACGGTTCAATGTATTCTATGAACAATCCTTGGAAACTTGGTGTCTCATCAAATCCAGGTTATTTTTTTCAAAATGTTGGGAATACCTCCCATGTTGGGTGGAATTCTCAAGGTCCTCCGCGCTTACCATTCCTGGAAACTCTAAATTTTCTAGATCTTTCAAAATTAACTAACGATCCAATTAGATATAGCCTGGCTTGGCCTTGGGTTCCTACCAAACTTCCATCAGATATGCCAAAATTCGAAGGGAAGTATGGGGAGGATCTAGCTGACCATCTAATAGCTTTCCATATATGGTGTTCATCTAATTCCCTTATGAAAATTCAATTAGGTTGACATTATTTCAAAGCACCTTGACCGGAAATGCTGCCAAGTGGTACATAGAGCTTAGTGGGAATACCTTTACTTAATTTAGCGAATTGGCTACTATGTTCTTGAACCATTTTCAGTTGCCTTTCCAGTATGATTTTGGAACTGAGTTGTTGGTCAATTTCCAACATGATAATCCAACTCACATTATTGACCATATTCAGGAATGGAAAAGAAGGAAGAGGATCATTAAAGCCTATATTCCTAATGAATTCCTTCTCAAATGGTTCTTAAAATATTTACAGCCAAAAATCTGGAAATATGTATCACTCTCTGGGGTATTTACTAAAGACCAGGCTATCCTTAGAGCCCATAAATTAGAACTTATATATTCTTAGTGTGGGATTCCTAATAAGATATTTCCAGATTCTCCTCGATCCAAGATAGAATTATCCAAGACAAAGTCAGGTCCCCATGTCGACGGGCTAGTCTGATCGATCGATAACAATAGGGTTAACCTCTTAAATCAATTACAGTAGTTGTCCTTACAAACTACTTCTTCGATTCAGGCATCATCGTCAATTTCTATGTCTTCTCAACCATTAACTATTAATGTTATCCAATCCTCTAACCCCAAAGGAAACCAACAATCTGATTGGAAGAACAAGGGACGTATAAGAAGAAAGATAAGGATGGGAAGGGTAATGCAACAAACCCAACAATGATGTTGGGGAGGGTAAAAAAGAGTCAAAAAATAAAGTTAAGTTTCCTTGCAAATTGTGCATTAGAGACCATTTAACTCATCTTTCCCCAAAGATTCAAGATGCTCAGCGCTTGTTAGCTCAGTAGGGTTATTCTAGCTCACAAGATGTCCTAACTAACCCTTTTCCCCAAGGGCATCAAATTATTGCTGGCGCGAATGCTAGTACTAGAACCCCCATAGGGGACAACCAGGAGGGGGAAAATCCATCAAATGTATACATTGTGAGTTCCCATATTGGTGTTGCAACAAGGTCACGTGATTATAGTGAACCATAATCCTCTAATTCTAAGGCCGCTCTTGATGTTTCAAATCCACTCCATTATTGAGAGGCCCGCAATTAAGCCTATACCTCGGATGCCGAAAGGCTCTACAAAATGTTCGATGATTAATCCAAATGCAAAGGAACCCCAGAACTACTCCATTATATAAGATCTGGTTCAAATCCCTTGTGTGATGTTTGCGTTAGAGGTACTCTAGTCATGCCCAACACAAAGGAGTGCACTTCTCACCGTGATCGGTGCAATAGATCCGAAAAAATCGCTCGTTATTACATTTGACATGTCGAATATCAACAAGAGACTCCCTCATCACATGGACTTCCAGATTAAATCTACATATCGAAAGATGAAAATTTTTCAAATTGTAGTTTATGAATGAGTTTCCACATGTGTCATGTCCATTGCATGTTGCAAAGCGATCATATCTCCTCAAGTTGTTCCTTCACATACTCTCTTGACTGCATTTGATGGTCATTCTCACAGGCCGCATGGAATTTTTCCAACCTTTCCCCATCTGTTTTGGGGGCAAAATGGTCAATATCGAGGTAGAAATAGTCGATGTTAATTTGGACTATAACCTTCTATTGGGAAAAATTTGGATCTATGAAATGGATGCCATTGTGTCATTTTTATTTTGCATCCTATGATTTCCCCATGAAGGGAGAATCATTACTATTGATCAGATGGATTAGATTCCAATGCATCCTCTTATTCTACTATTCCCTTGGTGAAAAATGCCAAGTAGCCCATTGAAAATATAGGAGTCGAAATGTATTCCTCATTGATGGGTACGTTTGATATTATGTCTCCTATCACTTGAATAAATTACATTTCATCATCCAAGGCCCTTCTCGTAGAGAGTTCTTTAGAACTTATTATTTTCAAACCCTTAGCCCTTACCCTCTTCTATGACCACATTAGAAAAAGGGAAAGTGGGTGGAATGGCATGTCCTATGTCTGCAGCTGAAATTTCTTATCAAGTTATTGTTAACATTGCAGATTCCTATCCTACTCCTCTTTCACCAGAGGATTTGGATGAAGATGTGGCTCCGACTTGAACTATTAACTCGACTTATTCTATGGACTACCTTGATACTATTTTACCATTTGAGGAGGCAATCCTAGAAGCGATGACGAGTGTGGAAATATCGTGGGATGATTTGCATCATCGGTCATATTTCCTCCTAGACTTGCGTGAAGTAGAGTCAAGTTTTTCTATCCTTTAGTCAACTGGTGATGTTCACACAATCCTAAATCCTTTGGCTCCAACATATATTTTTTTCAAAGGTAATATGTCTATCATTTCGGAAACAATTTTGGTGAACATCTCCAGGGATCCCAATATAACAGAGAATGTTTTTATCGGAGCCGAGTGTTCCCTTGAAGAAATTCAAATCTATACCTATCTTTTCAAATAATTCTGCGATGTTTTCTCTTGGTCTTATGAGGAAATGCCTAGAATTGATCCATCAATCATCCAACGTGAGATCAATACTTATGAGAATGCTAAGCCTATACGGAAAAAGCTTCAGTCGGTAAACCCTAGGAAAGCGGCAGCTATCAAAGTCGAGGTTGAGAAAATTCTTAAGGCAGGTTTCATATACCCAGTTCCTTTGACTGAGTAGGTTTCAAATCCAGTCTTGATCGATAAGAAGCAAGGAACGATCCGCGTGTGCATAGACTTCGGGGATTTAAATAAGGCTTTTCTAAAAGATAATTTCCCCACACCTTTTATTGATTAGATCATTTATGAGTGTGCCAGGAATGATATTTTCTCCTTCATGGACGGTTTCTCAGGTTATAATCAAATTACTATCCGTCTTGAAGATCAACATAAGACAACTTTTATTTTCCCCTCGGGTACCTTTGCATATAAAAAGATGCCATTTTTCCTTTAAAATGATGGATTGACTTTCTAAAGAGCCATGTCTTATGCTTTCCAAGATATCAAACATATCATCGAAGCTTATTTGGATGACTTATCTACTCGTTCTCGTAAGAGAATTGATCATCCCCACCATCTTCGCTTTATTTTTGAGAGATGTCATTATTACAAAATCTGGTTAATCCAAATAAGTGTGTTATTGCGGTCATATCCGATCGGTTATTGGGATTCATAGTGTCTACTAAAGGGATTCGCGTAGATCCTTTCAACGTTGAGGCAATACTTCAGTTGCCTCCCCTGTCTACCATTCGTAAACTTCAAAGTATCCAAGGAAAAGCCAATTTTTTGAGGATATTTATCGAAAATTATGCTTTGATTACAAAAGGATTTATGAGATTGTTAAAAAATTGAGTTCTATTCCCATGGGAAGACTTCTCTCAGCACTCATTCGATGCTTTTAAAAAAGCATTAACCTCTGCTCCTTTACTGAGTCCACCCGATTATAGCAGGGATTTCCTCTTTTATCTCGTTGTGGCAGAATAAACCATTGGCATTGTTCTAGTTCAGGAAGACGATTCTCTCTGTGAGCATGTGATTTATTATATAAGTCGAGGCTTGGTAGGTCTTGAATTATGATATTGTCCTGTAGAGAAATTGGATTTGGCAATTGTCCATGTTGTCCAATGACTTAGACATTATATTCTAATTAGACAAACTTTTGTCTTAGCAGTTGTTAATCCATTTTAGTTTTTTCTCAGTAGGCTAGTGATTGGGGGAAAATATAACAGATTGATTGTTATTTTACAAGAATTCGATCTCGAATTATTGTCAGCGAAATCCAAGAAATATTTATTATTTGCGGAATTAATATTAGAGTTTCCTTGTGAAAAAAAAATAGTTTATGAGGTATCATTCCCTGATGAAAATCGTCTCCTTATTTCTTCACAAGATCCTTGGCATGGGGATATTGTTATATATCTTCAGACTTCAAAGTTTCCCCTCAATTTTTAAAGGAAGAGAAAATAAAATTGTGTCACTTGGCCAAAGTTTATGTTATCATTGGTGACACTTTATATCGTCGTGGGATTGATTCAATCCTTAGATGTTGCTTAACCCTAGAAGAAGTTGAGTCTGCGCTAAATGATTACCACTATGGATCTTGTGGTGGCCCTTTATCTGGGTTGCTACAGCCCAAAAAATATTGCGTGCTAGCTATTTTTGGCCTTCGATCTTCAAAGATTGCGTTGAAGTCGTCAAGAAACTCCATCCTTGTCAAGTCTATACCTGGAAGATGAGCGCTCATCTAGCTCCGCTCTTTCCTGTTATTACATTCGGTCCATTCACAATGTGGGGAATTTATTTCACAACTTGTAACCTTCCTTTAAAAAAGGTTCATAAGTATATCACCGTAGCAGTGTACTACTTCACTAAGTGGGCCGAGGTTATGCCTACTTTTGTAAACAATGGTAAAAAATCAGCCTTGTTTCTATTCAACCAATTCATTTCTATTTTCATTATACCTAAATATATTATCATTGGCCATGGCAGTCATTTCTAGAACAACGTGATAGCTCAATTGGCTCTTAAGTTAGGTTTCCGGCAGGAGAATTCATCTCTTTACTATCCTCAAGCCAATGGGAAAGTGGAAGACATGAATAAATCCTTGAAGGTTATCCCACAAAGGAAAATTAATAAAGCTCGATCCAATTGGAACATTATGTTGTATCCTATGCTTTGGGCATACCAGATGTAAGTTAAGACTACAACTGGTTTCACTCATTTTCAACTAGTTTATGGGTTGGAATCAATATTCCTTGTGGAATGTAAAATTCCTTATTTTAAACTATTTGTTCAACTTCTTCCACACACTACCAGTCTTGAAGAGCACCTCATTTATTTGGAACATCTTGATGAGCAGTGTCAAGGAACAGCCACGATCAATGAAGCTCATAAGAAGAGGGTGAAATTCTGGTACAATAAGATTATACGTCCTAGGGTTTTCTCTGAAGGTGACCTTGTCCATGTCTATGACCAAGAGAAAGACGCCTTGGGGGCAGGAAAGTTTAAACCCATGTGGTACGGTCCTTTTATTGTTAAGAAATTCTTGAAAAAAGGAGCTTACGAATTGGTTGAATTTGATAGAAATGAGTTGGAAAAGCCCATAAATGGGCTCTATCTTAAAAAGTATTATGATTTTGCCTAGCATTTGCTTGGTTTTGTAGATATTGTATATTTGTGCATATCTATCTATAAGTTCCATAGTGACATCGATATTTTTTATCTACCTTGGCAAGTATTGATGGATGATATGGTCTATTTAGGATTCATCGATGGTTCTAGTCGAAATACCCAGAATTGGCTTCCGCGGATTGGGTAATTTACTATCCATCCGGTCAGTTATTAGTTTAAAGGGGCATATGTATCGGTCCTGCTTCAAACCATGTTTCTGAATATACCGTTGTTGTTAATATACTATCTGAAGCAATATCTCTTGGTGTTGATTCATTAGTAGTGTACTTGGATTCAAAATTGGTGGTGTCTCAATTAAATAACATCTATCGTGTTAGATATCCTTATTTATATCATGAATTTCTGAGAGTGCGTTTATTATAGAGATCATTTAATTTTATCACATTTATTCATATTCCACGATTAGAAAACTCATTTTTTGATTCCACATATAATCAAGCATTAGATTGACATATAAATCATTCATCACATTAAAAATAAAAAAAATAATCAAACATAATTTGTATATATGGTCGTTACGTCATGAAATTTTCTATATATAGATAAGAGTCATATGTTCAAAATATTATTACAAAATCGGGAAAACGTTTCCTACAAAATTAGGGCTTAAGCCCAATCATGTCTATCACAAGGATCAGGTCATCTCTAATCTATGTTTGAGGGCCTTGCCCTGGATGTACATCTCGGAAAAAGAGTATGGTAGTTGCCACACGTCGGAAAATTCACACCCAATCTCATGGTACTCCTACCACGCACCTCTGCATGGCCTCTGGTAGATCCTCTGCTGCTGCCATGGGCACTTGGCGCATCAAGCTCTCCAAGTTTCTCTGTACAACATGAAGAACTCTTTTGGTCTCAACAATGGCACCTTCCGTGTCTCTTCTGCGGTGCATTTGTGTCGTGATCAACGAATTTTGTAAGAATTTTTGTCTCATCAAAAATAATTTCATTTCATATTCTTTAAATCCAAAAAAATCAAATTACATTTAATATATAAATAGAAAATAAAAAATAAAAAATAATAATAATAATAAATAAATAAAAATAAAAATTTACCAATGGCTCGCCATGCAACGCCAGGTGGAAGTACCAGATCTGGATCTACTTTGAAATCCATGGCTACATAGGGTTAGTCCTCAATGGAAATAAATTGTTCTCCCCACCAAAGGAAGAACTCGTAACTGAATGCAGTTCTAGGGATCTCACCACCTCCTAGTCTCTTCATCAAGTTATCCAATCTAGCTATCCATGGATCTCTTGGGCCGTTGATGGTGGAAATAATCTTGGGTCGAAGACATGGTAATCTCTTAAAGAAGAAAGTACAGAGTATTTTTCCATATCCAAAATTCTTATGTCTTTTTCTTCCTGATAGAATTCATT
Organism: Pinus albicaulis; assembly: GCA_034641835.2. Classification (NCBI taxonomy): domain Eukaryota; kingdom Viridiplantae; phylum Streptophyta; class Pinopsida; order Pinales; family Pinaceae; genus Pinus; species Pinus albicaulis. Next base: position 264,996,143 of record CM076577.1, read on the forward strand.
TGTTTTTCAGATTGATAAGAAGGGGTGTACACCATTCATATATTGTGGTAAGGCAATATACTACCAGACTCATTGTACCATGTGATGCTTGGTGCAATGAGGTTGATCCAGCTACCTTGACAATTGTAAAAAGGATAATCCTCATATGAATTTCCTCCACATATTTGATTGGGATCTGTGTCCCTACCTTTTCAGTATTTGTTGGGCAGTAGATGCGAATATAGTCCTCCACATTAAGGCCTCCTCGGGCCTTCCCTTACAAATTAGATGGCTCTACTCTCTGGTAAAGTCCAGTGATGAAATATATATCTTCTATTTCGATGCACAGGGGCATCTGATCAATCATAAAAGCATCTTCTTTTGGATCCCAGTAACTAACGAGCATTTCCATCAATATTGTATTGGTTTTCATATTCGGCATTTTGAAAATTTTCAACAATCCACATCCTCTCAGTGAATACAATGCCAATGGATCATTCATATCCTCATTATTAATTGCAATGTGCTTTCTTTCTCTCCAACTAATTGACATCCTGCACATTCAAGTGTTTTCATTTGTTAAAACTGTGTTTTAAAAAATTGGACTACGCATACGCAGGTCGACTTCATACACAGCCGCGTATAGGGCTTCCATATACGTGACGTTAATATATCCAACTCATGTATGCATAGAGATAAAATCCAAAAACTAAATCCCTATGGTCAAAATTCATGAAAATTACTTGAAATGAATAAAATTTCATCAAGAAATCGATTTAGGGGATTACCTGGAAGTTTGATGGCTGATCTATCTGAGAAATTGGATGGAATGTGGTTGTCAGTTTTTTGCACCAGAGCTCTTTTTCTCAAATGTCCAAAACACAAATTAAATATTGTAAGTAAAAATGTCTATTTATAGTGAAATTTCAAAATTTTCAAAAACCCACTTTTCTAAAGTTTATGTCTATTTTTCGAATTTTTATAAACTTTATCACCTTTTTGGCTTTAAGTGCTGGGATAGGTTGTTTTTCATGAGAAATTGAAGACTCTAAGACATCCATACCACTTTGATTCCATGACCTCTGACCCATCATGACAGGTATTATTTTTGTCACTGGCATATAGGTTAGGGAAGATCACTTTTTCCGTGGCATTATGCATTCTAGCCTCCATACTCCGATATGTTTCCATAGGGTCGATCCCATCATGTTATGATTCTTGAAAAATTTTCACTTATAGACTTATAAAATCATTACGTGATGGCAGAGCCATCCTTCGCATGGGCTTCCCAGTTAGATCCTCGCTAGCATATGTTTCCCATGCTGCAAAGATTGATTAGGTTCGGGAGTCCTCTTTAGTCTCGCCATGACCTTTGCGATGAAGCTTCATTCTCCTTCTTCTTCACTATATTTCTAACTATATACCCTAGAGGCTCCCACTTGTTGAGTTGTATTGCTACATTGCATGTTAACTATTTGTACTTCTTGGCATTAATCCAGCTTCACTTAGACTCATGTATAAGCCACTTTTTGACAATGTCTTTTCTGCAAAATCAACCCTGCAATCACTTAGCCTCTACAACTTGACACCTTATGCACGTGAAGATAAAATCCCTTTGAGTGTTGTTGACCAGTTTCGTCACCTTGCATTGAGCATAGTAATGTTCCAGTACCAGGAACTAGCGCATATGTATTTTGGCACTCGTTATTTACATTGTACTATAACCATTATTTTATTCTTTTTTTCAGGATTTTAATATGAAAAATACAAAAAAATAGATATTTCACAAAACAAGCAGGAATAGAACACTACTCCATAATTGATGGCATCTAAAGTCAGTTGTGTCGCCCTTGAACAAAACACTCAAAATAAATTCTTTCCTCCATTGGGATGGGCTTTAGTTTGACTTAGGAGAGCCATAACCTTGTGATTGAGTCAGTACTTACCCAGTTTTTTATCTCTTCCCATCATATGATAAAAAAAATTATGCCTCCTGCATGACAAAATTATACAAAGTTATCATATGCTTCCATATAGTCACATTTGAGTCGTGTTTTTGTTCAAGGAAAGTAAACCTGAGTTGGCCTTTCTGGGGTGTTTCTTGACTCATTTTTCAGTCAGCCATTCCCGGTCTGTCAGAGTTATGTTTTATCACATCAGTTATTTTGTCCTTTGCTCGTGCTATTTAAGAAGGTCTCCATTGACTTCTTGCTGGCAGGTTTTCTCTTATCGACTTTGAAAAATTTCTCTAAGATTAGACCTAGAGCTGCACCCTTGCCCTATTTCCATCACTGATAGGTGATCTTGTGCTCAGCATTGATCAATGTCATGGTTCTTTCACCGAGTGGTTTCCCTTGTGTTTGACGTCGGCTTACATTATCACACAATGGGATTCAAGCAGTACCTTGGTTTCCATTTGACCCTATTGGTGGGTTCCTCACCTCTGTGTCAGATTTCATTATTGATTGGGTCATAGGGTTTCTGTCATGCACTAGCGACATCTTGTGTGCACCGAAAACATGCTTCGGTTTGGTTACTTCATATTTATTCATCTAATTCCTTCCAAATTATTGGCCTGCAAGTTACACTTACGCTGGATTGTTGGTGGATGCCTCAATGCCTTCCTTCTAGCAAATATTTTCCCGTCGACTCCAACTCATTTCTCTAGGAATAAGGTATAGAGTCCTTTTTCAGTACCTTAGGGTTTGCAGTCATCAATGGCAGACTCCTTCACTATCAACAGTGAGAATACATCAATGTCTCCTGATTGGTAGATTCTCTCAAGTGTTCAACTTCAACCCATTTATTCGCACTTCTTAGATTGTACTTGGGTACCTTGACTCCCATCATCATTATCAGTGTGTTGTCTCACATTTTTTAACAGTATACATCAATGACCAATAATCAAATGATTTCTCACGTGGTCGACTTCAACTCATTTATTCCCATAGTGTAGAAATGTACCATGGTGGTTGGTGAAGACCTCAAGTTCGCATCAGCATGTTTTGGTTCACTTGTCAACACCTTTAGTTTTCTATCGGTGGCACCATCCACCTTATATGTTGCAGTTCATCACATCAGCAACTTATATGTTAGCACCCGAGTTTCGTGCAGTACCATTATTCCAATTTTATGACTTGGTACTTTGAGGATTAGTTATGTGACATCAGTGATTAGAAATCTCTTTCAACATCACTGATCATTTCTTCTATATGTGATAATATGACATGACCTTGATGTGTTTTTTTGAGGCTATGATCAGATGATCCACTATGTTTTCTAATTTTCCTTTGTACTTGTATACATATTGGATCAGCTTTATGCTTTATATGTAGACATGCTTTACTATCTCTGAGAAAATTTATGCCCACCTCAGACATGAGCTTGCTTTCTTATCTTTTCCATTGGTTTTTGGCAAGCCGAAATTTGGAAAACTCCTCCCAAGTCCTCGCATGATTCTTCATATAAACTTAATACATTTCAGCCATCATGTACCCCTTCTGACCTCATATATTAGGGGGCATATGTTATAGCATCATTTTCCACCTATGTATACTTGATGGTATGAGTTATGGCCTTGGGCAGCCCTTTCCCTTCATACGTGGGTCCATATATACCCAACCCGCGCATATAATTAGAAATATGAAAAATATAAAAATCCCTATTTTTTGGGTGGATTTTATAAGTTACACAGGAAGCCTACATACAACAGTCTGTGGCCTAATTGTATCCCAACATAAACAATTGTTTTGGGGTGGTATAAATACACCTCATGGCAAGGCCTAAAAGGGGGAGAAAGATAGGATATTGATATTATAGCCATTTTTTCCCTGATCAAGTCTGATTTATCCTTGTGCCTCCTGCACTCTCAGATTGTGGAAACATTTGTTTCCCTCAAAAAGATGTTCATTCCTCTTATATGATATCCATGTGTATGCATTTATAAGGAGATTGTTGAGGGTTGGGTTGGATGGATCCGGAGGACAGTTTTTCTTGGAGTTGTGGCTGAATCAGGTGGTATTCTTCCACACATATTTAAATTCATCAATAAAGAAGCTTTGTCCCATTCTTGATATTCATGATCTTTATGCTTTATACATAACTAGGATCTTATTATGAATGTTTTCATGTTTTGTGCTTATATGCTTATATGATCTAACACTAATATCTTGAACATGCGTTGAATTATCACTAGTATATGTGATTTTCTTGAATGAGTTACTGGTTTTGGAGCACTTGGAAAAGCAAAGGGTTTGAACCCTATGGAATCGCCTTCAAACGTAGGACCTATGGGTACTACTCCTTCTTCCCATTTTACTAGTTTAAGAAATAGTATTGCAAGTTCGTATGCTTCTTGTTGTTGTATGCCTCTTTCTCTATTGGTGTTCCCAACCTAGACCCTAGGGTGTATTATCCCATAACATTTGGTTCGGTTAATTCGAGTTGGGTTCCCAACTTGAGTAATGTAGAGTGTTTCCTACTTTATAGGAGCCTAGGTTGATTTTATTTTGAGTTGTAATTAATTAATTCAGTAAAAATTGAGTTAAAGTTAGTTAAAATATTTCCAACTGTTGGAGGAACTAGTGGTAGGTCAAGTAACGGGGTGTGGACTTCATTATCAATGAGTTAACTGATAATTCATCCATAAATAACTCATGCATGTGTGATCTACGAGTTAACCAGTTGAGATTGGAGTTCAAGGGAAATGTACAATCAATTGTATAATCATCCAAATTGTACAGGTAGTGCATGCAACCAGAGGAATGCATATGATGGATTGTGCAATTACAATTGAGGAATTTCCTAATCAATAGGGACCTAATTCACACATAAATAGGGACTTGGGAAAGTAAAAAAATGTTCAATTATTGGCCAAGTCTCTTCTATGAAGCAGTGAGATAGATAGAGATAGTGTAGAGGTTGCTCGGGCTTGTGAAAATAATTGTAATCTTCTCATATTTTTTTGACTAATGTAATACACATAGAGTAGGGGTTTTTAGATGTAGATTTTCATAGGAAATCATTGTGTAATGTGTTTATTGAATTATTTCTGATGTATGATTTGTGATTTCGTGATCGTTTAATTGTTTCTGCAATTTGTAGAGTATATTCAAGTCGATTGTTTTAGTAAATTACAATTAGAAGTTTGAATCTACAAGGAATTGTTACATGGTATCAGAGCTATAATCACATCATAGAAGATAATTTTAAGTTATCTTTGCAAGAGGAACAAGTTTTGCAGATATATTCTTTAGAGCTAGCAGTAAGATCAGGATGGAATTTTATGGTCTAAGGCTCAAGTATGCCCTTGAGGGTATCTCGAATTAAATTTCTTGGAAGGACCAAATGGTAGCAGTCATGGAATAAAATGGAATAAAGGAATTCATAAATAATGATTTCCCGAACCCAGCACCAGTTGATGCCCAAGATCTAACATATTGGAAGAAGAGTGTCGCCCAGGCGAGGAGGACCATATTGGAGGGAGTATGAGACCATATTGTCTCTAATATCCATGGGCAGTAAACTCCATATGCAATGTGGTATAAAATGACAGAACTATTCCATAACATTATTTATCACAGGAAGATGACACTAAAATATAAGCTTCGAAATATCAAATGCAGAAGGGAAACACAATATCACGATACCTCAGAAAGTTCACATAGTGTCGTGATGAACTAAGGAGTGTTGGTGTTATGGTTGTTGAAGATGATATGGTAATCCTATCACTTCTAGGCCTTCCCAAGAGCTGGAAAAACTATTAGGATTTAGTCAATGGGAGGGAGGAGTTACCAAACTAATAAATATTATGTTCAAATTTGGTACAGGAATAGTTTAGGTGGAACACCAGAGACGAGACCTCATCCAAAGTTGAGCATGAGGATAATTGTGCCTTCCCTGGAAAGGAAAATAAAGGGAAAGGGAAAGGGAAGAAATCACAATCCAAAGGAGATTTTGGTTAGGCAGTGTTAGGGTCCTATAATAATAGGATTCATAATTTTTTAATTGACTTTGATAGTCTTGTAAATATGTACATACCTTGCTTTCTACAAGTTTTTTTCCCATATTCTAAAATAATAAAAAATGAAAAGAGGGTAAAGTCCTAAAAGAAAGATCAAAGGACTTGAAAAGAAAAGATCAAAAAAGAATAAAAAATAGACCCCAAAAGAAAAAGAGAAAAAATAAGACCTGAAAGTGAGCAAGTCAAAATTCCACTACTATTTACTTTTACTGCAAGAATAATGATTATGTGCAGATTGTTCAAAATGCCATAATCCATGATCAATTAAATAGTTTAATCTTAACTTTTCATGCTTTGAATTTCATGTTTTATATAGAGAATAAAAATATGTCAAACAGTTTAAACTTGACCAATCAGTAGATAGTTAGAGAATAAATGAGGAGCTCAATAGTTTAATCTGAGCCCTCAGATGAAATAAGGTTAGGCTTAGATAGATTTATGTTTTGAAAGAAAATTGGATTTAGGGTTGCAAGCTTAAATGCACCCATGCAAATGAAGTAAAAAATGTTAGAATAATGATGGGTAGGTAGAAAGCAGTTGTGAAAGGCAGGTAATAAAGCATCATCGGGAAAAATTACTAATTTCACCTCCCCCACAATGATCCAGTATTCAAAACCTTCAATTAAAGAGGCTCAGAGCATTTCTCTGACTTCTGTTGGGACCGAACCCAAGGCTTAATAACTAATTGGTTAAAAATATTGGATTCCCTTCATAAAATCCATTTTCCTCAGCATATTCACCCTTTTCCAAAACTATAATCCCTTTTCCTAAGTAAAACACCTTTTTTTCTTAGTGAAAGTAAAATCCCCTCTTAAGTAATTTCATTTCATCCAAAAACACCCAAAAACCATAAAATACATGTTATCCTAAGTTTATGTGTAAAATATCAAAATGGGAGAAATTATGCTTAAATGACCTATTTACACTTTACTTAGTTTAAAATTGTGTATTTTAAATCATTTCATTACATTCTCCATTTCATATTAATTTCTAAACCTAAGTATTAAATCCCTTATAAATTACCCCTCCCGTATATATTATTAAATCCATTATTTAAATATCCTGAAAAACCCATTTTTTATTCTTAACCTATGGTTTTATATTCCCATGTGCTAATATAAATCCCCGCCTTTCTCCCCATAGGTTAAAAACAAAAATATGATTAAAATCTCGTTCCCAATAGACATAAAACATTGTTTAAATGTTTTATATGCCATGTATTATAATCTTGCGCCATTGGTTATTTAAAACATTTGTTAATGTTTTATGTGCCACATTATAACATTACCCCGCTGCATAAATACAAACCTTGGACCCCACCTCCTACCGCCAAGCAACTCTAAAACTTAATCTCCACCGTTCGCATTAACCCCCTCAGATCCGATGATCATAAAGACGTATCGCATTTTTAATTACGCGATCATAACCTATTCCAAACTATGTGAAATGGGTTTTTTTGCACCCTTCTCTCTCCTCCATGTGGCAACATTTCACTGGATCGCATTCGATCCCACAAAATAACTTACCGCCCATTTCTCGTGCGATAACCGCCTCTGGTTTTCCGCCTTTGAAGACCAAAACTTCCCTCTGTTTCGACATAATATGAATTCAATGCCAACTTGTTTTGACCTAAAACATTATATAAACCTCATACTACGCCCATTAATCCCTTTTTCTGTGCTATATCACTGTATTTATCCTCCCGATTAAAGAAAACGAAGCCGATATATTGTTTTGTGCCCAGAGAACACAAATTCCACCATAGTTGTTGTCAAAGACTGCTAAAAGCTACAGTTCGACTTCCAGAAACCTTCAAAGCCATCAGAAGCCTGTTTTACGCCTAATAAACCATTAAAAGACCAAATACCTGCATAAACAGGTATTCTTCGAAGAAAAATAGCCTTCCCTTCATTTGAAAGAACCAATTTTTTGAGAAATTGAGCCTTGTAAAGCCTATTTTTCCCACAGAAAGACCTGTATCTGCCCCCAAAAGAACAGATTCGCTGCTAAACCCTGATAAAATTACGATTTTGATATTGCAATCTGTATTTAAATCAAATTGAAGTAATTTTAAACTTTTATAGACTTTAAAGACCCTTTGATTGACTAGAGAAACCCTTGCAAATATTCAGGATCCTTATGTGTCTGAATTGAACCATTTTAGTCCTGTTTATTTAAGAAGAGAAGAAAACCCTGATTCTACCTTTTCTTGAATCTGTGAAAAGTTTGAAGATCAGTTTTAGAGCTAAATTTGAATTTTTAAACCAAAAAGAAAGCTAGCTTGTGCCTATTACTATTTAATAGACCTTTTTCATACCAGAAATACCTTCTGTAAACAGTCTAAGCTTACAGAAGTGTACAAAAAACCTAAAAACAAAAGTTCCTAAGATCTGAAGGTCAAAATTATGAGAAAACCCCTGCTATGGCTAGAACTCTTTTCACTATATTCCTTGTTCCCTAAAGTCATTATTGGCTTCTATTCAGACTAGGGTTTTATTAACCAATTTTTTGATTGTTACAGATTATTATCAGAATATGAAATTGGGCCAACAGTTTCAAAACTAGTTGACAAAGTTGTTTGCTCCAAATTCTCAGATTTTAATTCAAAAGTTTCATTGAACAAACAGTTGTATACAATGGAAGGATTAAATCAAAGTCAAAGAGAGACCGGAATGATGAAATTACATATTGAATGGTAAAAGTGAAATAATAATTCACAATGACAGTGAAAACAGAACAGTCAAAGATCATCAAAGTTAAAGTGTATTAGATAAAAGTCACAGTAAAGGTTAAAACAAAGTTACAGAGCAGTGAAGGTAAATAGTAAAAGTAAATATGGAGGAAGTAAATAGTAAATAGAGATGAAAACACTTTCACCAACAACAATGAAGTTTATCCAAAGTAAAATTCAAAATAGTTAAAAGAACAAAAAGGTTAAAAGATGAAAACAGAGCATGAAGGGACATTTTTGTAGAAATTTCTTTTTTAAGTCATAGTTTTGCAGAAACTATTGTGGTCAATCCAAGATGAATTTTAAAAAACTGGAGGAGGTTTACGTTTCTAAGAGTCTAAGATAAAAAAACCTATCTCACTTTATGCACAGGTATTACAGAATGAGAGATACATGCACATCTTCACAGACTAATTTTCAGATTGTGCAAAATTATGTTTTACACATCGTTTTTCAAAAACTGTTGTTAACAGCTGGAATTGAATTTTTGGAAACTGAGAGAGGTTTATATTAATAACATATTTATATACAAAAACCTCTTTCACTTTTTACATATATATTTCATATTGAAATATAAAAAGGTATCATTGTACCCCAATTTTGCAGAATTTCTGGAGCAAAATGCACAAAGGAAGGAGATAGTTAGTGACTTGGATGCCTCATCATCAACTAAGAGTTGATATCAAATTAGAATTCTATTCTTTGTCACCATAAATCCATAATTATAATGCCAAATAGATTCATTATTTTTTAGTGTCCTTTATTTAAGTTCTATTTATGTAAAACAGTTTGAGATATTTGTAAACCAGTCTTGACATTTTTTCAAGATATTCTAGTTTAGAATTTGTATAAATACTTCACTCTTTGAAGTATTATTGTGGAATAAATTGCTGATTTATATAGTCATTTTTTTTGGACTTGAAGGCTTTTGTGTTGCAAATTTCAAGTAGCAGACTGGATCAGATCAATTAGCATCATATTTTAGGATTCATGTGATGAGCTATTGAAGTGAAGTATTTTCTACTTGTCATTGTTTATATTCTTTGTTTCATGCATCCATATTTGTGTTCCAAATTTGAATGAATAAACAGGATTATTATTTCAGGATTTGTTAAAAGCACCTTGTCTTTACTGTTTATCATTTCTATGCTTTCTGCTGATTTCCAGAGTAGGGAACCCTTAATTGCTCCCTCTTTCGTTTGACCTATGCCTACTACTTCCTTTTTCCGGATCAAAGAACCCTTCATTTCTCTTTATCCCGATCTAACCACTTCACCAAAACAGCCTTCCAAGGTCTTCAAAGACTTATCTATCTTGCCCTGAAAACATTTGACTTTTTGACCTTGATGCTAGTTTTGTCAGCTTGACTTTTGACTCCTTAGCCCAATGGACAATCAAATTTCCCACTATCCATCTCATTAAGTGATTTTTCCCACCAAACCAAACCAAATTGCACAATAATTTCTAGCCTAATATCTTATAATCAAAACAAATTTAAACCTTACAGAGAGAGCCCTCTCTGAACCCTAGGAAGGCTAGATCCTAGAGTTTAAAAGTAGGTTTGTGGTTACCTCAGTGAGTTCTTTCTTTAACCATGAGAAATTAATGAGTTATAACAAGCAGGAAAGAAGAAGGGATTATCTAATATTAAATTTTTTCACTGTCATGATCTAGGACACTATGCCATGAAGTTTCCACACAAGAATATTGGAAAGTATCCCTCTGGAGGAGCAACAGGTGAAGCTCTTGCTTCACAATTCGATTTGGATTTCACCCTAATTTCATGCATGGTGACATTGGTGATGTGTAGTGCATGGTTTCTAGATAGTGGAGCCTCATTCCATATGAGAGGAAACAAATAATTTTTCAACGACTTGGCGGAAAAGGACCCCCATATACACATCAATATGGGATATTATGGAAGGTATAGCACGACTGGTATCAGTATTTTTACTTTTCAAATGGATTTTGGTTCTCCTCTCACATTGAAATATGGCATGTATATTCCGGGTCTGAAGAAAAATTTATTTTTGGTTGTTATGTTTGAATATCATGGTAACGATGTGATATTTAGAAATGGAAAAGGCTTTCCTTCATCACATAGCCATGGGACAAGTGAAGCAGATCAGGGTTCAGGTGCAGAAACTCTATAAATTGGATGTAAAATACTATGCTACTTTGAGCACAAAAGTAGAAAAGGTGTAGAGCTAAGACATCAGTGAATTATGGAATAGGTGACCTGGTCATTTGCACCATGGAGCTTTGAATATCATGTGGTATATTTCTATAGGACTTCCCAAGGGTGCACTAGAGCAGCATGATACATGCAAAGGTTGTACATTAGGGAAGTACAACAATGCCACCTTTCATGATAAGGATAGTCGAGCACAAGTGGTCCTTGAAATAGTTCATTCAGATGTGTGTTCACCTTTCTTGACAGCCTCCATCCCCAAGCACATGTATTATGTAATATTTGTAGATGATTTCTCACGTAACTGCTGGATATTCTTCATGCAGAAGAAAGACCATACATTCTCCAATTTTTTTGAATTTAAATCACTTTTTGAGAAAGACATAGGAAGGAAATAGAAGGCTCTTAGGAGTGTCAACGGTGAAAATTATGTGTCAAATTATTTAAATATATTATGTGATGTTATGTGGATTAATCCCTCTTGCGGACAAGAACGATCTCCCTAGTACTCAGCGAGTAGCTAGAAACAAACATCCATTTGGAAACCTTTTTTTATAGATTAATTGCATTTCAAAATTATTATAAGAAAGTACAGAGGACATGCCCCTACCTTTAAATCCAAACGTTCGATGTATTCTTTTATCCCGTCACTCCAAAGTAGTTTCTCCAATAAGTAGAACCTGCAATCAAAGACAAGACAAAAGAATAAAAAGCATCTGCAACATATAATAATTAAGAAAAGATAATCCAACTTAGTGATCAAGGAGTCTAAGTATTGATGTTATTTCAATAAGCATAAGAACAATTGAATGAGAAAAAGAGATCCATATGTATTATCTTGAATAAAAAGAGTAATCTTACAACCTGATGCCTTGATGTCGTACAGATTTATCTTGGGGTCCTGAACAATTGTTTCTCTTTCAGTTTGATAAGCCTTCCTCTCTGAATACCAGCATGGATTTATGGACACAAGGGTGTGATAATTCTCGTGCCAACAACAACTCACTAGTGTAGAAAGTATGCACTCTTATGAATTCTCTTCAGCAATTCATTTACCATCTACCCTTCAGCCTGAAACTTGAGCTCAATTTGTAGGGAAATGGATGTAGTTTTAGTTCCATGAAGAGGTGGATGGATTCCTCTCATGAATGGAATTGAGCTCCATGGACCAAGGGATAAGCTCCATGAGTGGAGGGATAAAGCTCGAACTGATCGCGACTCTAGAAGCTTCCATTTGGGAGAATATTCTACCAGCTAGGTTTCTAGAATTTAATTTTTTCTTTTATTTTATTTTCACAAGGGTGCGCAGGTAATAGTGGCGAAAAGTGCAGGGGTTTCCACAATTTATGGACCAATCAGTAGCGCATGCGCAGGGAAAGGCTAGAAAATCGCACAGGTAGACTTTTAAGGGTTTTACAGAGGTTTTCTCCAATTCCAAGACTTGATTCAAGAAAATTAAGGTTTTTGACCTCTAAGGGAACATGATATAGGTGGTGATAGACATATATGAACATTCAAATGTCATGGTGACAAAATAATGTGTAACATATTTCCCCAAGTCTAAGGTTATTCTGAAGAGTGAAGTGCTTTATCATTCCGAGGATTGGATTGGAGACACCAGTCGAAAACATGTAAAAACATGCAATGCAAACATATATATATATATATCATTGCTGAGGTAGGAATTCCCATAATCAGATCAAAACTAGCTAAATGTTCTGCTACATATATGGTTTCAATATTACATCAAAAGTAGACATAGTATGGGCGCAGCCATCTTTCATGAGTAGTCTACTGTATCATGAATAATAAAACTCCTCGCAGCCTGGATGGTGGAAACTAGATCCAAAGTCTTTATTTCTGCTTCCCTAACTAGTACGATTCTATCCATGTGATTGATTGTGTTGAAGTCGAACATGGTAGAAACCACTTGATTACCGATCAATGATGTGAACCCTTAACAAGTGTGAGAGAAACCACCAATAATGAAAATGGATCTCAAAGTACTCCAGTACAATCTATGAAGTGTCAATGACTGATTTGCAGTCGAACACTCATAGAATCGTTCGATCGTAGGTCAATGATGCAACCTGTCGTCGAAGGCGAGAAATCTGCCATTAGGGCATGCAGATCCCAAGGTACTGATAGGATTCTAGACCAAATTTCTAGATGATGAGTTGAAGTCAATAGAAATTGATCCATCGTAGGAAATCCCATGACACGAAACCATTAGATCAAGTTTTGAAGAAATAATTGCAAGGACTGACTCAGGGATGGTCAACGTGAATAGAGAAAAATGTTTGCAATGAATGGTTTATTTGACTCTCTCTTGAACACATAACGACACTACAAATGGCTTGGCAGGATTTGACCTAAATCTAATACCCAGAAACCAGTCGAAGACTTTCAATGTGGTTTGATTAACTTTTAGACAAAGGATTTCCCAACCCAGGTACAAGTGTGACAAAGTGTCGTGTTCAAGGTTGGCATGTTTCTTTCTAAACAAGGGTGGCAGCTGGATTATTTTTCTCTCTTTTTCTCCCACCATTACTGGAAAGTACCTCTTTATTTTTGTCAAGCTTGAGGAATATAACATTTTTTTGTTTTTGTAAGCTCATCCTTCGATTGAGTCCATCTTAGTATTAAAATTGAACCCTAAGAAGGAGTGGTTCGGTCCTGTTTGTAATCGACAGGTCCTTTACTGTTTAAATTTTAACGAGTCCAATATAGGAGAAACTTGATGTTTTTCAGTTTTAGGGAGTCAGAATAAAAACATAAGTAAACTCCATGGTTGTTCTTTTTTGTAAATTTAATCTCTCAAGCCTAAAAAAGGATAAAATAATGCAGGAGTGAACTCTATTGACCATGATTTTTCAATGTATACCTTTTTCGTAATTAGTCCATTTCAGTCCGGAAAAGGGGCAAACTTATACTGAAGGGACGAATGTTCATTTACTTTAACGAGTTCGAATAGTCAAGTACTCAGTGATCTTTTCATATTTCGAGAGTTTGAAAAGGGCTTAAAAGAGAACTCTAGGGTTTTGCTTTTTCGTAATTTTAAAGAGCCCGAAAAAGTGATATAAGTATACTCATTGTCAAAATAATTATTTTCACCAAAAATCCCGTATCCTGCACAAAAAGTCAAAACATTACACATATTTGTTTCCAAAAAGTAAAAATATTTAAAAATAACCTTTTAAAGTGAAAAATAAGTAAAATAATAATATTGTATTCATTAAAAACTATAAAAAGGGATTACAACAAGTCATTCTCACCTTTTGTGTTCTGAACAGTGCATAAAGAGCTTTTGGCCAAAAAACTTCCGAAGCAGATATTGAGAGAGATGATCGTTCATTTCTTGAATCGTCAGAACCAGGTAATCCGCATCATCCTTAGCATACATTTTTTATTTTGATCCTTCATTTCATTTTTTAGGAGAATTTAATGTTTAAAAATATGCCCTCAGGGGTCCACGGGCAATCCATGTGATAACTGAGGACCCCAATAATTTTTAAAAGGAAAAATTATCGGCCTGTCACGGGCTCTGCGTGGAGCGCGTGCGGACGACCACATTATCTGCACACATAACCTGCATAGGCGCCGTGAATATTTTAAAAACTTAAATTTCTCTTTAAGAATGGTTCAAGTTTTCTTCCAAATGGTTCTAACTATTAAATTTGTTGATTTGTAGGTTGTTTAACCATGTTGGAGTGGAGAGAACGTGAACATGAGCTCATATATAATGAAGCCATGGATGATCATGCAACTATGTGTGCACTGAAAAATTGTGGTTTATACAAATTTTGGGCCATCCAAGGGATGAAGGCACAAGTAGAGTTAATGGTTTGGCTTGTAAATACATGTGATTTTCAATACCAATGCTTCATAATTGGTGACCACTGGCTCAAGATTGAGATAGAGGGCATATATTTCCTTATCAAATTTTCCTGGAGAGGGAGGAGCATATCCTTTTTTGGGGTCAGACAAGGAGGTCTTCCCACTGCCAGCTACAAATAACAATATTGTAGCGATGATGCGTATTTGAAGGATGGTCGCATAGATATCAAAACTATATTGTGATTCGATCCTAAAGTGATAGCATTTATAGTGACCAGATTGTGCGGGAGTGCAGCTCCTCATGTGGCTACTAAATCGCAGATGCAAATAGCAGTCGAGTGCCTTCGAGGAACCATATTTAACTTGTGTGAAGGAGTATTAGCCAATATGAAAGGCTAATTGACTAGAGAAAACAATTCAAAGTTGAAAAACTTTAGATATGGCGCCATTCTTATTTCATTTTATTTAGAGAGGATTTCGCTTCTCGCTCCTCATCTGATTCCAGTAGATCGTGGGACTCCTCAAGAACCTTGGATGGTGCGATGGGTAGCATTAATGGCTCGCCATGGTGGTGAGGGTGGTTTAGTAGTTCGGTTTACTCCGGCATATTTCATGTGGCTTAGGAACCAAGTCTTCACCATTGAAGACTTTCCTTATGCAGGAATGGATTACAGGGGTGATCATAAAACATCTTTGCCTCCAGGGGCACAGTGGGACAAGACAGGTTATTGAATCATTTTGATGTTTTTAATCTAATTTTATTTGATTTTTATTGTCCAATACTGACAAAAATATTTAAATGCAGATGTCGGTCCACAACGACCAGCAACGCTTCGTCGCTTTGATAGGCGAGAATCATAGCCTATAGCACCTCCACGGGACCAGGTAACAGAGATCCTAGCAAAAATGGAGCACAACCTTGAGAGGTTGACCATAGATATTCGTGAGACAGGAACATATGATATCCCTCCCAGGCTTCAGAGACACGTAGCAGGTGTTATAGGTCCATTCAGGAGATTTCTGCGCAAGGTGGCTCGTGCTATAGTCTATTACCATGATCATCATCACGAATAGTGGATGATCGATGTAGATCGAAAAAAAAAAATTGTATCATTATCTATTAGATCATAAGGTGTTTGAACCTATGATCACAAACGATGTAATATTTTTTGAACACAAACCTATCTATGCTAATGGTATTACTACTTTCGTTCTTTGAGTATATTATTCAACATGGATTGAATGTTGTTTTTGGTTTACTTTGTTAATGTTGCAAATGTCTATTTAGAGTATGATTAGCTAATGCATCATCCAATGTGTTTAAATTTCTTCAAATATGTTGATATTCAATATAATCGAATTGTCATTCCAAGAGACGAACCTTCAAAAATAATCATAATAACATTGGATTTATAATTTCATAAACTTTATTTAAATGTAATACAATGAGTTGTGAATCCAACCTAATGATCAAACATCGAATACCAAATGAAATGGAATAATATAATAACTCAATGACTGCGTTATATTCTGCAATATTTTTCATTGTTTGACGAAGGCATATCCCATGAATAGAAACTAACTCATCGATGGTTGAATAGATAACCCAAGCCGTGGAAGAGATATTATGTGTACTACGACAGGCACCATCAGCGAAACCAATGTATGTTTGAAGGGATGTCGACATCTTCAATATCAAGAGTAATCAAGATAAACAGCGATAATAGTAACAGCAAAACTAATCTAGGCACACTTGTCTAATCTAAGGCACACTATTCTAAAAGTAACTATTATACAAGAGAGATATTCACACGATAGTCAAGCATAATATATCTTCAGATAAATACCATTTCTGGGTTTATCTAAAGATACCCCGTCATAATCAATTAATTCATAAGCTCATTTTACAAGCACATGCTTGACAATATAGGGACCATGCCACATCGGTTCGAATTTTCGAGCGCCTAGATTATCGTTAGCTTGATCGTATACTAAAACTGGGTCGCCTTCTGAATAAACACGAAGGTTAACACTTTGATCATACTAATATTTCACACGTTTCTTATGAGCTTTGGCAGCCAATGCAGCGGTGCGCCGAGTTTCATCTAATTGTGCTAAGTATAGAAAGTGTTTTTCCTCTTTAGAGGTAGCTGGTAACAACTCAATCCCTAAATTGAGTGACGGTAATCTGCATTCAATGGGTAACACAGCTCTAAACCATAGACAAGTTGAAAATGAGTGAACCCTGTAGCAGTTTTTGCAGAGGTATGGTATGCCCATAGTGTCGAATAAAGCATGGTATGCAAATTTTATTTATGAGTCCATATAATCCATTTAATCATGGTGGTTAAAACCTTGTTGACGGCTTCAACTTGACCATTAGCCTATGGGCAATATTGAGTAGAATTATCATGGTGTAGGCCAAGTTGATCGGAAATTTCGGTCATCATAATATTTCAAAAAATTACTCCCATGGTCTGTGATAATAGCTTGAGACACACTAAAACGAGAAATCACATGATTGAATACGAAATTAGCTGCAGTTTTGTCGTCAGCCGCAAATGTAGGCATCGCCTCGACCCATTTGGTAAAGTAATCTACTGCGAGAATAATATACCCATGCCCCTCGACCGAGTGAGGGTTACATGAAATGAAATCAATGCCCCATTTTGCAAAAGGACCGACAGCAATGATTGGGTGAAGAGGATCTGGCGGTGCACGCATCTTTCGATCAAAAATTTGGCAGTTGTGGCATTTTCGAACCACAATGATACAATATTTGAATAAGGATGGCCAAAAATAACTAGCGCACAATATCTTTTGGGTTGTGGAAAACCCAGATATATGAACTCCACACACTCCAGAGTAGCAATCATTTAAAACCTTTTCAGCTTCAGTGTGAGTTATACAACGTCGGAAAATAGAATCTGCACCACAACGATAAAGAGTGTTGCCAACAATATTGTATTTTTGGGATTGATATCGGATTCTCCATCGATATGAACGTGAAAAATCTGGGTAAAAGGTTTGGGTTTGAAGATATATAATGATATCTCCATACCATGGGTCTAACCTACTGATGAGAAACTAAGATTCATCGGCGATGGGATTCTCTACCACGGTTTTTGTCTAAGTATTGGGAAATTCACACATAAGCTCAGTAAACACTAGTGATTTCTTTGACTTAGATTTCTCAAATTACAATTCAAACTCTTGTAGGATGACAATCCATTTGGATTATTTTCCCCCAAGTAATTGTTTTGTCAATATATACATCATCGGGTTGCAATTAGATATCACGGTTTTTTTACGTAGCAATATGTAGTGACGGAATCGTTGGACAGCTTGGACTGCTGCCAAGGTCAATTTCTCCACATGCGAATATTTAATTTCCATCAGATTGAGATTCTGACTTAGATAATAGATCACATGTTCATTGCGAGATTCATCCTCCTGAACCAAGACCATTCCAATGGTGGAATTAGAGGCAGCTAAGTATAAAAATTAATCCCAGTGGTAATTGGGTGGATGCAATAACGGTGCATGGGTCAATGCGTGTTTTAGTGCATCAAAATATTTATCAGCAATTTCATCCCAAATAAAAGGAACACTTTGTTTCAACAACTGGCTAAAACCTTTTGTTAACTCAGCATAGTTCGGGATAAACCTACGTAAAAAAATTGCTTTCCCTTGCAAATTTTGGAGTTGGCGAAGAGTGGAAGGAGGAGGTAAATGGATGATAGCCTCAACCTTCGATGGGTCAACACGAATGCCATATTTTGAAATGATGAATCCAAGTAATCATCCTGATTGTACACAAAAAACACATTTTTGTGGATTCAAACGAATTTTTTAATGCCTACATCTCATGAAAATAGCTCGTAAGTGTGTCGGATGATCATCTATGCATAAATAATGAGCAGGTAAATCATCTAGATAAGGTTGTACAATATGTTTGATATCATGAAAAGCAAAAGACATAGCTCTTTGAAAAGTTTCACCAACATTTTTTAGTCTGAAAGGTAATTTGTAATAAGAAAATGTCCCCCAAGGACATATAAACGTTGTTTCAGTTGATCGGCAAGGAGTATGTTGATTTGATTATAGCCAGAAAAACCATCCATAAATGAGAATATTTCATTTCCGACACAATCGTCAATAATTTGGTCGATATAGGGTGTAGGGTAATTGTCTTTTGGACATGCTTTATTAATGTCCTTATAATCGACATATACTCTTATAGTCCCTTCTTTCTTTGTGACGTGAACTATGTTAGATACCCAATCTGTCAATGGAATTGGATAAATAATTTTGCTCGTAATAGCTTCTCAACTTCAGCTTTGATAGCTACAGCTTTCTGCAGATGTATTGGATGTAATATTTGTCTAATAGGCTCGGCATCTGGGTATGTCTTAATTTCATGAATTACAATCTTAGGTTAGATTCCTGGCATCTCTTCGTAACACCAGGCAAAAATGTCTCGAAATTCTAGAAATAGGGCTTTGTAAGTGTTAATATCTTCCATCGTACAAGAAGCACCTATATGAATGTTTTCAATAATTCCATGTTTAATTGATATGTCGATAGGAATTGTTGTAGAAATATTTCACAAATTAGTATCAGAATATGAATGTGTAATAGATATGGGATTATGTGGTTCCTCGACATAATTAATCATAAAAATAGACGAAAAATCATTTTCAAACTTATCAAGATCAGGTAAAAATGAAGATATATGATGTAGATAATCCCAGGGTAATTCATCCGAAGACAAAATTTCTCGAATAGTTTCATCAGTGTTAAACACATGTTGAAAGGGATCTGAAAATGATGTCAAGGTTGAGCTTGATAGAGAAGATGATTCTTCGTTGATCACATTCATTTGATCAGGAGTAGTTGAAAGTGTGTCAGAAAATTATTGTACTACTACATATGCCTTTTCAAAAGGACTCAAAGGCATCTCGCCATTGAAAAAGTCCAATTCTGATTCTGAAGGCACTACCCAGATGTCATCAAATGGTATAGTGCTTGATGAGATCATATTGATGTTGGCAATTGTGCGCGGTACGTTGGGTGGAGGTATGGAGAAAGTTCCCATGAGAGAAGAATATTTCACTAGTCCTACACCAACATCTTCGTATGGGATAGTTATTTTTCTGACATGTTGGAAGTTGTCTGTAGAAGCAGGGTCTGATGAAAAGTATGACAGCAGATCGATTTTCGCAATCTTTTCTTTATGAGGAAACATGATTACCCGAAAGACTGATGAAACCACAGCAGTCATTTCATAAGACCAACTATGACCCAAAATAAGGTTGTAATTGAGAGGGGCATCAACAACTTCCACCTCTAGATTAACATTTTTTCCTTCTACTTCTATAGGTAGATCCTGGATTATTCCGTATGGATGAAATCCTCTTCCATCAAAATCTTTAAGGATAGTTAGTGATTGGTTGAGTGTTGGAGAACCAAGAGTTTTCCAAAATTTTAACAACATTATACACGTAGATTCCCCCTCATCAATTACAGTACGAAAAACTCGTTTGGATTTGACTAATACTGGAATCTGAAAAGCCATCTGATGAGGGAGTCTCGGTGTAAAATTTTCGAGGTCAAAAACCATGAGGTTCAAGTCCTGAGGATCAATAGCTCTGATAGCTGATAATAGTAATTTCCTTTGTGTTGGACATGATTGTAGCACTTCTAAGGCTGACAATGCTAGAGGAGATATCACCAAATCTTCAACAATGTTGTAATTCTGAGCAGCTCTCGCATGTGGACTGAAAGCTGACTTTCGAAGTACACCTTTAGCAGGTGGTTTAATCACTAAATTGGGATTAGGTTTCTTGATTTGAAGTGGTTCAAAAACTGAAGGAGGTATGGCTGGTGTTTGACTATAATTTTCTGTCTCTTTAACAGTTACAGGATTTTTAGTTCCATAGTCTTGAGATCATGTCGCAACCATGACTTGAGACATCATTAAAATATTTTTCGATGAGTTTGAAGAATATCCTATCATTTTACTATCTTGAGTGGGAAAAGGATCCTTCAAGACAGCAGGTGTGGGTGAACCTTTAACAAACTTGGAGACCTCGGACCGATGTGGACACTCTTTAGTATAGTGATCCTCGTCACAGATAAGACAAGGATAACGAGGCTTCCGTTTTTCATCAGTTGGTTCGTTCTTTTCTATTTTCTCTTTGGGAGATGTAGTTTGTTTGTTTTTATTCTTTCGTTTCTTCTTATTATCGGTTTTATATTTAGCTATGGATGAGTCTACAGCATGAATGTTGGTAGAAGTTTCAAGGGAAGAATCTCCTTTCGATGAATCTGGTAAAGTTATAATGGGAGAAGTAGATTTGGATGATTTCTTCTTACTCTTGTTAGCACTAATTCTACCAATTGCATTGTCTGTAGAATGAGAACCAGAAGGAGTTATAGTTATTTTACCTGGACGTGGCAAGTCAGGAATTTTTTCGTTTAAAGTACCAGACTGTGTATATATAAGGTCCAATTAATATGCTTGAGCTATGACTTGTTCTTCCGTAACATCACCTCCCTTAGCTACATCTTTAGTGTTCTTTGGAAGTAATGATTTGATAAACCATCTTGCCAAAATTTGATCTGGAATAAAAACTTTCACTAAACGTCATCTACGTCTCCATTCATGTATGTGATCTAAAATGTATGTAGATGTAATTTGTTTTAAGTAAGTTAAGAGTTTCGTGCCATTGTCGTAACGGACTGGAAACTGAAATTGTGTTAAGAAATTTGTTGCTAACACGTTGAAATTGTTGAACGAGCCGAATGGTGGTTTAATATACCACTTTGCATCTAAGCCTATCAATGTTCTTTGAAACAGTCTCAATCGAATAGAATCATCGATTAAAGAGTTGGATGCACACTAAAGGTGGTAATTCATGACATTATTTGAGGGGTCTTCTCTTGCTTTACCTTCAAATTTGGAATATCATTGGGCAACTTATTCTGCATTGGTGGCCAAAACGAAATATAATAAATCGGATCATTCGCGAGTCGCGACAAATCTGGCAAGTCCAAAGTTTTAATGAATGGTAACCGAAAATTAGGGTCTTTCTGAGTAAACTGATAACCTTGAGGAACGATACCAGTATCGGGAGGAGGATATCCAGGGTAGCCTGGAATAGCCTGTGCGGTTGGAATTGGAATGCCTCTAGGATAACCAGGGTTAGTCATACCAAACTAAGGTTGAGCTAGTATCTGATATGTATAACCAGGGTGTGGTTAACTTTAGTAGACTACCAAACTAAGGTTGAGCTAGTATCTGATATGTATAACCAGGGTGCGGTTAACTTTGGTAAACTACCCCTGATCCCGCTGAAAAACAAACTGACCTATATAAATTTGGCTTGTTACAATTGTAGTTGTACCAAGATGCCCTGCAAATGTTTGAACAGTAGACTGAAATGTAGGTCCAGATTGATGAGAAGTGACTTGAGGGATTGGTTGTGATATATTTGATGTTGTTACTTGAGGAGCTGTAGAAATAGGGACTTGGGAAACTCCAGGGATACGTGTACTAGGTTGTTGAACAGAAGTTGATGCAGCAGTTTGGACAAGAGTTCTAGGTGTACTCGGACCAAGTTGTTGAATACTACTATGTACAAATACCTAAGGTATAACTTGAAGCATAGGTTGGACAGGTTGATGGATTTGGGTATAACCAATTGGCTGACCAGGCCGATTATAAGGTACTTGCATGGCAGGTTGCAAATTTTTTTGGTTCAACGATGGATTCCACACTGTGTTTACTCCAGGATAAGGAGCTCCCATTAAAGGTTGTGGTGTGTAAGTTTGGCCATAACGAGGTTGAGGAATTGAAACATAAGTTTGATAATTTTCTAGATAATTTCCACTAAAAGGTTGACATCCTTCAAATAATTATTGTTCTTGATAAAAATGCTGCCCAAAAGGAGGTTGTTGTCCTTGAAAAGTTTGTTGTTCTGGCATAGGGTACTTCCCTTGAGGAGGATACTATCCTTGAGGTAACTATTTTCCTTGAGGTAGATATTTCCCTTGAGGTTGCCCGCCAGGCAGTAAATTTCTACTTTGAAGGTCAGGTATAAGAATATTTCCAGACATCATGTAGACTTGCTCTGTTGTCAAAGTTTCGGTATCAGATTCATTGGGACCAGTTGATTGTACAAGTTTTTCAGGAGAGGGAGATGCTCCTGAGAAAGTACCAGAAAGTGACTAGTATCCTAAAGGAACTGATGGACCACCATACAAAAAAGTTTTTGGAAATGAAGAAAACATGGATGACTCACCAGACATGTTTTATGAAGGTCTGTAACTACCTCTAGGTATGGTGTAAAAAGAAATATGGGGTGGCGAATAATTGAGACCATAATTATGTAGAAAGTTGGTTAACTGAGAATACCAAGGATCTGGTTTAAAAGGGATATAATGGTAAATCGATTCACTATGCCTTAGATCTAAAGATTCTTGGCATGAATAAGTACAACTTCTTCTTCTATGTTAGTAATCTCTTTGATACTAATGAGACCAGGAGGAAGGTTCTCAGTGATGCGAAACCACTCGAGGTGAATGAGGACGACCAGGGGTTCGGGATATGAACTCGGAAGTTGACTCAAATGAAATAGATTCAGTTTCAGGTTCAGATATCTCGGGTCCAATAAGTTGGCTATCTGAAAATTCATCGATTGTAGACTCAACTATGATTAATTCCGAAATTTTTGGTTGTTCTTCAGTCTGAGGTTGGTTTACTTCGTAATCAAGATGTATAATTATTGATGTATCCTCTTGTTCAGTATATCTGGTTCCTGATGGTTGACCTCATTCAGATTTAAGATTTTCTAATTGACTTGGTATGTACTCAGGGGGTTTCCCCTTCATTCTACGAGAGTGTCTCTGTAATTCAGCCACGGTTAATGTTTAACACACGAAATCAGAAAATATGTCAACAAAATCGACCTAAAGTCAAAAAGGAAACAATCAAATTGAACACATGCCTACAAAATCAAAGAGAAAATCCACACACAAACATTATGTTTCCACACTAAAAACACTAGTTGGTGATGAAATCCAACGTCGTAGAATTCTAATGTGGAAAACTTGGCAGTTGGAACAGTTACCCCGACAACCTACTTAATGAAACAATCTAGTGCAATTCCCTCCACTTATGCCATCTCGAAGTGAATATTACCCTCCGGAAAGTCCAAGTGATTCTAGTCGACGTCTGTTCCAGGTACAGTGGGACCTTCCCTCCACCGTCACCTTGGGAAAAATCCTAAATATTATGGTCACTAAGGTCACCAACAGAAAAAAATGTACCTGATAGAACAGTCTATGATCCGATACACACGTAAGGGCAGAGTATCAAGCTCAATCCCCTTGAAGGCTCCTCGATATGGTAAATCCAAGGTTTGCCAACAAGTGACCCCAGGCTCCTTGACAATGGTTAATCCAAGGTTTACCGTTTGTATTACGTGCACATCTTCTATCTTTCCCAATGATATAGGTACGATTACCTCACTGGTTCCGACGTGATCTCGTGCCTAACTCTTTTAAGAAGAGCTTCCCAGAGCACAAATGCCACAATTGGATTTTCCTACCGCAAGATTCTACTTGTTTGTTTAAACTATTTTGGAATGTTCATTACAACCTATTCCAGAACACTAGCCTAAGCTATGTTGGTGGAATGAGCCCTATAAAATGTAAAATATCTAGATTGATTTTATTAACGCGTTATATTAATTTGGATATTGCTTAAGACAAAGGGTATGGAGTTGAAACTTTAATGATGTTTGTGACCTGACTCAAAAATACTCTAAATGCATCTAAATGATAAGTGCAACTCTTTCTTTTCAATGAATCTTATTTAAGGGAAAGATTGAGAGATCTATCAAATTTCATCACATCAATTCTTTCATTCATAAACAAAAATCCTTGAAAAGAAGATGATTTCATAAAGAATTCAACTTGCAAGAATGATCAATTACTCTTTCAAATGAAATTCCTCGAACAATCAAATCAAAAACTACAATTCAATAAACAAACCATTTCCAAAGGAAAACAATTTCTAAAAAACTTTAAAAACATAAATTTCAAAATCAAAGAAAAATCTAATTTTGAAGTCTATCTAGAATGTTTGGGGACGTTTTCTCCTAGTTTTTTATCAGACTAAGAAAAAAAATTTAATTATCTCAGCAGAAATGAAAACATCCAAAAGTGATTTGGTGTTATATCAGGGTTCA
Source organism: Pinus albicaulis (assembly GCA_034641835.2). Classification (NCBI taxonomy): domain Eukaryota; kingdom Viridiplantae; phylum Streptophyta; class Pinopsida; order Pinales; family Pinaceae; genus Pinus; species Pinus albicaulis. Next base: position 265,021,159 of record CM076577.1, read on the forward strand.
GTAAGCTAAAAGCTCTTCTAGATTTGCAAATGAAAAAAGGAATCAATTTTCATAAAAGTAAGGTTTGTAGTGATCCTAATGGCTCAAAAAGACAATATCATCATACCAGTAAGCTGAGGCAAATGAAGGTATATTTGTATGGAGCAGCAATAAACTAGGGCAAAATCTCACTTATAAAATGCAAATAGGATGATAAATCACACGAACGAAAAAGTTGCTGAAAATAAATTCTCACACAGGGTTTGACATCTAGGATAGATCAGGGAAAACATAAAGAATTAGGTTATCTGGCTCTTAAAAATATATATTTACTTTTTTCAAAAAAAATCTAGGGGTGTGCAGTTTATAGTGGAAGACAGAGCACATGTGCACTGAATTGAACTAAAATCTGCACAGGTTGTCGCACTATTGTCTGCTGAAAACCACGCAGGAAAGGAAAAAACTTGGAAAAAATAAATAATCAGCTTTATTTTTTAGGGATTCTTAAAATTTATCTACCCATCCCGACTCAGATAAGTCAAAATCAGAAAAATTTAAAATTCAAATTGAAAATAAATAAATAAAACTAAGCTGTAGATCCCGAGTATGGTCGCCATTTTGTTATGTGGATTAATCCCTCTTGTGGACAAGAGTGATCTCTCTAGTACTCACCGAGTAGCTAGAAACAAACATCTATTTGGAAACCTTTTTCTCTAGATTAATTTCATTTCAGAATTATTACAAGAGAGTAGAGAGGACATGCCCCTACCTTGAAATCCAAACGTTTGATGTAGTCTTTTATCCCGCCGCTCCAAAGTGGTTTCTCCAATAAGTAGAACCTGTAATCAAAGACAAGACAAAATAGTCAAAGCATCTGCAACATATATTAATCAAGAAAAGCTAATCCAACTTAGTGATCAAGGAGTCAAAGTATTGATGTTATTTCAATAAGCATAAGAACAACTCAATGAGAAAAAGAGATCCATATGTATTATCTTGAATAAAAATAGTAATATTACAACCTGATGCCTTGATGTTGTACAAATTTCTCCTGGGGTCCCGAACAATCGTTTCTCTTTCATTTTGATAAGCCTTCCTCTATGAATACCAACATGGAGTTATGTACACAAGGGTGTGATCATTTTCATGCCAACAACAACTCACTAGTGTAGAAAGTATGCACTCTTATGAATTCTCTTCAGCAATTCATTTACCATCTACCCTTCAGCCTGAAACTTGAGCTCAATTTGTAGGGAAATGGAGGTAGTTTCAGTTCCATGAAGAGGGGGATGGATTCCTCTCATGAATGGATTTGAGCTCCATGGACCAAGGGATAAGCTCCATGAGTGGAGGGATAAAGCTCGAACTGATCGCGACTCTAGAAGCTTCCATTTGGGAGAATATTCGACCAGCTAGGTTTCTAGAATTTACTTTTTTCTTTTATTTTATTTTCACAAGGGTGCGCAGGTAATAGTGGCGAAAAGTGCAGGGGTTTCCACAATTTATGGACCAATCAGTAGCGCATGCGCAGGGAAAGGCTAAAAAATCGTACAGGTAGACTTTTAAGGGTTTTACAGAGCTTTTCTCCAATTCCAAGACTTGATTCAGAAACATTAAGGTTTTTGACCTCTAAGGGAACATGATATAGGTGGTGATAGACCCATATGAACAGTCAAATGTCATGGTGACAAAATAATGTGTAACATGTGCAAAAGAAGGCATTCTATGGGATTGAATAACACCCCATAAACTCATAACAGAATGGGTTTGCTTAAATAAAGAACAAAATTATTGTCGGAGCTGCACAAGCAATGTTACGTGATAAGGGTCTACCATTGCACTTGTAGGTGGAAGCATGGAACACAATGGTATATGTGCAAAACAAGAGTCCTCATAGGGTTCTTACGATGAGTACACTAGAAGAAGATTTTTTAGGTAAGAAACTAAATGTGGAACACTTAAGTATCTTTTGTTCATCATTTTACTGTCATGTTTCCAAGTATGCAAGGAAAAAGCTAGAACTGGTAGCAGAGTTGGGCATATTTGTGGGGTACACTAATACACCTCATAACTATTGTGTGCACCTTCCATGTCACAGGATCGCAATTGTTCATAGAGATGTGAAGTTAGATGAAGACAAGGCCATGAGATGTTCCCTTGAGAGGTAGCTTCAATTGCATGCAGATGAGGATATTTTAGCTCCAAAGGAAGAACCTCACGATGTTGTGGAGAAGCCACAAGAATAGGAGCAGAGAGTGGAAGCACCCACTCATGTAAATACATCCAGAGATGGAAGGAAGTTCACTATAGAAGCTGAAATATTGATGCATGATGCTAGAGACAATGTGGTAGCGCCCACATCACAGTGTAGGAAGAGAAGTCACAAAATCAATACATTGGCTACATGGATCTGATGAGAGAGAGTGTTTGAACTAAGCCATCCTCATTCGAGGAAGCAATGCAACAACTAGTATGGGTTTATTATGTGCTAAAGGAATATGGTTTCATTATCAAGAATAGTAATTGGAAATTTGCCCCAAGGCTAGAGGACAAGTCAGTTGTAGGTTTTAGGTGGATCTACAAGGTGAAGAAAGCAGCATATGGGAGTGTCAAGAAACACAACGCTAGTTTTGTGGCCAAGGGGTTCTCTCAGGTGGAGGGAATTGATTACAAGGATACCTTTGCTCCAGTAGCAAGGTACTCTTCAATCATATCATTTATAGCACTTTTAGTGAAGATTGGATGGAAGATATATCACATGGATGTGAAAACAAATTTACTCAATTGAGACCTTCAACAGAGAGTCCCATGCATGTAGACTCTAGCAAGCAATGTATGGATTTAAACAAGCACCCTATGCTTGGTACACCAGGATCGAAAATTATTTCACCAAGTTGGGCTTCACCAAAAGTGAAGCAGATGCAAACGTTTACCACAATGTTGTTGAAGATAAATTGTTGATTATAGTATTATATGTCGATGATTTAATTCTAATAGGCGATGAGAAGTTGATAAATTTTTGCAAAAAGGATTTGGCAAGATAATTTGAGATGAAATACATGGAGCTCATGCATTATTTCCTTGGTTTGGAAATTTGGCAAGGATATGGGGAATTTTTTGTCACTTAGGGAAAGTATGCCAATGATATACAAAAGAATATTCACATGGAGAGTAGCAAACCCATGGAGACTCCTCTAGAAGGGAAGTTTTAGGAAGAAAAATGATACTGCATGCTAAGAGGTAGAGGCTACTGTTGACAGCTTGTGGGTTCACTTATATACTTGGTGAACACATTATTGAACATATGTTATGCATTTAACCAGCTTAATCAAGAAATGGTTAAGCCAACCAAACTCTAAGGAATGAAACTAAACATTTATTGATATACCTCAGAGGAACCATTCAGTTTGGTCTTTGGTATGGACGGATAGAGGGAGTGAAGCTGCAAGGCTTCACATATGTAGATTGGGCAAGGAGTCCATCAGACATGAAGAGAACATCAGGAGGAATCTTCAGTATTGGGTCAGTAGTAGTTTCTTGGTACAACAAGAAGCAGATATTAGTTTCACTCAGTTCAACAGAAGTAGAGTACATGGTTTCTAGTAAAGCATCTTGTGAGGCTATCTGGATGAGGAAAATCATTGTTGGGTTATTTGGTCAACAGATGGATCCTACAGTGATTTACTGTGACAATCATAGTTTTTTTAAACTCTCTGTTTATCCAATTTTTCATGATCAATCCAAGCATATCGACATTGGTATCACCAACTCAAGGATTTTGCGCATATGTGGATCATGTTGTTAGAGTACATTCCTACAAAGGAATAGGATGTTGATATCTTGAATAAGGACTTTCAAGAGGCAAATTCGAGTTCCATAGAGGTAGGATTCGGGTATCTGATAATCCCTTTCTTGCTGAGAGGGAGTGTTGAAAATGGAACCAAGAAATATTCTAATTTTATTTTTCCTTGAATTAAATTAGAAGAAAAAATTAATTCCACTTCACATGACAACTTGTATGAGTTAACTAAGTTAGTTTGAATTATTTGGTTCAATTAATTCGATTTAAGGGCCCAACTTGAGTCATGCATAGTGTCTTCTAATTTATAGGAGCCTAGGTTGAGTTTATTTTGAGTTTTAATTAATTACTTCAGTAAAATTGAGTTAAAGTCAGTTAAACTAGTTCCAACTGTTGGAGGAACTAGTGGGAGGTCAAGTAGTGGGGTGTGTACTTTGTGATGAACTAATTAACTGATAAATAAGCCACAAATAAATCATGCATGTGTGATATACGAGTTACCCAGTTGAGTTTGGATTTCAAGGGTAGTGTACAATCAATTGTATAATCATCTAAATTGTACAAGTGGTGCATGCAATCAGAGGAAGGCCTATTATGGATAACGCAATTCCAATTGAGGAATTTCATAATTAATAGGGGCCTAATTCCTAATGAAACAGTACAAGGACATAGGGACTTGGGAAAGCATAAAATTTGTTAAGTATTGGCCAAGGCTTGTCTAGGAAGTAGTGAGATAGATAGAGATAGTGAAGAGGTTGCTTTGGTTTGAGAAAAGCATTGTAATCTTCTCATTTTTTTCTTACTAATGCAATATACAGATAGTCGGGGTTTTTAGATGTGTCTTTCCCCAGGAAATCATTGTGTAATGTGTTGATTGAATTCTTTATCATGTATACTTTGTGATTTCACTATTGTTTAATTGTTTCCGCAATTGGTAGAGTATATTTAAGTCTATTTTTTTAGTAAATTACAATTAGAATTTTGATTCTACTATGACTTCCTACATGGTATCAGAGCTATAATCACAAAAAAGAATATAATTCAAACTTATCTTTGCAGGAGGAACAAGTTTTTCAGATATATTCTTCGGAGCTAGCAGTAGGATCAGGATGGCTTTCTATGGTCGGAGGCTCAAGTATGTTGATGCAGGAGCATCGACAACACCAAGTGAAAATCGAATATATGAGCTTCTAGACGGAAGAAAGGATGGTAGAGAATGCGGTTGGCTGAAATATTTGTTTAATGCTGAAATCGAATCACTTAAAGCATTGGTTAAACCATTAAATCATGGCTCTCACATTATCCACGTTATTCTAATTGTAAACCACCTCACTAAGGGGATATGGCCAATCTATTATAAAATACGGAAGTTGCATAATTTTAGGAAATTGTTACGATATCCTTGGATAAAAGAATGGATCTGAAATGATCCATTCGATGTATTGTATTATTTATAAACTATAACCTTCGGCATAGTGAAGGAGGGGCCAACTACAATGTAGATCGACCGAGAGATGACCAGGGCCTTTGGAGGCTACAGAAAATGTAATATCAGGCCAAACATTTACTATAAAAATATGTGTATAATTATTTTAATATGTGTTTTTGTGCCATTATGTGCGTGAGTTTTATATTATCATGTTTGTACATCCATGAACCAGGTGAATCATGCACCAATGTTTTTTTTGAGCTATCGCCGCCGAAGTCACATTGTCTGCTGCCTTGTGAGCAGATCAGGTGGAGGTTTAATTCTGAGTTTTAAAAATGTGTTGAAATTTGTTTGGAGGCCTGCATTAAAATCTGCATCAAGCCCTATGTTGTTTATCTGTGTCAAGTGAAGCAACGTTGAGCTTGTGTAAAGTAGAACATGCGACGAGCGTCCTCTTATGTGTTTGGAACGAGATCGTTGGTGATGATATTAAAGGTATTATGAAGTTCATATGAACTTCACAATACAAGCTTGAAGAGCAATGTATTGGCACATGTTTTCAGAATGGAAACTGTAAGGGAATTATATTTGATGGATTAGGTTTGGCTCCATCATCAAAGTGGTATCAGAGCAAAAGAAGATTCTACGTGAAATGGAAGGATGTACACAAATGTTGAATATTGGTAAGCGTGTGGTCTTTATATTTTGTGGATGTAGAGGCAGAGGAAGGTGAGAATATTTGCAGCAGCCTAGATCAAGGATTGCTCATGCGATTCCAGAGAAGAGAACCAGGGAGATGCCGAAATACAGATCTTAGAGGAGAGAAGCTTAGTGAGGTATCGTGTAGCAAGGACGAGGCTTGCTACTACAGAGGTTTTGTTGTAACTCACGAGTGTTGTTACGAAAAGGCCAAGAAATCATATGACCAGGAGGTCATAAAATTTTTGTACCTAGGGAGTCTAATGCAGGAGCATCGACAACCCCAAGTGAAATTTGAATATATGAGCTTCTAGACGGAAGAAAGGATGGTAGAGAACGCAGTTGGCAAAAATATTTGTTTAATGTTGAAATCGAATCCCTTAAAGCATTATTTAATCCATTAAATCGTGTCTCTCACATTATCCATGTTATTCTAATTGTAAGCCACCTCACTAAGGGGATATGGTCAATCTATTATAAAATACGGAAGTTGCATAATTTTAGGAAATTGTTACGATATCCTAGGAGAAAAGAATGGATCTGAAATGATCCATTTGATGTATTGTATTCTTTATAAACTATAACCTTCGGCATAGTAAAGGAGGGGCCAACTACAACGTAGATCGACTGAGAGACAACCAGGGCCTTTGGAGGCCACAGAAAATGTAATATCAGATAGAAGATTTAATATAATAATATGTGTATAATTATTTTAATATGTGTGTTTGTGCCATTCTGTGTGTGAGTTTTATATTATCATGTTTGTACATCCATGAACTAGGTGAATCGTGAACCAATGTTTTTTTGAGCTATCACCACCGAAGTCACATTGTTTGTTGCCTTCTGAGCAGATCAGGTGGAGGTTTAATTCTGAGTTTTAAAGTGTGTTGAAATTTTTTTGGAGGCCTACATTAAAATCCACATCGAGCCCAATGTTGTTTATCTGTGTCGAGTGAAGCAACTTTGAGATTGTGTAAAGTATAACAAGTGACGAGCGTCCTCTTATGTGTTTGGAACGAGATCGTTGGTGATGATATTAAAGGTATTATGAAGCTCCTATGAACTTCACAATACAAGCTTGACAAGCAACATAGTGGCACATGTTTGCAGAATGGAAACCGTCAGGAAATTAGATTTGAAAGATTTGGGTTGGCTCCATCATCATATGCCCTTGAGGGTAGCTTGAATTACATTGCTTGGAAGGACCAGATGGAAGCATTCATGGAACAAAATGCACTAACGGAATTCATAGATAATGATGTCTCGAAGCCAACACCAGTTGATGCCCAGGATATAGCAGATTGGAATAAGAGTGTCACCAAGGTAAGGAGGATCATATTGGAGGGACTACGAGACCATATTGTCTCTAATATCTACGGGAAGGAAAATCCATATGCAATGTGGAAGAAATTGACATAATTATTCCATAACAGTAGTGATCACAGGAAGCTAGCACTAAAATATAAGCTTCAAAATATCAAAATGCATAAGGGTGACACAATACCATAGCACCTTGACAAGTTCACATAGTGTCATGATGAAATAGGGAGTTGTTGTGCTATATAACAACCCCCGTTTATTTTTACTAAATGGGGACCCTTTAAAAATAAATAGGAAATTTATTTTGTTTAATTTTTAGTCTAACTCAAAAAACATTAGGAAATAAAGTTTCATTTTCTTTTCGCTTTCATTCCTTAGCGCACGTCGCAATTGCATAGCTTACAAATCTATTAAGTCATGCAGGCTGTGATATGCGCTAAACCCTTTCCAAATTTATATTAAAATCTTATTTCAAACGCTTTAAACACCATTATAAACGAAAATTGCATCACGCCTTATAAAATGATCAAACTTATAAGCAATTCGGTGAAAGTTGCGATTAAACGGACCTGATGAACCAATAAAGAAATAAACAGAAAACTTTGAAGTCTGATAAAGCGCAGTGGCTTGATTTCTTAAAGTGCATTTCGCATTTCGCAGGATATAACTAAAATCAAGTTTATTACCGCATAGAAATTGCGATGTGCGATTTGTGCAGATCGCATTTCGCAAGCTTTATCAGTAACATCACAAATGGAAACAGTTATAAGCTATGATATGCGATGAATGGTAGTTAAATTCTCAAGCATGTGAAATGATTCACGTCAAATCAAACTGAATACAAAATCTAACACCTTAAGTTGATCGATATACATTTCACCTAAAGGTGTGTAAGAAATTTGATTTAAAATATTATCGGTGATTAATAGCATTTAATAGGAGTAAGGTTTTGATAGATTCATATCTACTTCGAGCATTTTTGAAATGATTAAATTATGGATTTGTTTTAATTCTATCCGCCTCTTTGTTCTCTATATTTTTAATGTTTTCTCTATTCGCTTGAAATCAAGAAACCACTTAATGGAGTAAGGAAAATAGAGATGAGCAATAAAGGAAAAGAGATTGCCCAAGCATCACCTACCGAAGACTTAGATATGTCTCCCCTATTCTCAGACACCACCTGCAACGAGGATTGCAGAATTTCTTTGTGGGAGCCAATGTATAAGTTTTTCGAGGATGAAAATCCAAGGGTAATAATCAGAGTTGCTACAGTAGGCGCGTCAACTCCTTTAGAAATGACCTATTTTGATGTTGCATGCTCATTCATCCATAAGGTAGCAGCAAGGCCAAAGATTCTCCCCTATACAGATATGGTTAAGTGGGTAATTGACCACATGAACATAGAAGATAGAACATTCAAGGATTCAAAGGGTGATAATATCGGTTCATTCAGGGGAGAAGATTTAAGGACAATGTACCACTTACCTGTCCCGCAGCAAAATTATGACAAAGCTTTTCTTCAAATCTTTAGAAAAAAAATCCAGACCTGATGAAAGTCATAAAGGAATGGAAGGATGACCAAGGCAAGCTTAAACGAGATAAAATCGGTACATACCCAATTCCCCTTACTGCTATGCAACTAGTATGTTGCGTAGATTATTTGCAAAACCTTATACCACTAGGTTTTCTATATATTGGGTCTCATTAAGTGACGCAATCGTCAATTCCTTAATTCTAAATTGGGAAAATATCCTATCTAATAATTTAGCCAGAAATATCATGGAGTATAGGAGTAAAAGAAGTGTTTCATATAGAGAAATACCCCCCTTTTACATGAGTGTCTATGTCATGGATGAAATTTGCTTTTCTTCTATTTTTCCTACCATGGGATGGAAATGGACAACCCAAGACCCTACTCCAATCCACATTTACCACAGATCCCTTTGGGAAACAGATTTCCATTTGCAATTTTACAAAATTTTACATAGAGTCATGTTACCTATGCACCAGATCATATTGAATGAGAAAGCCCCTAGGGTTTCTAAAGAGGCTAGTATAGACAGTTTTCCCCTTGCTAGATGGTTTGCAGAAGAAAGTTTCACTTACGTAAGAGTTTTTGGTAGTTATGCTTCTCCTCGCGTCCTGCCATATTATGTTCCTCACAAGTTACTTGCTAGAGAAATTGCCTACCAGCTTATGTAAATGGTATTTCAAAACAACTTAAAGATGCTAAGAAGGTTGTTTGGCCTAATTTTCCTTTACAGTGCGGTACTTTTGCACTTTTTGATATTGGTCATGCCTACAAGGAATTTCAAATGTTAATTTGTTGAATTTGGTTGTAATGCCAAAATGGCCATATTACCCCAATGATGTGATTAAGAACTTCATTGCGGAGCTCAAAGTAAAGCCTTTTGTGAAAGAGATAGATAGATTTGATGATTTATTTCAACGTATTGAAAAGTTTTTAGATGTATTAAAGTTTGCATCCAGTCAACTCAATCAAGATGACTTGGAAGATTTACAAGCATACAGAAGCATGAGACTGGAAAGGATTCCTCTGAATTTATTGACTATTGAAGATGTCAACAGAACAACTCCAAGTATTAGCTTGGATAATGAAGTCAAAGACATGTCTAAAGATGTGTAAGGGCAATCAAAACATCAATCTCAGAATTCGGATCATTTTGAAAATGAATCCAAAAAAATAAATGAGAACCCAGAAAATATAATCAATCAAGTAATCAAAGAGATTGAGATGCAAGAGAAAGGAGAAAGTAATGGAACAGAATCATTTTCCCAAGAATTTTAGCACAGTCAAGATACACTCGATCAGTCAGAAAAATCTCAGCCAAAGGATTTGAAGAGTGAATGAGATAATTTTTCTAAGGCAATAAAAATGCCTCAAACAAATCCTAACACTGATAAATCTACCAGTTTTCAGACACGAGAACATTCTCAAAATTTAGTGGAAATTGTTACTCCACTACAACAAGTTCCTGAAACTCATGATCGAGAGATCATTCTGGCTTATCCTACAGAGCAGATAGTGTTACAATTTGAAGAAATCCCTCTGCTATATGTCTTCTACAGTCCTAGTCATAAGGTTGTAGTAAAGAGAAGAAAAAGGAGAAGAATTGGTGATACAGTCTCAAGTCTTTCAAATGAACCTGTTGATGTTTTATGGAAGGATCCCCTAGTTGATCCTACTGAACATTTAACCATGCTATAACAGCTTGTAGGGGCATATGCTACTACCACTGTTGATAAAGCCACTGAAATCAAAATCTTACTGAAGCAGAGAGAAGATAAAATACAAGGTTTAGAGAGACTATTAGAGCAATAAAATTCTAACTCCAACAAGAAAATGGAATTGAAAATGTCCCATTTTCAAAAGGATTTTGAAAGTTTAAATTTGCATAATCAAGTACAACTCACTGAGAAAAAAACAAAACTGGAAGCAGCAATAAACAGATTACAAAGCCAACCATAGCTAGATCAATTCATAAAGGAATCATTGGATGGGAATACAAATTTAAATCAACAACAAGAAATATTTTGCCAACAAGCTTATATCACTAGCTCTTATTGTGACTCAAGTGAAATACTGATCCAGCAAGTGGCTATCCAGAAACTGTGAGAATATTGAGAAGGAAATCAATGAACACATTCAATGGCAAACATCAGACTCGGGAAAGGAAGTTGATCTACCCCAGGTAGATAAGTTCCACAAGGAGATCTTATTTAAGGATTGGGAAGCACAGATAAAGCAAGCAGAAAAAGCAATAGCGAAAGCATCAAGGCTAACAAAGGAAATTACTGAATCAGTATGTGAACAGATTTTGAAAGAAGAACTTATCAAAGAGTGCATGTCTGAAGTGCTCTCGAAAGTCAAGCAGCTGGAAACACAGTGGAAACAAAAAACGGAAATGCAGGAAGAAACGATTAAAAAAGTAAATAATTTTGATCAAGAAAATTATTGGAATTTTGTGATCAAACCTTATCATCAGTACCAGACCCTATAGTCTTTAACAGATTCAACAAGAATATGTAGTCAGCACTCTCAAATGCAGTATTCAAGGAACACGTCAGATCAAGGATTTTGCAGCCATCTCAGCTCAAACTTATGCTAGATATTTGCCAACTTCGAGATCAAATCCAAATGAAAGATCGAAATTCATAGTCATATCGTTACTTTATTTTCCTAGATTGTAGTTAAAGTTTGTCTTACGAGGATGGTTGTTTGAAACCTCCTCTATTTTTATGTAATAATATGTTTTTAAACATAGTTAGTTTAGTATTTAAACCCCTCTCATGCATTTAGAGAAGGGTCCAGAAATTTTTCAAAAACATTTGCAAAGAATGCACTTTTTTAAGTTTGTGACTGATTTGATGAATTGATGGAACATAGTTTGTTATCTTTTGACATTTGAAGTTGTTTAACTGATGTTGCACTATTGTACTCTTTAAATTTCTTGAAAGTGAGGAGGAGAAGATATCTATTGTCAAATTACATGAGTAGGACTTCATACATATGGTACTTCTATTCACTTGTATTAAGTTTTACTTTCTAGATTGACAGTCATCTTTTTATTGCATTATATATTTCAAACGTCATTATAGATGAATGTTAAATGCACTTTTGTACTAATATTTATCTGTGATTTCTTATTGGATATATAATCACACATATGAATGTGATCTACTTTTCATAATTCTTCTAATCAAACTATTTTGTTAGAAGAATCATCTTACATAATTTTCATCTCTTTCAACTTTTAAATAATCTACATTACTAATAGTTGAAAGATTTCTCTTTAGATCGCATAAAGGAAAAAACATTTTGGGTATATAGTTGGATTAAATAGTGTTAGATAGATGCATGTGATATATTAGAATCATTTTCCATTGCATGTTATGTAATCAAAACACACCCCAAAAGCATCCTTATTGGGAAACTGGTCCCGCTATCCCAAAAGCATCCTTATTGAAGCGGTGCATATGAAAAGGGCTGTGAATGGCAAGAAGGTCTGATGAATCTAAAGGTCAATCTAAAAGTCTCTCTCCCTCTAGATCCCCATCAACTTCCAGGAAATTATCTAGATCTGCATCTTTAAAATCTGAAGTTGAACATCCTTCTCCTAAGTCTCCAAGTGATACTCAACCCATATTGTCTCCCGAGTTTTATCAAAATTCCCCTGAAGTTCAGTCTTTGATAGAAAAGTTAGAGAGAGTATCCACTTCTGCTGAAAAGCCTGAAACTTATCAAACATCTAAGATTAGTATTTCATCCTCTTTACAACCTCGAATAATAATAATTTGATCAGAAAGTCAAAATATAGGAATCCTTCCTTTTGAATTTCCCATAGATAGTACTTGAAGGAGAATAAAGAGGTCTCAATTAGATTCAATCGCCGGTGAGATCTTATCCCATTCACCTCCATTACCTCCACTCACTTCCACAACTTCCACTCCAACAATCAGTGTTACTTTAACTAGTTCCAGTACTTAGACTATTATCCCTTCAACTAGTTCTAGCGCTTAGCCTGCCTCTTCTTCAACTCAAAATCAATCCATCACATCCACCTAAGGTCCAATGGCAAGCCAATTACCACCACCAAATTTGCAACCATGGAACAATCTAGGGGCCATAAATATGCTCGCTCCTCTTCATGCTCTACCAAAATCACCTGAAATATGGTTACCTAAATTTAATCTTGATGATGGTCTTCTGGCAAAAGAACACATTCATAATTATATGTTAGCCATCAATTTAAAAGAGGTAGTTGAAGAGGATTATGTTGTAAGATTATTTCCATACACTCTCATAGGATCTACAGGATCCTGGTATTTTTCACTGCCTGCCCGCTCTATAACTAGCTGGAATATGTTCGAAGAACAATTTTTAGCTAATTTTGGGGATGACAGGACCATTTCAATGCTCATCAATTATTTATCAAATCTAAAGGCTAAATCGGGGGAGAAAATAAAATATTTTAACTCAAGATTTAATAAATTTCTCAATAAAATTCCTGCTACATTAGTTCATGGTGTAGAAGTTCAAATTGAGTGGTATATTTCATCCCTTCCATCCAATATAGCCATTTTTTTTATAGAGAAAAACCGACTACACTCGCAGAGAACATGAAGGAATCTTTATCTATAGAAAAATGCATAACGGATCTTGTGAAGAAGAATTATCAAGAAGATAGAAAATCAAAGAAGGTATCCTTCAAAAATGATTCAAAAAAGAAGCCATATAAAGACCCTTTTGATGTAAAAGGTCTCCAAAAAGTTTTAAATACTATGACAAACGAGATGGCAGATATCAAGAAATAAGTCGTTGAAATTTCTAGCTCAAAAAATACTTTCAGACCCTTCAAGAAAATCAGTCCTCTAATACTCAACCACCGAATATCATATCTAACATTGAGTCTGATCAAGATACAGAGGAAGAGAAAACAGAGAAGAAGAAAATGAAGAAGACAAAGAATTTTAATAAAATGGAATGTGGGATTTCATCCTAGAAAATGAATAACAACAAGAAGCTTTACCTATAAGTACAAGGAGAAAAAATACTATTGAGAAATGCAGCCAAACCAACAACAGAAGAATTCAATGCTTGCTAAGGATACAACAGTAAGTAAAACGTCTACTTCTAAGGCTACACAAACAAGTCATGTTATTTCAGATACTCCTCATACATAAAAAAAAATGGTAGTCTCAGACACTATTGAGTATAATGTAGTTGAATATATGAAGAAGGCCAGGGCCAATATTTCAATTCACGAACTTACTAAATTAAAGCAGCAACAGAAAATATTACTTAGATATTTGAATGTGGTTCTTGCATCAGCCTTACCTGCTTCAGTATTAGTCCAAGTGCTAATGAAATGGGTAAACCACCTTCTCCTTCAACTAAAATAGATGCTACATATTTGATTATGATAGGTGATCGATCTGTCTCTCATACTCCTCCATTACTCTTAACCTATGAGTTCTATAATAAATATAAAAAAGCCTGTAATATTATATTTTAAATGGTAAGTCCACATAATATTTTACCATACAATGGAAATCCAAATCAAATCCGGGTAGACCATGAAAAGTTCATGAAACATATAGTCACCGATATTGAAGGAATAAACGAGCTAGTAGCATTCAATAATAACATTATTGGAAATTACTCAGCAGAATCATTTTTGGGAATTTTAACGCTCAACCATCACCCTTTTTTAATAATGCAGTTATTTCTCAGATCGATAATTTTTCCCATACAGAAATTTTGAAATGTAAAAATTTTGTAGATAACCCAGTAGTTAATTCTATATTTTGGACTCTTTATTTTGACGGTTCTAAATTTGAATATGGTGCAGGAGTTGGCTACATTTTAATCAGCCCAGAAGGAGAGAAAACCATGTTAACCTGCAGACTTGAATTCGATTGCACAAACAATATAGCCGAATACGAAGCATTAGTCCAAGGTTTGTACAAAGCAATTGATCTTAACATCAAATATCTGAAAGTCCTAGGAGATTCGGAAATAATTGTTAGACAGGTAAGAAATAGCATTCATTCTAATTCTGGACAGTTAAAGCATTACCAATCATTAGTCCAAGAATTGACCATTCATTTCTTAGCCTTCAATATTTCTTCTGTGCCTAGAATGTAGAATGCTAGTGCAGATCTACTGGCTAATGTAGCATCAAAGTTAATTCCATCTCAAGAATTTAGTCTCGATAGATTTTCCATTGAATTAATTTTTAGACCATCTGTTCCTGACAATATTACCAATTGGAGAGTATTCAATAATGATTCAGATATCATAGATTTCCTAACATCTGAAGGATTGTACGATAGTCAAATTTTGGATGAAAATGAACGTGACATTCAAATAAAGGAAGAACAAGATAAAAATCCAATTCCTAAGTCATTTGTAAAGTTAGAAGACCTTTATGATCTAAAATATAGGTTTGAAAGACTTACTAACTCAAAAACTCAAAGTTCTACTTTAAGATTTGAGTTAGTGAATCTTGGAACTGACGATAACCCTCAAAATGTCAATCTAGGTGTTGGTCTATATTCCGACGAAATTATCATTTATTAGGTTATTAAGAATGTACAAAAGTGTTTTTGCTTGGGATTACACAGATCTTAAAACATATGACACTTCTGTGATTCAACACACAATTCCGATGATTTCATATCAAAAACCTATACAACAAAAATTGAGGAAGATTCACTCGAATCTTAAAAATCAAATCAAAACAAAATTGAACAAACTCCTCAAATAAAAGATCATCTTTCCAGTTAGACATTCTAAATGGGTTTCAAATTTGGTTCCCATCAGGAAGAAAAATGGTGATATTAGAATTTGTATTGATTTTAGGAATTTAAACAAAGCATGTCAAAAGGACAACTTTCCATTACCAACCATCGAACAAATACTGCAAACAATAGTTGGTTCTGAACTTATGTATTTTCTATATGGATTCTCAAGATATAACCAAATTCTTGTACATCCAGGTGACAGATTAAAGAACACATTCAGGACTAATTGGGTAACATACACCTATCAAAATATGCCATTTGGATTAATTAATGTAGGTGCCACTTTTCAAAGAGTTATGGACACAGCTTTTAGGGGGCTCATCAATAAATTAGTTGTTATTTATTTAGATGACATTACATTCTTTTCTAAACAAGCAACCAATCATTTGAAAGACCTAAACAAAATCTTTGAGCGATGAAAAAGGTATGGCATCTCATTAAACCCAAAGAAGTCATTTTTTGCTTTAGATGAAGGAAAAAATTTCGGATACATTGTGTCAAAGAAAGGTATCTATAATGATCCTGAAAGAATTGAAGAGATTAAAAGAAATCCTTTCCCTCATAACAAGAAAGCTATGCAAACTCGTTTCTTGGGAAAATAAATTTTGTAAAAAGGTTTGTCCCTAAATTTTCGCAAATAGTTTTACCATTACAAAACATTATTAAGAAAAATTTAGTCTTTAAATTAGGACATAATGAAAGAGAAGAATTTAATTTTATCAACCAATCCATTATCAATGCTCCATTCCTCACTACCCCCAATTTTCTTAATCCTTTTACTTTATATACTTTTTCATCAGATACATCATACATTGTTGTTTTAACACAGCTTAATGACCAACAAATTGAAGCACCAATATCATTTTTTAGTTCCAATTTGCAAGGTGCAGATTTAAATTATTCATCTATTGAAAAGGAAGCATTTGTTGTCTTTAAGGCTATTAATGCAAGAGCATCCTACTCCAAAAATTCATTTTTGAATAAACCTAAGGGGAAGGTTTATTTTATGAAAGGAGAGATTCCCAAATGTTTAATTTATTAAAATGATGATTAATTTTTGATTGTTCTCGAATGTGTGAGAACATTTGAGATCTTAGGTGTTACAAGTTTCATGCATATTTGATGGATCTGAAATATCTCATGGAGATTGAGTTAGGGATTTTAGGAGTTTGGTGAGGAGATTTTATAGGATCTGAACTGAAAGTAGTTCAGAAACCTTTCATTGTAAATATGATATGCCTTGAAGTCATTCGAGGGGGGATTATATAGGAAGCCGATAGAGTGAGGTTGGTGTGATAGGAAGTGTGCAAAGGCCAATTAAGGCTGAAGACTCAAAAGGGCCAAAGGAATGAGATCAGGCCTACGCAGACTATGTGGAAGCTTTCTATAACTTATGTATGTTTGTGAGATTTAATGAAAATTCTCTATTTGTGTGTGGGAATTATACCTCTGCATATTAGTTTTTACATGTGATGTTAAATCCTGTTATAATATTCGAGAAAGGTTATATTATGGATGAATAAGGCTTTGTCTATAGGTTTGGCAGTAGTAAGGAAACCTTTTTAATTGAATTTGTAATTGGACTCACTGAGCCATAGATGAGATCGATTAAGATCATTGATCTATTCTATGATAAAATGATCTACATAATGAACCTCTGTGAGTTAAGTTTTGGGGTTGAATTTATGTGGTTGTTAATCCTGTAAAATGTGGTTTCTATTTTATGTTAGTCTCTCGCATATCGCATTAGAGTCGTGATGGAGAAACATCTTTCTCAGAGTCTAGGTTGAACAATTTGAATTGCATGCTTTTGGACGGATCGAAATTTGTTTATATCCTTCAAGGATTTATCAGTTGAACTTGTGGATCGTGTCTTGGAAACTGAGAAATTGAAGAAAATCAAAGAAATTTCGGCGAAGAATTGGAGTGTTGGGTGAAACATAGTATTGAAAGGCCTTTGATGGAAAGACACCACAGTTAGGTCGTGGTGGAAGCATATCAGTCTCAGAGAATAAAAAAAATCGTGAAGGTGGAATAGATGGTCGAGATTAGATCACAAAAATGAAGCAGGTTGAAAGGAAAGATGAGATCATATCGCAAATCTGAAGCGAGAGCGATGGATGGTTAATATCCTATCACAGAAATGAAGTGGAAGGTGAACGGTCAAGATCACATCGCAGAATTATAGTGGAAGATGGATGTTTAGGAAGCCATATCGCAGCTGGAGCAATGAGGTCGTTAAAGGATCTGGAGACTGCGATAAGGAGCCACGTGTCGTCTGAAGATTTTCTTCGCATATCGCAATCGGGTGAAAGAACCTTATTATTGCTATCTATTAAAATGTGTGACATGTGATAAGGTATTCACTGCGATTTGAAAAATCACAAAATCACAAACATTGTGATATATTTTATGTGCGATGCACGATGAGGTTAAAGTTTTAAATTTGCGATATTGAGATGGATCGATTTGCGATAAACCCTAAATTTGTGATATTGTGATGGGCTGACTTGTGATGAAGCTTAAATTTGCGATATGGTGATAAGAAAACGCAGAGAAGGTCGATAAACATGTATCGGTCACGTGCAAAAGTAGAAAAGGGCGATGAGGTGAGGTATTTAGGTTTTAATATGAAATGCCACATATTTGGTTTCGATAATTGAAAATGGATTCAAAAAGATCCATAAGAGATCTAATGAAAGTATGTGGGGTGTGTTTACAAGTTAAAGCAAACTTTATGTTAGAATAAATCTTGGGATCTGGGTAGACTAAGTTTTGGGTCTGCATTTTGAGTATTTGCGTCCATATGGTTGCATCAGCTATAAATCATTTCAGACCATTTCTCATAAAAACTCACACCAAAATAATAGTTCCATTCTCTGCAGTGAGACAACTATTAATGCAAAGAGAATTAGGAGAGAAAAGGGCTAACTGGGTTACCGCTTTACAAGAATATAATGTAGAAATTAGACCCTATAAAATTGTTAGAGGTCAAGGTTTTTGCAGAATGCTAACAGGAGCATCCCATTTATCATCAGAAGAAGATTCAGGTAACAATGTGCAAATATCAGAGGTAAACCTCAATGATGTGCAATCTCAATATGCCAATCTCATATTTTATTTAAAAAATGGATATGCCCCAACCTAACTCAGTTATAAAACAAAACGTGCTTTGAGATTAAAGGCCAAGAAATATGAATTAATCAATGATGTATTGTTTAGGAGAAACTTTGATTTTGTACCATTAAGATGCTTAGATAAAACCGAAGCAGAGAAAGTCTTGCAGGAACTCCATGATGGACCAGTTGGAGGACATTTTGGAGGAAATACAACAGCACCCAAAATCTTGCATGCAGGTTAGTATTTTCCTACACTTTTCAAAGATGCTCATGAATATGCTATAAAATGAAAAGTGTGTCAAAGTGCATCTAGAATACAAAAGAAGCCAACCTTCCCATTACAGCCAGTTAATATCAAACAACCATTTGAACAATGGGGATTATATATAATCGGTGAGATCGTTCCTAACTCTTCCAAAGAACATAAATATATTCTCACAGCTACATATTATTTTACTAAATGGAAGGAAGCAATTCCATTGAAGGTAGACAACTCAGAGAATATTATTGATTTCATTGACCAATTTATCATAACTAGGTTACTACTGCTTTAATGTTCAATAATGCATCTTATTTATCAATAACTTCCATGATAGAATTTGCAATCAAAAGAGGCTTTAAACTTAAGTATTATGCAAATATTATCCACAAGGAAATGGTCTAGCAGAATCCACGAACAAAAACTTGATTAGAATAATCAAACGAACTGTTTATCAAAACCAACGAAATTGGCATAAGTCATTAATCTTTGCTCTTTGGGAAGATCGAATAACTCAGAAATCTTCTATTAGCACTTCTCCATTCAATCTCTTTTATGGAAAAGAAGTTGTTCTTCCTACCAATGTAGTTATTCCTTCTCTTGCCTTAGTTCAATTTAGTGATGAATCTCCTTCTTCTTCCTTACAACTAAGACAATTTCAAATTCTTAAGTTAGAAGAAGAAAGAGAAAAAGCTAAACAAACACATGCACATCATCAACAGATAGTAAAAGCTTCATTTGATTCAAATTTTGTTACAAAAAAAAATTTCAAATTGGTGATTTGGTATTGAAATGGGACAAAGCGAATGAGAAAAAAGGTAAACACACTAAATTTCAAAAACTATGGCTAGGTCCATTTCAAATAATTGAAGAAATAGGCTCATCAACATTCTTATTGCAAGATCTATTAGGCAAAAGAGACTTTTCGCCTATTAATGTGTAGATTTTAAAGAAATATTTTTCATAGGAGATAACCCCTTCTATTCATGTATACTATTGTCTTTTACTTTTCCTTAGGAAAATAAAAGTTGCATAGTATTGATATTTAACTTTTCAAATAAACATATGAGATAATATTTTTTATTTATCGCTTATAGAAATAAGAAATGTTAAGGAAACAATCGAAAGATTCGAAAGACAAATAGATTATATATTCACTGAAAGATGCAATTTCACTGAAGTTATTTATTCTCTGATGAACTCTCATCTTTATAAAGCATGGTTATTCTGTTATTAGTCAAGAAAAGAATCTTTAACATAGTAGAGACCCTTTTACAGAGAAGCAATTTAAACTCAAAAAATTGCCATCCAGAATCCTCAAAAGGACCAATGATTCACCCCATCCGGGAAAACTTATCAATTTTTAGAAGTAAATTCAAAAAATATTATACTAGAAAAGCTTGAAAGATAATAAGTCTCGTCACGAGCTTGTTTACCATGTTCATAAGGAAATAATTGAACTGACATTACCAATATTGCCTACCAAAACAAGGTAATGACTTGAGATTATATCAAGAGGACAAGGGGTCTCATCAAGAGCCAGCCTGATCAATTTAATTACAACTTGTAAATGGAATTGTCAATATTTGGTTACCAAGCCAAGACAATGGCTTTTAAGTAAATAAAATATGATACAAAAAAGAAAAACAAGTTACAAAAAATTTTTAAAAGTTATAATTTATTTTTGGAAATTGTACGAAAGACTGGATGGAATAATGAATCATTGTTGGGTGAAAGGTAACCCTGCCTAAAGCTTAAATTGCCTATTGGATCAGAGGCTCTACCTATGATAAAAGAGTAAATACTTATAAAGCTAATCTAGAAGATCCACCTGCTTTATCTTTTTTGAACTGAGTAAAGACCGATACAGATTCTCATACTTTTATTTTAAAGAGGAATTCTTATGAATTATAATTAGGAGAGATTTTATTGCTTAATGAGATATTATTTATTTGAAATTCATTACTGCAACTATTTTTATTTCAAAAAAAAATTTAGAAAATTCAAAAAGTTAGTCAGAGATAGCTGGTTCTCCCATGTGAATCGCCAATTGTTGTGCTATACAACAACCCCCATTTATTTTTACTAAATGGGGACCCTTTAAAAATAAATAGGAAAATTATTTTATTTAATTTTTAGTCTAAGTCAAAAAACATTAGGAAATAAAGATTCTTTTGCTTTCCGATTTCATTCCTTAGCGCTCATCGCAATTCACATAGCTTACAAGTTTGAACGACTTAAAATCTATTAAGTCATGCGAGCTGCAATATGCGCTAAACTCTTTCCGAAGTTATATTAAAATCATATTGCAAATGCTTTAAACAATAGGTGAATCTCTTACTTCACAATTCGAGTTGGATTTCACCATCATTGCATGCATGGTGACATCGTTGATGGGTAGTGTGTGGTATCTGGATAGTGGAGCCTCATTCCATATTATCGAAAACAAAGAATTTTTCAGTGATTTGGAGGAGAAGGACCTCCAATTGCTCATCGAGATGGGAGATGATGGAAGGTATAACGCAATCGGTATTGGTACTATTACCTTTTAGAGGGACTCTGGTTCTCCTCTCACATTGAAATATGTCATGTATGTTCCAAATCTAAAGAATAATTTAGTTTCAATTTCTAAGTTGTAACATTGTGGCTACTATGTGAACTTTAACAAAGGAAAGGATTTCCTTCGTCACGTAGCCACGGGACAACTGAAGCGGATCGGGGTTCAAGAAAAGAACCACTACAAATTAGATGTAG
Organism: Pinus albicaulis; assembly: GCA_034641835.2. Classification (NCBI taxonomy): domain Eukaryota; kingdom Viridiplantae; phylum Streptophyta; class Pinopsida; order Pinales; family Pinaceae; genus Pinus; species Pinus albicaulis. Next base: position 265,042,845 of record CM076577.1, read on the forward strand.
AAGACTATGATTATTTGAGCAAGAAAGCAGAGAAGGTGAATAGCCGAGACATAGTGAATTATGGCATAGGTGACTTGGAAATTTGCACCATGGAGCTTTGAAAATCATGCATCATATTTATGCAAGACTTCCCAAGGGTGCACTAGAGAAATGTGATACATGAAAAGGGAGTACATTGGGGAATTACACCAAAGCCACCTTTCATGATTAGGACATCAGAGTGCAAGCATTCCTTGAAATAGTTCATTCAGATGTGTTTGGAACTTTCTCAATAGCCTACAGACCAAGAAAAAGTATTACCTGATATTTGTAGATGATTTATCACATAAATGTTGGATATTCTTCATGCAGGATAAAGACCAGACATTCTAAAAATTTTGTGAAATTAAAGCACTTGTTGATAAATACAGATGCAGGAAAGTGAAGGCAATGTTTTGTTGTTCAACAACCCCCATTATTTATGGATAGATTGCCTTAAAAAATAATGGGCACCCTTTAAAAATTTTGCAACAATAAAACATTTTATTACTTATAAGATAGAAATATGGTATTTGAAGGATTTAGTCATATCCCATTGACTAAAAGACTTAAGCGGGGAATCCATACAAACCCCTTCATCGCACATCGCATACTGCAAATCCAACAAGCAGCACTTAAATAATTCCCAAACAAAGTTGTGATGCGATGTAGCCAAGGTATAAAAGGCAGAAAATATTTCAAACTTAAAGGAAAACAATAACAAAGGAAAAATCTCCCCGACAAGAGTTATTTCATAAGAACCGTTGGTAGGACCCACCCAATGCCACGTCATCCATCGCAAATCGCAAATCACAATTCCCCTTTTGTACCATTTACCATGCCCGCTTGCAAAACTTCTGATGCGATATATAGTATCACAATTCTGCCAAAAACCATTGCATGCCTGCTACCCAGAAATACATTCACAATCACCAATTCTGTGATTGCGATATGGATATTGCATCACAAAACTCCCATCGCTCCACTTTTACCCCTCCAACGTTCTAATAATACTTTTACCTTGATATAGTATTTAAAGGATTATTTAAAAGGTAAAACCTTGATCACATATCGGCGAAATGAAACACATCTCATGTTTTAAAGTCATACTCCTAAACGAAGTTGCGATGCGAGATTTTAATAAAAATCTTAAGTGTCCAAATTAGGCACGTGAACCCATGTTTCTCATAATTACTCAACCATAACGATATGACAATCTTGAGCTTCCAAAAGTGATTTGATGGCCAGTTGATCCGAAAGGATCTCCACACGTACGAGATTTTTACTTTGCGCCATGTTGATTTGAATTTGGCGACAAAGTGTTTAAGTGGATGAAATTATGGTTAATGAGTTTTTATTTCTGACACAATTATTATGTATTTTGTGGGGAAAATGTCTCATGCATTTTTCATTATTTATGATTAATGATTTTCATGAGATGCTCATCCATTTAATTATGCATTTTATGAGCCTTTATTAAACTCATGCATTATTATTCACTTTTGATAAAAATGATTACTATTTGTGAGAGGAAATTCGTCTCATTTATTATTCATTTAATGTAATTATGGAAATTGGTTTTTATGTGAGAAACTGCCTCACACCAACTTTCTATTTTTCTCAATTGTAGGTTGAGAGAATCAAGGGCATGGTTGAAGAGTCTTTAAAGTGATTTTGAGACTTTTCCCAATTATGAGCCTGAGATAGTTGGAGATCCTACTTTCATGGATCTTTTTTTCCCTTCCTTGTAATTAGATCCTACAGTTGTGGATCTTGTAATTAATGCTCTTTGTTGGAGAGTGAGTAAGGAAAAACTATATATATTCCTTATGTGAGCCATGTGAAAGAGGTGGAAAAGAGGAGAGAATGCTTATATATTGAGAGCCATAGTGCTTAGCTAATGAAGGGCCATAGTGCTTGAATGTAAGAGAGCTTTGAGAGCTTACTTTGAAGAAGGAATATAGAAGATCAGAATTCCAGTTGAAGCAGATCCTAAGATGTAGCCCCAGAGGTGGAGGGGTGAACTCCGTTATCAACATTGGTTGCCTCTCTCTCATTTACTTGAATGTGCTTCTTGATATTTTAAGTTCATTTAATTATTTTTATGTGTTTCATTCATTATAATAGATGAACTAATGTGCTCAATTGAACCTGTATAAACCACAGTCAATTAAAAGATCCTCACATCGTAAACGATGGTTATAGTAGTACTTGACTCGTGATCGGATCAAGTTTGGTATCAGAGCAGGTGATTGCTTTGCAGGATGGGCAGAGGAGCGAAGCACGTTGAAATAATTGCAAGCATGGACCATTGAACGTGCAACAATGGAGGATTTCAAAGACATGTACGAGGCCATGCTCAGGATGTCTGAAAGGGTGGACTTGTTGTATGAAGCTTATGAGAAACAAGCAGCAGATAAATATGAGTTGAAAATGCTTCTACAAGAGGAGAAGGAGGACAAGCAGTGATTGCAGCTTCGATTGCAAGCCACGATAGAGGCATTGGAAGAATTGAAGCACAACGACCAAAATATTCAAACATATCATGATGCATTAAAGACACTTATACGAGCCAAAGAGGAGTTATTGTCTAAGTTGCAGAAGGTTGAGGCGATGGATGCTGCATCTCAAACCGAGGTATATGATGTTACTTCATGTTCTGATCTCTCTCAATATGAAACTAGTGTTGGCATGAAGATCCTCACGAAGATGGGATATATAGGAGATGGAATTGGCATAAATGTCCAAGGAATCACCCAGCCATTGGAGGTTGTACCAAGACAACCATTTGCAGGTTTGGGTTATGGACAGGAAGAGAAAGGAGAATGCTCGAAGGTAGTTGAAGCAAAAGTCATCTCTTCATCACTTGATTCCAAGAAGGGAATCAAGCCACCTAGTCCTCATCAGTTCAAGGACAAGTCAGGATGGTATTTCTAGATTTCTTCCATTGTGTATAGGTTTATGGTCAGAATTCATTGAAGCTAAAGCTAAAGGTTTATTAATTCCAAGAAGATGCAGATACGACTGGTCAATCCAATCAATGTGGAAATGGATTTAACGCCATATGTTAGGCGCATATACTTGAGACGGATTAATCCTTTGCTTGGTGAAATATTTGGTCTTGCAGTAGCGGATGAGGATATTCTAGATATGGTTGTAACAAAGCAGTGTCATCACTTCCAAATGGAGGAGTTGGTAAGGCACTTGCATTTGGGGCCAAGCAAAAAGGCGATGATCGCTATCAATGCAGAGAGATTCGGTTAAGCTAATTTGTCATGAACTATTTGATGCCAACAAATTAATTGTTGAACATACATATTACTGGAATTAACCATCCCACCGATGCATTGTTATTAATTCCACCACCGACGATACGTGCATAGATTTTGTTCCGCCAATGTTGTTGCGACCATCTACAGATTTTTTGGGATCATTTCTGCCAAGTTATGTTCCATCGATATCTGTTGGGGGACAAGTTGGTAGATTTTATACTTGGATTTTTGAAATTTCTATTTTATTGGCTTCAAAATAGATTGCATTGATTGAGAAGACCCCTGAAAATTGGAGAGCTTTTGATATTGCAGAGCGAATGGTTTTCAGTGACATTCCTTTCTGTTAATAACATGGTTATGTCTGCACCCATGAGAAGAGGATAAACTACAAATGATTTTGATTACGGCCGCTCCAGCATAAATCAGGCACAGCAAAATTTTAGTAATTGGCTTACAATCATTTGAATGCTCTTGTCTTGCAATTTTCTTCATTTTCCACACGCCTTTTTCTGGGTTGCATTTGCTTTTAATAGGTGGATATGTCAGGATGTCTTCCACACCTTATTTCGCTTCAATTCACCGGCTGTGATTTTCCACAGCCTCCTATGATTCATCTGATATGCTGGAATGTATTGCTCACCCTTTCGGTGATGAATTGAATAAGTTTCATCTTGGCCATGCATTTTATTGCAAAGCTATTTGTGCATTGAACTCATCTCTGAAAATGGTCTTACGATTTCAATTCAAGTATTCAATTCATTTCTGGATTGCGTTGTGCATTGAGCACATCTATAGAAAAACTCTCGGTTGTATGGTGTGGTTTCATCTTCAAGATAAGTCCAGATCAGCTCTGGCTGCATGGTGTGGTTCTGATATAGAGTGGGTGCTTCATTTTCTCACTCTTTCAAGCGAGCTTGTTACTTCTTTCAAGCGAGGTATGTTGTTAATCTCTGATGGGTTATTTTTAGTCGTAGTATATGTTCATGAATTTAAGGGTCGAAGACATCATCCACGAGATATATATTAGGAGAGTTAAGTCGCATGGATAAAATCATGTTTTCAATTCATCCTAAACCTGTGCACATATCAATACCATAAATCTCCTTCTGCTTGTATTCCTACAAGTCCAAGAATTGCAGCGTCTTCTGAGCTGGCACGACAAGGTAGTGGATGACATTGCTACCGGTGTGGTTGTAGCGGGTTCACATCTTTCTTAATTCGTTTGCATTGGCCACTGTTGTATTGTTGCAAGTCCAAGAATTGCAGCGTCGGCTGAGTTGGTAAAATGAGCTAGTGGGTGACATTGTGCATTCGCATTGTTGCAATTGCAGGTGTTAGCATTTACATCCGGATTCCGAAGGACAGAAGTGACGGAGTCTTGAAGGGATGTGACTTTTTTAGACATTTTTGTTGCAGCGGTTGTAGGTGTTGGTGTTTACATCCTGATTCTGAAGGATAGAGGTGAAGGACTCTTGAAGGGATGTACCTTTTTCAAACATTTTCGTTGCAGCAGTTGTAGGTCTTGGCATTTACATCCTGATTTCGAAGAACAGAGATGAAGGAGTCTTGAAAGGATGTGCCTTTTTCACACATTTGTGTTGCAACAGTTGCAGATGTTGGCGTTGTGTTCCGATTCTAAAGTACGTGGAGTGAAGGAGTCGTGTGGAATGTGCCTTTCAAAGACATTTGCATGCACTTGATGATAGATTGAAGTTGTACTTTTGGAAACCAAAAGTTTCTTTTGTGGGGAGGTGTGATCTGAAAGGATCTTCGCACGTACGAGATTTTTACTTTGCACCATGTTGATTTGAAGTTGGCGACAAAGTGTTTAAGTGGATGAAATTATGGTTAATGAGTTTTTATTTATCACAATTATTATGTATTTTGTGGGGAAAATGTCTCATGCATTTTTCATTATTTATGATTAATTCTTTTCATGAGATGCTCATGCATTTAATTATGCATTTTATGAGCCTTTATTAAACTCATGCATTATTATTCAATTTTAATAAAAATGATTAATATTTGTGAGAGGAAATTTGTCTCGTGTATTATTCATTTAATGTAATTATGGAAATTGGTTTTTATGTGAGAAACTGCCTCACACCAACTTTCTATTTTTCTCAATTGTAGGTTGAGAGAATCAAGGGCATGGTTAAAGAGTCTTTAAAGTGATTTTGAGACTTTTCCCAATTATGAGCCTGAGATAGTTGGAGATCCTACTTTCATGGATCTTGTTTTTCCTTCCTTGTAATTAGATCCTACAATTGTGGATCTTGTAATAAATGCTCTTTGTTGGAGAGTGAGTAAGTAAAAACTATCTATATTCCTTATGTGAGCCATGTGAAAGAGGTGGAAAAGAGGAGAGAATTCTTAGCTATTGAGAGCCATAATGCTTATCTAATGAAGGGCCATAGTGCTTGAATGTAAGAGAGCTTTAATAGCTTACTTTGAAGAAGGAATATAGAAGATCTGCATTCCAGTTGAAGCAGATCCGAAGATGTAGCCCCAGAGGTGGAGGGGTGAACTCTATTATCAACATCAGTTGCCTCTCTTTCATTTACTTGAATGTGCTTCTTGATATTTTAAGTTCATTTACTTATTTTTATGTGTTTCATGCATTATAATAGATGAACTAATCTTCTTAATTAAACCTATATACGCCACAGTCAATTAAAAGATCCTCACACTATAAAGGATGGTTAGAGTAGTACTCAACTCGTGATTGGATCACCAATTAATTAATGTTTTATATTTGTTCGCATTCAAAACTAAATTCGCCATCATTTCAAGTCTTATTGCTAAAGAAATGCTCCCGCGTTGTTTGTATTGTTCTTCATTCCATGTTTTTATTAATAAAGGCTAGTCCAGAAAATCACCATTCTTTTGAGATATCAAAGGCTACAAAGAAGGAAAATAAACCTATGGCTCCTCCAAACCCAGCAGCTCCCGCTTCAGAAGTAACAGAGATGTCGACATTGTTCTCCGACACAACATGTGCTTCAGAAAGTGGTTCCTCCTCATGGGAATCCATGTATAGGTTTTTGAAGACAAGAAACCTAGGATAATCAAAATAGTAGCCATATCTAATGCCCCTTCAACCTTTGAATCCACTCGCCCAAAAATTCTTCCATATACCGATATGTAAAATGGATAACTGATAATCTCAATATTGGCGACAAGTCATTCCTAACCCCAAGCGACATAGTAATAGGGTCTTTTATGGTAGAGGATTTAAAGAAAATGTATCATATACCTGACCCACAGAAGGCATATGACAAGAGCTTCCTTTAGAAATTCGTAAAGGAGAACAAGCTACAGTAAGAGACGATAAGGAAATGGAGGCACAACCCTAACAAGCACAAACATGATGATAAGGGTTTGTATTCTATTTATTCTTTGTCTAGTCCCTACTGCTACGTTGCTACTATTATATGTAGGCTTTTTGGTTCCCCTAATACAAATAAATGTTCAATTGAATGGGTCCCTCTCATGGTGGTTTCATCAGAATCATACATTACGGATTGGGGCACCATTTTGTCAAACAATTTTTCCTCGCAAATCCTTCACTATAGAAAGAACCGCTCTTTTACCTCCAAGATAGTTCCCCCATTTTTCATGAGTACTTATATCATGGACGCAGTGTGTTTTAATTCTGATTTCCCAAACATGGGATGGAAATGGACCATCCAGGACCCTACTCCTATTCATGTCTACCATAATATCCTCTGGGAATCCTAACATGAGTCTCCTTTCTACAAAATTTGTCATGGATTAATTTTACCACTCCATCAAGCTATTTTTGGTGAGAAAGAGCTAAGACTGTCAAAAGAAGCCTGAGATGACTTCACAGCCATAGAAAAATGGTTTGGGAAAGAATTGTTTTCTTATGTCAGATTTTATGGAAGCCTTGTTGAACCCCATGTACTCCCACTATATGTACTAGACAAGCTCCTGGCAAGGGAAATTGATTATTAAAAATTAGGACATGGATTGACTAAAGCCTTGAAAGAGGCTAAGAAATATTCCTGAATTTATTTTCCTATGTATTGTGGTGTTTATAAAGAGAACAACTATAAGCATTTTGGATTGGAAATCAATAAAATTCAATGTTTAAAGTTATTTATAGTTCCCAACAAACAATTTGATCCAAGTCAAGTGGCACAAAACTTCACTACTCAAGTAAATATCATGAAATTCTTCCATGAAAATGATGATTATGATGATTTGTTTGAATCTGCTGAGACCTATTTATAGGCTGAAAAGTTAGTGGAAATTCATCTTAATCCTCAAAAACTTGCCCAGTTTAAAGAATACAGGAACAAAAGGTTGGAGATAATTCCTCTCGATACCTTAAGAATATCTCAACCTATTTCACAGAAAAATAAAAGGTATTGATCCTAAAACTTGCATCCATCATATCTATATTGAGGAAAACAGTAGACCAATCAGACAACCTCAAAGAAGGATGAATCCAAATCTTAGGGAGATAGTGAAAGAAGAGCTCCAAAAACTACTCAATGTAAACTTCATTTATCCAATTTCAGATAGCCGTTGGGTTTCTCCTTTGGTTATAGTACCTAAAAAGAATGGTAAATGGAGGGTATGCATTGATTACAGGGAATTGAACAAAGCAACTTTGAAGGATCACTTTCCTTTGCCTTTTATCGATCAAGTATTAGATACATTAGCAGGTAAAAAGTACTTTTCATTTTTGGATGGTTTTAGTGGCTATAATCAAATCCAGGTAGCACCTGAAGATCAAGATAAGACCACATTTACTTGTCCATGGGGAACTTTTGCCTACCGAGTACTTCCTTTTGGGTTATGTAATGCACCTGCAACATTCCAAAGAGCAGTACTAGGAATTTTTTCTGGTCTAATCCATGATTGTGTAGAGGTTTATATGGATGATTTTACAGTTTATGGTAATTCATTTGAAGAGGCATTAGAAAATTTGGAAAAAGTTCTTATAAGATGTAAAGAAACAAACCTTTCATTAAGCCATGAAAATGCTTTATGATGTTTACTGAAGGGATTGTTTTAGGACATCATATTTCAGGAGATGGGATTAAGGTTGATAGATCAAAAGTTGAAGTCATCTCCAAGTTACCTATTCCAAATTGTCAAAGAGATGTTAGAAGTTTTCTAGGATTTACTGGTTACTATAGAAGATTTATAGAAAACTTCACTAAAATAGCATCTCCACTCTTAAAATTGCTTACAAAAGACTGTGAATTTAAATGGGATCCTGATTGTCAATCAGCCTTTGAAACTTTGAAAACAAGAATATCTGAAGCACCTATCTTGAGAGGACCAAATTGGAAACTCCATTTCCATATTTCTACGGATGCTTCAGATACAGCTCTAGGAGCTGTGTTGGGTCAAAAAGATTTAGTTCCTTATGCCATTTATTATACCAGTAAAAATTTGACTCCCACAGAGTTAAACTATACTGTGACTGAAAAAGAGTTTTTAGCTGTTGTTCATGCAATCAATAAGTTTAGACATTATATAACAGGATATGAAACTTTTATTCATACTGACCATTCTGCAATTAGATATTTAATGAACAAACCTGTTACTAATGGCAGAGTGACAAGATGGCTCTTACTTTTGCAAGAATTCAATATTACTGTGTTGGATAGACCAGGAAAACAAAATACGGTAGCTGATTTCTTGTCTAGGATTCAGAATACTAAAGAAGATTCTCCTGTAGAGGATAAGTTTCCTGATGAATACTTGTTTGCAGTAACTATTAAGACTTCTTGGTATGCAGATATTGCTAACTATTTGGTTACAGGGAAACTGCCTTCACATTTATTTCCAAGTGAAAAACGAAAAATTATTCAGGAGAGTTCAAAATATTCATGGATTTCTAACGAATTGTTTAAAACGGGGCCAGATCTTGTGATCAGAAGATGTGTTAGGGAAGATGAAATGCCTGATATTCTTAAGGCATGTCATGATGAACCATGCGGCGGACACTTTGCAGACAAAAGGACGACCTATAAAATCCTCTCTTTAGGATATTATTGGCCTTCCCTCTTCAAGGATGCAAAACAATATGTCAAAAGGTGTGACAGCTGCCAAAGAGTAGGGAAACCTACCCTTTCAAATGAAATTCCATTGCAAACACAGATACTCATTGAACCCTTTGAAAAATGGGCTTTAGATTTCATTGGACCTATTAATCCACCATCTAAGCAAAAGAAGTATATATTGGTTTGTATTGATTATGTTACTAAATGGGTAGAAGCCAAAGCATTAGTATCTGCTACTGAAAATTTAGTTGTTCATTTTCTTTATAAGGATATTTTTACTCGCTTTGGTGTTCCAAGAGAAATTGTGACAGATCAAGGAAGCCAATTCACATCCAACCTGGTGGAGAAGCTGATGGAAGAATACAAAATCAAGCATAGAAGATCTACTCCTTACCATCCGCAAGAAAATGGTCAAGTAGAGTCTACTAACAAAGTTCTAGAAAGTATCATCACCAAAACTGTTCATCTACATAGAAGAGATTGGGCAGAAAGGCTTCCTGAAGCCTTGTGGGCCTACAGAACTACATGGAGAAATACAACAGGACATTCTCCCTATGAACTTATTTATGGGAAAGAAGTCTTGCTCCCCATTGAGTTCCAAGTCAAGACCTTCAAGATAACAGTTCAGTTGGGGATGGACTTATCAGAAGCCCAAAAGCATAGAATGGAGCAGTTGAATGAGCTAGATGAGATCAGACAAGAAGCAATTCTAAGAACTGATCTAGTTCAATATCAAAGAGCTAAATGGCATGAAAAATACATCAAAGAGAAGAAGTTTCAAGAAGGAGATTGGGCATTGTTATTTGATTCCAAGTTTAAATATTTTAAAGGAAAATTTCAGACTCATTGGCTTGGGCCATATGAGATTGACAAGATCTTTAGCAATGGAGCGGTAAGAATCAAGACCATTGATGAATTTCAAACTCCTCTTATTATGAATGGCCACAGATTAAAAGTCTATCATAAGCCACTCTCAAAAGAGGAATTTGTCAAAATGTTTCAAGACAATTCTGCAATCAGGCTGGTACAGAAGAATTATTCTTCTCCACCAGCCTAGCTTTTGTTCTTTTTAGTTTTAAAAAAAAAAAAAAAAAAGAAAGAAAAATAAATTGTATAAGCCTGAAAACCAATCATTGATTGGCAGTCTTATACATAAAATTTAAGGTGAAAATCAGGGACACCTGACACCCTATATTTTCCAAAAAAAAAATCTCTCTTTTTCATTTTACAAGTTTTGTGACCACCCACTCCATTTCATTCCACTTCATTTCACTCCACTTCATTTCATTTCACTTCATTTCATCTATTTCATTTCATTTCACCAATAAAATTTTCTTTCATGACCATTTTCATTCAGTCAGTTATCATCCATCTATTTCCATTCACCCAAATAATAGTTGTGTCAGTTTCCGCAACTGACACCAGTTTCCGCAGCCAGAAGCAGTTTCTGCAGCTACCACTCTGTTTTTCAAAAATTCACAGTCAGATGTTAGTTCAACAATCATGAAATCAAATGCAGGTAGGAAGACATATTATGAAGACATGGGGCATTCAAAGACATCAATGAGGAGCAACTGATTGAAGACCAATGAAAAATGGCAAGAATTCCAAGGTATGAGTAAAAATTTATTTCAAATGGCATTCAAGCACATTTTTACATAGTTATAAACCATAGCTCCATTGTGTTGACAAACTCCGTAACCATTCCATGATCTCTATATGATCCTCCCACAATCCTTGCATTCATTTTCAAACGGTCCCATAATCAAGCCTCCGATCTTCACTCATACTCCGATACTCCACCTGTGATGATGAAACATGGTTGATTTGACTACGGCTTCTTTCAGCCGCATAAAATCCATAGCCGTTTCATAAACGTGCTTACATTTACTCTGCAGCCACTCAATTTTAAATACTGCCGGATGCGTTATACTCCTCCTACTGTTCTATTGATCTCACAGCTTCATTTCTACCGTGCTCACGTAACCCTTCTCTGTTCCGCTTCACCCCATTTCGTTCTCTGTTACGCTACATTCCGTATACCCATTCTTTGATATCTGCCTACAGTCATCGTGCTCATTTCCGCTCATTCAGCCGTCTTACCTCCGTTGAACCCTCCTCACGTAGACAAGTTTTAAAGAGCAGAAAGAAGGATGGGTCAGTTGTTGAGAACAGAACCAGAAGGACCTAAATTCATGGAAGGATACCCGCAAGTCAGGGATATATTGAAAAAGGCAAAGTAGCTTCAGTTTATCCAAAAGTTTAGAGGCTACCATAAAGAGGTGACAAAAGCTTTTGCAAGGTCTTTCAATGGCCTAGAGGTAGAGATTGGGGACCTCAAATTTACGGTGAATGAGGCATCCATAGCAGCTGCCACAGAACTTCCTCAAGAAGGTGAACGTTGGTTCAAGAACAAGAGTATTAGTGATGAAGCCTGGAGAGTAATCCTACGTAACCCAGGTATGGATGTAACTATTTTTAAAAGGGGAATTCTTGTTCATGCTTTGAAAGAGGAGTGGGCTACTTTGCTGCTAGTTATTCAAAAAGTTATCACCTGTGAGGGCCGTTTTGGGTCAATGTATATGTATCATACCCTATTGCTGATGAATTTTCTAGACAACCAGACCCTCAATCTGCCATACTTTTTATTAAATAGTTTGAAGAAGATGTCTGTGACCGTTCAGAAGCATTTAGGGGACGTAGAACCACATTTATATCACCATGGTCTTGTGAAAATTTTGATTGAAAAACAGTTAAAAGAGAAAAAGGACACATGGGAACAATTTTTTATTAGAAATTTCTTTGAAGAACCCCAAGAAATTCCTGAAGGCAGTACATCAAGAAGGAGTAGGAGAAAGAGAACAAATGATGAAACTCGAAGTACTCCTACTACTATAGTTGAAAGAACTAGTAGAGAAGAGAGACTGTCAAAAAGGAGGAAGGAAGAAACCAAGGGTAAAAAGCCAATAAAATCAAAAGAGAGAAAAAGCATTGAGGCTATGCATCAAACTCCTTCTTCAGAAGAAGATCATCAAGTGTTATCTGAGAGACTAGTTCACCTTCAGGAACAGTCATCTATGGCCAAAAAGAGAGGGAAAGGGAAACAAAAGCAAAAAGACAGTAGTCCACAGCGTGCAAGAAGAAGTTCCAGGCTTAAAGGGAAGTTGAGGAAAACACAAACGAAAGGACCCCATTTTATTGATTTGGGAGAAGAAACATCTGAACAAACTCCAGTTGGCCATAGTCCATCTCATTCTCAGTCAGACATTGAACATAGTTCATTTCATTCTCAGTCAGACATTGAACATAGTCCATCTCATTCTCAGCCAGACGTTGACATGAGCCCTTTTCAGCCAGATTTTGAAGACAATTCTCCTCCACGGAATTTTGGGGACAGCCCAATAAAAACGACACCTGAGATAGACCCAAAGCAGCAAGAAGTGTATGATTATATAGAATCTTTAGAAAGAGCAGCCACGGGTCCCAGTACTTCATCCACTCAGCCTCACACAGCACAAGAAGATCTAGTCCAATCATTGAAACAAGAAGTCTTTGAGTTGGAGGTTTTAAATAGACACATTAAAAATGAAAATGAGGCATTAAAGGAACAAAGCAAATTGGAAAAGATCATTCATGACAATACCATGCTACATCTGGGACTATGGCAGAAAAAGAACAGGAAATTGAAGAAGAAATGCCAGAAGTTAAGTAGAGCACTGGTTAATATCAAATTCAGATGCTTGATGAAGAAGCCCAGGATGTTAGTAGCACCAGGGAAGAGGAGGAGAGGACTGGATGTACTGGATGAAGTGTCAAGGCATATGAATTGAAGAAGGATTATCAAAATTTTGGTTGCATGAGGACATGCAACACCTTCACAATGGGGGTATGTTGAGTCTCAAATCTGCATCTTTCTTATACACCTTTCTAGACCTTTTTCATTCACCTGGACCTTCTAAGTCATCAATATCATTGCATATTAATTGTAAAAGAGCATCTAAAATGGTTTTTAACTATGTTTTGTGTCTTCTGTTTGATTTAGATTTTTGCTCATTTAGCTGCGGAATCTTGCCACTTTCCGCAGCTGCTGCAACTTTCCGTAGCAATTTTGTTAAAGTCTATATTGCAGGTGTCTTCAGGCAAATCGAGCCACATGGGCAAGTTAGAAATGACGTGGACATGGATTGTGTCCTATTGGCTCAGTCGAATTCACCTAAGAAGGTTGTGGTCAAAGGTAGCCAAGTGGTGGTCAACCGAAGAGTCCCACGGTGACAGAACTATGTTTCTCATCACGTGGAGATTTGCGTGGCCGTTTCTAAATCACGGGAGACACATCAACACCTGTAAACGGCTCCATAAGCCGAATCCAACAGCCACTCTCCATAGATTTAATCCTCACGGCGGCCATAATGCTAGATCTCTGGACGTGATGGTTCACGTGTCTTCTATCAGCACAGACTTTAGGGAATTAGTTATATCACCTTCAGTTATAAATAATGCGTTCTCATACGCATAATAGTTAGCTCTGTAATGTAATTGTGTCGCCATTGTGCTGTGACATTATTTCTCTGTTATGACCGCATTTTAATATATGAAAAGACTCTGTTCATAAGCGTAATTCGTATTTGAAAGCTGCTTCCCGAGGATTGTGCAGAGGGCCCCTGCACAAGCTGAGGTTTTGTGTATTACTGTATAGTTTCATGCTTCATTTTTCTTCTTATGTTCATTGTTCTATAGTCACCCACATGTATATATACATTACATCTTTCATGGTATTTACGTTTCATTTTTGTCCATAATCTTTCATGCTTTACATTTTACTTCTGTCCACAATATTTTATGTTTTATGTTGTTGTTAACTGATCAGTGTTTGTGTTCCATATTACAATAGGCAGCCCGGGCATTTGCACATCTTTTTATAATGACTAATGACATGGAATCAATATTGTCCTTCTGCTAATTTACTTTTCTTAGTTTCCGTTTAATTCCAGCACTGTTTTGTTTATTTCAGTCTTGCACATTTGCTTTAGTAGTTAGATTAGATATTAAATTGCTCATGTCATTATCAGTTACCTTCAAAAGCCATAGAGAGACTAATGGTGAGGGATTGAATTATGAATGTGTAGTTTGATATTAGTTTATTTTTCTGCAAGTTAGATATTAAATTGCTCATGTCATTATCAGTTACCTCCGAAAGCCATAGCGAGACTAATGGTGAGGGATTGAAGTATGAGTGTGTAGTTTGATATTAGTTTGTTTTTCTGCAAGTTAGATATTAAATTGCTCATGTCATTATCAGTTACCTCCGAAAGCCATAGCGAGACTAATGGTGAGGGATTGAAGTATGAGTGTGTAATTTGATATTAGTTTATTTTTACTGCAAATTAGATATCAGATTTCTCAAGTTGTTTATGATTACCTCCGAAAGCCATAGCGAGACTAATGGTGAGGGGTCAGAATATGAGTTGATGTAATTTGATTTTAGTTTTACTTTACTTGAAATATTTTCTTTGAGTACAGTTTCTTTTGTGTTTAGACAGCAGCAAGGGTAATGGTTTTCATGATCAATAGTTCATTGTTTGTTTAACTAGAATAGTGGCACATTTTCATTTCCTTTTAATTTTGTCATTGTATGTTTCAAAATCCTTTTTAAGTTTGAAGTTTGGTAAATCATTATAAAGGACATCATTTCCTTGAACAATCATAACCATACTTGTCTTTTAGAATTTCCATCTCACATTAGGAAACCAACCAAGATAAAATAAAAATAAAAATAAAAACGACAAAAAGTAAGAGATAGGTTATCTTGCACATATAGTGCGCCACACTTCGTCAGCTTACGAATCCCGGATTGACAAATTAATGTAGCAATTTAGAACACACTAAATTGACCAAACAACTTCAACTATTTCTCAAAAAGAACAGAAGTTGGAACAACCTCCCAAGGATACTAAGGTGATATTGGGAACAAAGGAAGTTAAATCCAAAAATGGCTTGATCTAATAAGCATTCATTCAACGGTGATTTTAAAAGCTACGGATAGAATTTAACTAGCTTGTTAAAAAATCAACAGGAAACTAATCATCGATCCTCAAGAGACGATTCAACACGCCTAAAGATAAAAATCAGATCCTGCTCATTGTTGGGGCTACTGATAAATTTGTTAATACATAAGGAATTTAATTCATCTCGGCCTTCCCTTCATCTGAAATTGTATTAAAGATAGAATAAATCCCTCCTTTATATATCTTTTACAGTCCCAAACATCGGGTTGTAATGAGCAAACAAAGAAAGAGAGGGAGAGTTGATTAATCATAGGTTTCGGTCCCAGGAAAAGTACCCATGGAAGTAGTATGGAAATATCAAAAGGTTGATCTATCTGAGGATATAACAAGGTTGAAACAGTTTGCAGGTGCTCATGCATCTGCAACAATTGATAAGCAACATCATTTCAGCAACTAATTAAAGAAAAGGATGAAAGAATCCTCCAGTTAGAACATGAATTGCTAAAAGAGAAAGAAAGTGTTGAGCATCAATTGCAGACTCAAGCGTCACAACTTTAGCAAAGCTTAGAACAATTGAAGTTACAACATCAATCTGACATCACTATACAAAAATTATCAAATTCATCAACTCAAATTTATAGTGGAACAATTGAAGGATAACCCAAAGATAGATGACTTCAAGAAGGAAGCTTTGGAACTCAACACCTTGTTGGCTCAAAAATAAGTATTATTTTTTCAAAATCTTACAATCATCAATGATATGTGCGATAAAGGT
This sequence comes from Pinus albicaulis, assembly GCA_034641835.2. Lineage (NCBI taxonomy): Eukaryota > Viridiplantae > Streptophyta > Pinopsida > Pinales > Pinaceae > Pinus > Pinus albicaulis. The sequence goes on from CM076577.1 coordinate 265,058,959, forward strand.
GATTCACTAATGAATCAATCGGCCGACCTCAAGACGAACTTCAATGCAATTGATGAAAAAATTACTAAATACATCACTTGGCAGGACAGTGCAGAGGGTCGAAAGGAAAATATTCCTAGAATTGAGGAATCCAAAATGGAAATGCTATTTATTGATTGGGACATGTAACTGAAAAGGATAGAGAGGCCAGTATACATAGCAAGGGATGTGGCTAACAACATTATTGAAATTGTCACCAATAATTTATTTGGTACCAATCTAATTCAAGACTTTCCACCTGGGTCTCTCCCTAATGTCAAATATTTTTTGAAACAATGGCAAGAAATTTCAAAGGAAAAGGATGAAAACATCAAGAAGTTAGCAAAGCTTGACTAGGAAAAGTACTAGCAATACTTTATGATGCCACTCAGTCGGTGGCTGATGTTGTGTTGCTTAACTGACAACTCATCCCATATGTGGCCACCTCTATTAGATGTGGTTTACATTGGATAGCTACACATCAAAACAGGTCAACCTCCTGAAGTACAATCAATGTTGGATATTCATCAACTCAAACAGCAAATGAGAAAGGACACAACATCGCACTCCTGAGCGAGTCATCCAACAAATTCTATTTCTGTCTTATTTTCACTTGTTTCAAGGAGAGTTGTTTAAACCTCCTCAGTACTTTATGTATTTTCTATTTGTATATTTCCAATATTACTAATAAACCCTTTCATCTCAATTAAGAAAGGGTCCTAAAATTTTGTAAAGAAGGATTTTGAGAAGTTGCATTTTTGTACTCCTAAAGTTATCTTAATAGAAAAGACTGGACCAAGGACTATTTTTCCATGAGAAGAGTCAATATATACATGGTACGTTTATCTTTATATTTCTACTCTATTTTATGTGATTAATAGTTAAACTCATTTTTTACTGTTTTTTTATATATATCTTTTTAATACAATCTAGCATTAATTCACTACTGAACATGCATAGATTGCCATATTTCACTACATATACAAGACATACAGCTATTTGATGAGATGTATATTAATCAATTAATTTGATTAACTATTTAATCAAATTAATTAACTTAAATTGTTTTTCATTTCTTTAAAGTGCTTGATAATCTTCATTCTCATACACTTAAGATCATCTTTCAAGATCGTTTATAAAAAACATAATTAATCTCGGGATAAAGATAGGTATATATATTCTTTCAGCTTGTTGTCACTACTATTCATCAAGTCATGGTTAGTTATAAACACCACCATCCATCTAATTATATTTATTGGGAAACTGGTCCCATCATCCCCAGTCAAAGCCACTATTCCAAATGGAAAAGGGACAGTTTTCCAATCCCCGACCGGGTGGTTATCCCCATTGTTTTGCATCAATTTTCGAGGCATCAACATTTTTGGCACTAGAAGGAGCACCAATAGACTATGAATGGCCTTAAGGTCCAATCCTAAATCTAAAGGCCATCAAAAGAGTCAATCTCCCTCCAAATCTCCTACAACTTCATGGTCACATTCAAAATCTCCTCCATTAAGGTTTGAAGTTGTTCAAACATCTCCCAAGTCTCCTAGTACACTTCCAAAGGTGATTCCACTTGATTACAATCCAGGATCACCCCAAATTCAAACCTTGATTAAAAAATTAGAATATATTTATATTTCAGGAGAAAATCTTGTACAACCTTAAACTTCTGAAGGAAGTGTTACTTCAATTTTTCAACGAACTGGTGTATTGACTCGTTCTCATAGTGAAAAACTTGGAATGACTCCATTTGAGTATCCACTTCATTCTCATCGAAGAAATATTCCTACATTATAAACTCAAACATCTGCTAGTGAGATTATATCTTCTTCTCCTCCACAAACCCCATGATTCATTCCTCCTTCATTTCCTTCTTCCTAACCAATCTCTTCATCTCTTCATATCTCTTCATCTCAATCAACTAGTGTTGCCTAGAGGAATACTATTTCAGCGGTTGTTTCTTCTACCACTATCTCAACCTCTGGAACCACTACAACATCTTCCAATCCTACAGTTCATATAATGGAAAATAGACCATGGACTAATCCAGGAGTTGTTCAATTGGCTGGACCTCTTCGTGATTTACCTAAGCACCCAGAAAAATGTTTTCTTAAGTATAATCATGATGATGGACTCCCTGCTAAGGAGCACCTACTTAATATTATGCTTTCTATGAACCACAATTCAGTATCTGAAGAAGATTGTGTAGTTATATTATTCCCTTATAACTCCCAAGGATTAGCAGGATCATGGTACCTTTCGCTACCATCATTCACTATAACTAGTTGGGATATTTTTGAAGAACAATTTTTAACCATATTTGGTGATGACTACACTACTGCTACTCTTTTAAATGATCTTTCTGATCTCAAATCTAATTCAGGAGAAAAGATTAAAAAAAAATTAATAGCAGATTTAATAAATTGCTAAACAAAATCCCAACTACATCAAATCCAAGTATTGATGCACATATCAAATGGAACATATCCTCTCTTCCTTCTAATATTGCAATTTTTTAGATATAGCCAACAAAGCAAATTTAGTTGAGCACATGAAAGAAGCACTTTCAGTTGAAAAAAGAATAACTGCATTAGAGAAGTAAACCACTCAAGAAGAAAGGAAATCAAAGAAGGTCACATTTAAGGATGAGCCAAAAAAGAAAACTCCTAAAGATCCTTTTGATCTTGAAGGATTACAAAAGGTCCTTAAATCTATGTCAAATGAGATGGTAGAAATCAAGAAGCAGGTAGTTAGGTCTTATTGTATGACACCTTTTACATCTTTCAAGAAATCTCAAACACCTAATCCTCAACCACCTAATATTATATCCAACGCTAAATCTGATCAGGAAGAGGACGAAGATGAAACAATCTTATTTGCTGAAGAATCTCAAGATGAGAAACTTGTTGAGGTACATGGATTATGGGATTTTATACTCCCTACTTCTAATTATGAAAATGAGCATGAAGCCTTACCTATTAGCGCCAGAAGTAAAGGTCCTATTGATTCATCACAACCAATGCAGAAACAGAAACCCTCATCCCCTCATGTTAAATATAAAATTGTCACTAAAAAATATCCTTCTACATCATCTCAATTAGTCCCGTCTTCTTCATATTATCCCTCTACATCAAATACCTTAGTAGTCTCAGATACCAGTGAATACAATATAGTCGAAGATATGAAGAAAATCAAAGCAAACATCTCCTTACATGAGGTAGCTAAATTGAAACAGCAGCAGAAATTTATACTAAAAGAATTGAATGCAGTCCTTACTTCTCCTTTACCTACTCGTGTTACATCAAAAGCCTCTAAAGGAATAGGAAAACCTCCTTATGATACATCTGAAAATATTGATTCCTCGGATGCCATTTTAATTGGAGATAGATCCAATTCACATACTCCTCCTTTCCTTCTGACTTTTGAAGTTTTCAATAAAAATGTGCACAGTTGCCTGATAGACTCTGGGACTTCTTCAAATATAATGCCATATTCTAATTGTATGAAGTTAAACATTTCACCAAATATAATGCCATATTCTGTTTGTTTGAAGTTAAACATTTCACCCCAAAAGTATGTTGTTCACATTATTCAATTATATAGAACCAAAGTCAAGGTTTTGCGAGAAATGAATTATGTTCCCATTAGAATTTCTTCTAATTCAAAATTACATCAAGTAATTGAAATTCTAGTTGCTGATATCCCTGACTTTTATGGCTTGATTCTTAGTAGATATTGGTCTGAAAAGCTTCATGGGTATTTTTCCACATACTGGTCTCATATGTGGCTTCCCTACAATGGTAAGACAAATCAAATTCGATTTGACTGTGAAAAACACATGAAATACTCAGTAACTAATTTCGAGGATGAATATGAACTAATGACTTTACCAATAACATCCTTGGGAACTAATCCATTGAATCATTCTTGGGTAATTTCAATGCACAACAATATCCATTTCTAATCAATTTGGTTACTTCTCAAATCATAAATTTTTCACAATCAAATTATTATAAATGTGTAAATATTGTAGAAAAACCTTTTGTTAAATATTTAGTTTGGACTTTGTATTTTGATGGATCTAGATCGAATGACGGTGTAAGAGAAAGTTTGTTTATTAATCAGTCCAGAAGGAGAAAAAATGATGCTAGCCTCTAGATTAGAGTTTGAATGCACAAACACTATTGCTAAATATGAGGCACTGGTCTAAGGATTATATAAAGCAATAGATTTAAATGTCAAATATCTACAAGTATTTAGAGATTCTAAAATTATTGTAAATCAAGTAAGAAACACCATTCATTGTGTTTCTACCCATTTAAAACACTATCAATCTCTTGTTCAAACCCTCACTTCTCATTTCTTAGCATTTAAAATCTCTCCTATCCCAAGACTTCAAAATGTTAGCGTTGATCTTCTGGCCAATGTAGCTTCTAGACTAATACCACCTAGATATTATAGTCCATATATATTTTCCATTGAATTAATTTTTCGACCATCCATCCCAGACAATGTCACCAATTGGCATGTGTTCAATGATGATGAAGACATTTTGACATTTTAACATCTGAAGGATCATATGATGATCAAATAGTTGATAAGGCTGAACATGAGGCACAGTTAAAGAAAAAAATGAAGAAAATGCTTTACCTAAATATATAGTCAATCTTGAAGATCTCTATGATTTGAAAGACTGATTTAAGAAGGTTACTAACTCCAAACTTCAAAGTCCAACTTTAAATTTTGAACTAGTAAACCTTGGAACTGATCGCAAACCCCAAAACATCAATCTAGGGCTAGGTCTCTCACCAGAAGAGATATTATGCTTCATTCATTTGTTAAAAAGATACATGAATGTTTTCGCTTGGAGCTATGAATTTCTTAGAACATATGAAACATCCATTATCCAACACACTATCCCAATGATATCTAATGACAAACCTGTACAACATAAATTAAGGAAAACTCACCTCAATCTTGAAAGTAAAAAAAAATATGAGCTAAATAAATTCCTTAAAGCTAAAATAATTTTTCCTGTTAGACACTCCAAATGGGTGTCAAATTTAGTGCGATTCAAGAAGAAAAAAGGCTACATATGCATTTTTATAGAATTTAGAAATCTTAATAAAGCTTGTCAAAAGGATAATTTCCCATTACCACTCATGGAACAAATTTTACAATTAGTTGCAGGTTCTATGCTAATGTCTTTAATTGATGGTTTTTCAGGATATAATCAGATCCTAGTTCATCCAGATGATAGATTAAATACTACGTTCAGAATCAAATGCGGCACTTATGCTTATCATAAAATAACTTTTGATCTAATAAACACAAGAGAAACCTTCCAAAGAGCTATGCACATTGATTTTAGAGGTCTGATAAATAAGACAGCTTTTGTTTACTTGGATGATATAACAAGCTACTCTAAGAACAGAAGCAACCATTTCCATGACCTAAAGCAGATCTTTGAACTATGCCAAAAGTATGGGATTTCATTAAATCCAAAAAAGTATTATTTCGCTCATAGAAGGAAAAAATTTAGGATTCATTGTATCCAAAGAAGGAATTTGGATTGATCCTAAAACGATTAAGGAAATCTCTAAAATTTCTTTACCCCATAACAATAAATCCATGCAGTCCTTTCTAGCATAGATAAATTTTGTCAATATATTTGTTCCTGACTTTTCCCAAATTGTTCTTCCATTACAAGCCATGATTAAGAAAATTTTAGTCTTTAAGTGGGGCCACAGTGAAAGAGAAGCTTTTGATTCAATCAAACAAGCCATTATAAATGGTCCCTCTTTAACCACCCCAAATTTATCTGATCATTTTGTTTTATATACTTTCGCTTCTGAAACCTCATATGTTGTTGTTTTAACATAACTTAATGATCGACAAATTGAGGCACCCATCTCATTATTTAGTTCAAACTTTCAAGGTGCTGAAATTAATTACTCTAAGGTAGAGAAATAATTTTTTTTTTTTTAATCCATAAAGCACTTCAGGCCTTTTCTTCTAAAAACACACACTAAAGTAATAGTCTCATTCCCAGCAATGAGACAGTTGCTTGTCCAAAAGGAATTACAAGAAAAAAGGGCAAATTGGGTCACAGCTCTGCAGGAATATGGTATTGATATTAAAGCAGCTAAAATTGTTAGAGGACAAGGTTTTTGTAGTTTTCTTACTGGAGCTTCCAACATACCAACTAATGAGGACTCGAGTAGTAATGTACACATATTTGAGGTAAGCCTAATTGAGTCCCTATATGATGATCTTATATTTTACTTAAAGAATGGATATGCTCCCCCTAAACTCAATTATAAAAGCAAAAGAGATTTAAGGCTAAAATCTAGTCGATATGAAATGATTAATAATGTGTTATTCAAAAATAAAAATAAAAATAAATGACTCTGTATTATTAAGGTGCCTTGAAAAGTCTGAAGCACGAAAGGTTTTGAAAAAAATCCATGATGGACCAACTGGTGGACACTTCGAAGGAGATACCATGGCACATAAATCCTACATGCAGGGTACTATTGGCCAACTTTGTTCAAACATACCCATGCATATGTAACAAAATGCAAGACTTTTCAGACTGCTGCAGGAAGCCAAAAAATACCGTCCTTACCCCTTCAACCAGTCAACATTTAACAACCTTTTGAACAATGGGGATTGGACATCATAGGTGAGATTGTTCCACACTCTTCCAAACAACATAAGTATAACCTTACCGCAATAGACTACTTCACCAAGTGTGTGGAAGAAATTCCATTGAAGGTAGCCAATTCTGATGTTATTATCAAATTCATTGATCAGTACATTATTACTAGGTTTGGCTTACCAACTGCACTTATGTTCGACAATGCATCTTATATTTTAGGCAATAACATGACTGAATTTTCTCTTAAAAGGGGATTTGAACTCAAATACTCTGCTAACTAATATCCCCAAGGGAATGGTTTAGTAGAGTCAACTAATAAAAAACTCATAAGAAATATTAAAATAATTTTTTATCTGAGCCAAAAGAATTGGCACAAATCTTTAAACTTTGCTCTATGGGCTGATCGAATAATCCAGAAGGCCTCCATAGGTATTTCTCCTTTTAATCTGGTATATGGGAAATAGGCTATCATTCCATCAAATCTGGCCCTTCTTTTACTAGCCCTAGTTCAATTCATTGAAGAAACACCGTCCTCTTCTTTGAAACTAAGAATGTCAAAAATACTTAAGTTAGAAGAAGAAAGGGAAAAATCCAAGCTAACACATGCTCACCATCAATGGATAGTCAAATCTTCGTTTGATGCAAGTTCAGTTTCCCAAAAATCTTTTCAAGTTGGAGATTTTTTCCTGAAATGGGACAAGGCGCATGAAGAAAAAGGCAAGCATACCAAATTCCAAATAATGTGGCTTGGACCATTTCAAATTGTTGAACAAGTAGGCCCATCAACTTTTATACTACAAGATCTACAAGGAAAGAGAGAATCTCTTCCTGTTAATGGGATTATTTTGAAAAAAATATTTTCTTAGGAAAACATTTCTTTTACTATAAATTTTTATGTATTTCCATTTACATACTTAGATTTGTAGAAAATAATGTTAAATAACATACTTCTCACTTTTTGTAAAAATATTTAATCATTGTATGATTTTTCACTTTGAAAGTAGGAATTTTCAAAGAAGCGATTATAAAATTGAAAAAAAATGGATAATTATCATAAAAATCTAAAATATTTTTCCATTGAAGTTGTAAATTCTTTTAAACCTCAAACTTTATAAATTCTTTTGATCTTATTGTTAGTCATAACAGTTTTTCCTTAACAAAGTAAGGACTATTTCGTAGCTAAGAATCTTTAACTCTAGCTTGTCATCCAAAACTCTTAAGGAGTCAATGATTCTCCCCATCCATTAATTATACTATTTTTAGAGTGTAATTCAAAAACATATTAAACTTAAAGGATAAGAGCTCTCATCATGACCTTTCTTACCATGAGCATAGGGAAATAATAGGATAACATTACCACTACTGAATATCAAACAAGGGTAATGGCTTATGATTATTTTAACCATAACACAAGGGGTATCATCACGAGCCAACTTGTTTAGATCAATTACAACCAGTGAATGGCATTGTCACTTTCTGGCCACCAAACCAGCACAATGGCTTTTTAAGAATAAAAAATAAAAATAATAGAAATAAAACAAATATATATATATATATATATATATATATATATATATATATATATATATATATATATATATATATATATATATATATATATATATATATATATATATATATATATATATATATATATATATATATATATATTTGAATTTATCTCTAAGAATTGCAATCCTTAATGGATGGGATATTGGATCGTTGATGGTTAAAAGGTAACCTTGTCGAGGCTATGAACGCTTGAAGGCAAAAATGGCTCTACCTATGACAAAATGGGTATATCAAAAGGCTAAGTTTCAAAATCCCCCTACTTTATCCTTATAATTGATTAATGACTGATATAGAAAATTAAAGATTTTCATCTATAAAATGTTTTTAAAAAGATTACAATGAGATAAGTTTTTATTATTTAGAGTAATTTTACTTATCCAAATATTACGAAAATATTTTTCCTTTCCTTAATCATTTTTACTTATTAAAAGTTTCATAAATTTAACATTTTTATAAATCAGAGATAATTGGTTCTTCCATTGAATCGCCAACTGTTGTGCTATTCAACAACCCACATTATTTATGTATAGATTGCCTTAGAAAATAATGGGGACACTTTACAAATTTTTGAACAATAAAACACCTTATCGCTTATAAGATAGGTATATGGTATTTGAAGGATTTAGTCATATCCCATTGACTAAAACACTTAAGTGGGAAATCCATACAAACCCCTTCATCACACATCACATACCGCAAATCTAACAAGCAGCACTTAAATCTTTCCCAAACAAAGTTTCGATGTGATGTAGCCAAGTTATAAAAGGCGCAAAAGCTTTCAAACTTAAAGGAAATCAATAACAAAGGAAAAATCTCCTCGACAAGCGTTATTTCATAAGAGCCATTGGTAGGACACACTCAACATCACGTCATCCATCGCAAATCGCAAATCGAACTTCCCCTTTTGTACCATTTACCATGCCTTCTTGCAAAACTTCTGATGTGATATATTGCATCACAATTCTTCCAAACTCCATCGCATGCCCACTACCCTGCAATACATTCGCAATCGCGATTTTGTGATTGCAATATGGATATCGCATCGCAAAACTCCCATCACTCCACTTTTACCCTCCAACATTCCGATAATCTTTGTACCTCGTTAAAACATTTAAATGATTATTTAAAAGGTAAAACCTTGACCGCATATCGGTGAAATGAAACGCATCGCATTTTTTAATGTCATACTCCTAAACGAAGTTGCGATGCAAGATTTTAATTAAAATATTAAGTGTCTAAGTCAAGCACGTGAACCCACATTTCTCATAATTACTCAACCATAATGGTATGACAGTCTCAAGCTTCCAAAAGTGATTTGATGGTCGGTTAATTAATGTTTTAGATTTGTTCGCATTCAAAACTAAATTCGCCATCATTTCAAGTCTTATTGCTAAAGAATCGCTCCTGCATTGTTTGTTTTGTTCTTCATTCCCTATTTTTCTTAATTTAGGCTATTCCAGGAAAGCAACATTATTATCAGATGTCAAAGGCTACAAAGAAGGCAAAGAAGCCTATGGCTACTCCAAACCCAATACCTCCCACTTCAGAAGTAACAAAGATGCCGCCATTATTCTCCGACACAACATGTGCTCTAGAAAGTGGTTCCTCCTCATGGGAATCCATGTACAGGTTGTTTGAAGATGAAACTAAGGAAAATCAATAGAGTAGCCACAAATGATGCCCCTTCAACCTTTGAAGCCATTATCAGTGAGGTTGCTAACTCCTTTCTTCACAAAATTGCCACTCGCCCAAAAATTCTTCCATATATAGATATGGTCAAATGGATAATTGATCATATTAATATCAGCGACAGGACATTCCTAACCCCAAGAGACACGGTAATAGGGTATTTTAACACAGAGGATTTAAAGAAAATGTATCATATATTTTACCCACAGAAGGTATGACAAGAGCTTCCTCGAGAAATTCACAAAGGAGAACAAGTTGCAGTCAAACCTGATAAGGCAATGGAGGCATAACCCTAACAAGGACAAACATGATGATAAGGGCATGTATTTTGTTTCTTCTCTGGATGGTCCATACTGCTACATTATTGCTATGATGTGTAGGATTTTTTATTCCCCTATTACAAATAAATTCTCAATTGAATGGGTCCCTCTCATGGAGGTTGCATCAGAATGCCTCACAAATCCTTCAATATAGAAAGCACCACTCTATTACCTCCAAGATAGTTCCCCCATTTTTCATGAGTGCTTATATCATGGACGTAGTGTGTTTTACTTCCAATTTTCTAAACATCGGATGGAAATGGACCATCCAGGACCCTACTATTCATTTCTACCATAATATCCTCTGGGAATCCTAATATGAGTCTCATTTCTACAAAATTTGTCATTGAGTCATTTCACCACTCCATCAAGATATTTTTGGTGATAAAGCCCCAAGACTATGAAAAGAAGCCCGACATGACTTCACATCCATAGGAAAATGGTTCGGGGAAGAATTATTTACTTATGTTAGAGTTTATGGAAGCCTTGTTGAGCCCCATGTACTCCCAATATATGTACCAGACAAGCTCATGGCAAGGGAAATTGCTTATCAAACAGTAGAACTTGGATTGACTAAAGCATTGAAAGAGGCTAAGAAATATTCCTGGCCTTATTTCCCTATTCATTGTGGTGTTTATGCACTGCATAAATACAAGCATGTTGGATTGGAAATCAATCAAATTCAATGTTTAAATTTATTTATAGTTCCTAGGAGAAATATTTATCCAAGTCAAGTGGCACAAAACTTCACTGTTCAAGTAAAGATGAGGCAATTCTTCCACGAAAATTATGATGATTTGTTTGAATATGTTGAGACCTATTTACAAGTTGAAAAGTTAGCAGCAATACATCTTAATCCTCAACAACTTGCGCAGTTTAAAGAATACGGGAACAAAAGGTTGGAGAGAATTCCTCTCGATACCTTAATGGTATCTCAACCTATTTCATAGAAAGAGCGGAAGTTAGAACAGTATCCCAGGGATATTGAAGTTCTATCGAGAACAAAAGAAGTTAAATCCACAAATGAGCAGTCTAGTAAACCGGTATTTAACAGTGATTTAGACAAAGTCTAGGATCAATTTGACCAACAGCTTAAAGATCAGTAAGAGGAAATAATAATTTATCCTCAAGAGACAGTCAATGTGCCTAAACATAAAAATCAGAGCCCACTCACTATTGGGGCTAGTGATAACTCTGTCAATACATAAGGAATTGAATTCATCTCGTCCTTCCATTCATCTGAATTGTATTAAAGATAGAAGAAATCCCTCCTCTAGATATCGTTTATAGTCCCAAACATCGGGTTGTAATGAGAACATAGAAAGAGAAGGAGATTTGATCAATCATAGGTTTTGGTAGTATGGAAAGATCCATATGTTGATCCATCTAAGGATATAACAAGGTTGACATAGTTCTTAGGTGCTTATGCATCTACAGCAATTGATAAAGAAATAGAAGTTCAACATCTGATTAAAGTAAAGGATGAAATAATCCTGCAGTCAGAATGGGAATTGCTAACAGAGAAATAGAGTGTTAAGCATCAATTGTAGACTCAAGTGTAACAACTTTAGCAAAGCTTATACCAACTGAAGTTACAACATCAATCTGACATCACTATAAAAAATTATCATATTCATTAACTCTAGTTTACAGTGGAACAATTGAAGGATAACCCAAAGATAGATGACTTCAAGAAGGAAGCTTTGGAACTCAACAACTTGTTGGCTCAACAACAAGTAATATTTTGTCAAAAGCTGACAGTCAACAATGATATGTGCGATAAAATTGATTCACCGATGAATTAATCAGTCGACTAGAGGACGAACTTCGATGAAATTGATGAAAAAATTACTAAATACATCACTTGGCAGGAAAGTGCAAAGGTCTGAAAGGAAAATATTTACAGAATTGAGGATTCCAAAAAGGAAATCCTATTTATTGATTAGGACATATAGCTGAAACGAGCGGAGAGGGTAGTATACAGAAAAAGGAATGTGGCCAAAAAAATTATTGAAACTGTCACCAATAATTTGTTTGGTGCCAATCTAATTCAATAATTTCCACTTGGTTTTCTCCCTAATGTCAAATATTTAATGAAAGAGTGGCACGAAATTTCAAAGGAAAAGGATGAAAACATCAAGAATTTAGCAGAGTCAAGATATACATGGTACTTCTATCTTTATATTGTTGTTTTGTTCTATGTGATTGATAGTTAAACTCCTTTTTATTGTTTTGTTATAAATATCTTCTTAATACAATCTAGCATTAATTCACTACTGAACATGCATAGATTTCCTATCTTTCACTATATATACAAGACATACAGTTATTTGATGCGATATAAGCTTAATAATTAATTTGATTAACTATTTAATTAAATTAATTAACTTAATTTTTTTTCATTTCTATAAAGTGCTTGATAACCTTCATTCTCATACACTTAAGATCATATTTCAAAATCACATCTAAAAAACATAATTAATATCTGGATAGAGATAGGTATATATATTCTTTCAGTTTGTTGTTACTACCATTCATAAAGTCATAGTTAGTTATAAACACCACCATCCATCCAAATATATTTATTGGGAAACTGGTCCCATCATCCCCAGTCAGAGCCACTATTCCAAATAGAATAGGGACGGTTTTCAAGTCCTCGACCGGATGGTTATCCCTGATGTTATGCAGCGATTTTTGAGGTATCAATAGGCTCTCATAAGCGATAATGGTGGAGAATATGTGTCAAATGAGTTCAAGAACTTGTGCGCAAAAGAATGCATTTGACGGGAGTTAATAACACCCCATAACCCACAACAGAATGGGGTTGATGAAAGAAAGAACATAACTATTGTGGGAGATGCACGAGTGATGTTGCATAATCAGGGCCTACCATTGCACTTGTGGACGGAAGCATGCAACATAGTGGTATATGTATTGAATAGGAGTCCTCACCTGATACTCTAGATGAGTACACCAACAACAACAACAAAATCAGGTAAGAAACTAGATATGGCACGCTTCAGGATATTTGGTTCATCGTTTTATTGTCATGTTTCCAAGGATGCAAGGATATAGAGCCGATGGCAAAGTTGGGCATATTTTTGGGGTACATTGATACACCTCAAAATTATCGGGCGTACCTGTCATCTCACAGGAAGACAGTTGTTTGTAGAAATTTGAAGTTCTATGAAGAGAAGGCCATGAGAAGTTCCCTTAAGAGGGAGCTTCATTTGCATGCAGATGAGGAGCTTTTAGCTCCAAAGGAAGAACCTCGGGATGTTGTGGATAAGCCACAAACAGAGGAGTAGATGGTGGAAGCACCCACTCATGCAAATACATCCACAGATGGAAGGAAGTGCACCAAAGAAGATGTCATATTAATACATGATGCTAGAGAGAATGCAGGATCAACCACATCACAGCGCAGGAAGAGGGTGTCATTAGATCGGTAAACTAGCTACATGGCTCTGATGAATGAGAGTGTAGAGACTAAGCCATCCTCATTCAAGGAAGCAGTGCAATAACCAGTATGGGTTGATGACATTGTAGAGGAATATGATTCCATGATTAGTAATAGTGCTTGGGAAGCTGTCCCAAGGCTAGAGAAAAAGTCACTTGTAGTTTCCAGGTGGATCTACAAGTTGGAAGGGTTTGACACCTTCGATAGAGAGTTGCATGTTTGCAGAGTCAAGCGAGCGTTATATGGATTGAAACAAGCACCTCGTGCATGGTACACTGGGATCAACAACTATTTCACCAAGTTGTGCTTCCCTAAAATTGTATCAGATGCAAACCGTTGCCACATTGTTGTTGAAGGTAAATTGTTGATTATATTATTATATGTCGATGATTTAATTCTAACAGGTGATGAGAAGTTGATAAAATATTCCAAAGAGGATTTGGAAAGAGAATTCGAGATGAAATACATGGGGCTCATGCATTATTTCCTTGGTTTGTAAATTTGGCAAGGAGATGGGAATTGTTTTTCTCTTAGGGAAAGTATGCCAATGAGATACTGAATAAGTTTCACATGGAGAGAAACAAACCCATGGAGACTTCTATAGCAGGGAATTGGAGGAAGGAAGATGCTACTTCAAGCGAAGTGGTAGAGGCTACCATTTACAGGAATCTTGTTAGTTCACTTATGTACTTGGTGAACACATGATCGGACATGTGTTATGCAGTTAACTAGCTTAGTCAAGAAATGGTTAATCCAACCAAACTCTATTGGAAGGGAGATAAACATGTATTGAGATACCTCTAAGGAACCGCTCAGTTTGGCCTTTGGTATAGACAGATAGAGGGTGTGAAGTTGCAAGGCTTCACAGATGCAGATTGGGCATGGAGTCATTCAGACAGGAAGAGGGATTTCAAGGGAATCTTTAGTTATGTATCAACAACAGTTTCTTGGTACATGGGGAAGCAAAGATCAGTTGCACTCAGTTCAACAGAATCAGAGTACATGGTTGCTATTGAAGGAACTTGTGAGGATATCTGGATGAGGAAAATTCTCGTTGGGTTATTTGGTTATAATATGGATCCTACAGTGATTTACTGTGACAACAAGAGTTGTATCAAACTCTGTATGAATCCAGTTTTTCATTATCGATCCAAGCATATCAACATCTGGTAACACCATCTCAGAGATTGTGTGCAAGGGTGGATCATGTTGCTAGAGTACATTCCTAAAGAGGAGCATGATGCATATATCTTGACTAAGGCATCGTTAAGAGGAAAATTATAGTTCCATAGAGGCAGGATTGGGGTATCTGATAATCCCTTTCTTGCTGAGAGGGAGTGTTGAAAATGGCACCAAAAAAGATTCTAATTTAATTTTCCCTTGAATTAAATTAGAAGAAAATTGTAATTCCACATCACATGACAACTTGTACAAGTTAAATAATTTTTTTTTACTTATTTGGGTTAGTTAATTTGATTTTAGGGCTTAGCTTGAGTCATGTAGAGTGTCTCCTAATTTATAGGAGCCTAGGCTGAGTTTATTTTGAGTTGTAATTAATTAATTCAGTAAAACTAAGTTAAAGTTACTTAAACTAGTTCCAACTATTAGAGGAACTACTCGGAGGTCAAGTAGTGGGGTGTGTACTATGTGATCAATCAATTAACTGATAAATCAACCATAAATAACTCATGCATGTGTGATCTACGAGTTACCCAGTTGAGATTGGAGTTCAAGGGAAGTGTAATATCAATTGTATAATCATCCAAATTGTACAAGTTGTGCATGCAGTTAGAGGAAGGCCTATGATGGATTGAACAATTCAAATTGAGGAGTTTCCTAATTAATAGGGGCCTAATTCCCAAGGAAACAACACAAGGAAATAGGTAGTTGGGCAAGAAGAAAATTGGTTAAGTATTGGCCAAGGCTTATCTATGAAATAGTGATATAGATAGAGATCGTGCAGAGGTTGCTCGGGCTTGAGAAAAGCATTATAATCTTCTCATATTTTTCTGAATAATGTGATATATAGATAGCAATGGTTTTTAGCTGTAGATTTCCCCGGGAAATCATTATGTTATATGTTTATTGAATTATTTCTCATGTATGCTTTGTGATTTCACGATCGTTTAATTGTTTCCGCAATTGGTAGAGTAGATTCAAGTCTATTGTTTTAGTAAATTGCAATTATTAGTTTGAATCTACAAGGAATTTCTACATAAATGTTGAATCACAAGGAGTAAACCAACCAGCTACGTCTGGTAATGATTCTCTTGCCCTATCTGTCATAAAGGGTAAATCTATTTCGAAGAGCATCTGATATATTAATGCAATGAAGTTCTTTACAATTCGTGGGTACATGCCTTTGTATCATGTCTCCCACAATGATTTGAATTATGTAGAAAATCCATGTAGATTCAAACTTCTAATTGTATTATGCTAAAACAATAGGCTTGAATCTACTCTACCAATTTCGGAAACCAATTACGGTCGCGAAATCACAAAGAATGAAAGAGAGAATTTCAATCAAACATTACACAAATATTTCTCGGGGAAAGCCATAGCTAAAACCCTACTATCTATATATTTCCTAAGTCATAAAATATGAGAATATTACAACGCTTTTTTCCAACTAGAGAAACCTTTGCACTATCTCTATCTATCTCACTGCTTCCTAGACAATCCTTTGTCAATACTTAACCAATTTTCTGCCCTCCAAGATCCCTATTTACTTGCATTGTTTCCCTGGGTAACTAGTCCCTATTAATTAGGGAAATTCCCAATATTTATTATGAAATCCGTCTAGGGCCTTCCTATAACTACATGCACTACTGGTAAAATTTGGATGATTATACAATTTATAGTACACTTCCCTTTAACTCCAATATCAACTGGGTCTTTCTCAGAACTGACATGCATGAGTTATTTATGAGTGAATCGTGAGTTATCTTATTGATCACTATATATGATTCAAGTCCAAGTTCCACTATTTGACCTCTCACTAGTTCCTCCATCAGTTAGAACTAGTTAAACTAATTTTAACTCAGATAAACTGAGTTAATTAATTACAAATCAAAATAAACTCAATCAGGGATCCTATTTTGTAGGAGACACTCTACATGAATCAAGTTAGACCCTCAACTTGAATTAATTGAACCAAATAAGTCATAATAACTTAGTTAACTCATACAAGTTATCTTGTGATGTGGAATTACAATTTTATTCTAATTTACTTCAAGGGAAAATTAAATTAGAATCTTTATTGGTGCCATTTTCAACACTCCCTCTCAGCAATAAAGGGAATTTGATACCCTGATCTTGCATCTACGAAACTCGAACTTTCCTCTTGGCAATGCCTTCGTCAAGATGTTTGCATCTTGTTCATCTGTAAGAATGTACTCTAACATCATGATACGCCTTTGTACACAATCTCTTACATGGTGGTACCAAATGTTGATATGCTTGGACCTACCATGAAAAAATGGATTAACCGATAGTTTGATGAAACTTTGGTTCTCACAGTAAATCACTGTAGGATCCATCTATTAACCAAAAAACCCAATAAGGATCTTCCTCATTCAGGTAGCAAGTTGCTTTACTATCAGCCATTTACTCTACTTATGTTGAAATGAATGCAACTGAACTTTGCTTCCTATTGTACTAGGAAACTGCTGCTGAATATTTCACCTAATTTTCTCTTCCTGTCGGATGGACTCCCTGCCCAATATGAATCTATGAAGCCTTGCAGCTTCACTCCCTCTGCCTTCTTGTACCAAACACCAAACTAAGTGGTGCCTCTGAGGTATCTCAACACATGTTTGGCTTCCTTCCAATCAAGCTTGGTTGGCCTAACCATTGCCTGACTAACTTGGTTAATCACATAACACACGTTCGGTCGTGTGTTCACCAAGTACATGAGTGAACCCACAAGTTTCCTGTAAACGACAGCTTCTACCACTTCACCTGAAAGAGCATATTCCTTCCTCCAATTACCTATTGAAGGAGTCTCCATGGGTTTTATGCTCTCCATGTGAAACAACTTCTTCAGTATCTTGGGTGCATACTTTCCCTAAGAGATAAATAGTTCCCCATCTTTTTACCAAATTTCCAAATCAAGAAAATAATGCAAGAGCCCCATGTCTTTCATTTCAAATTATCTTGCCAAATCATCTTTGAAATATTTTATCAGCTTCTCATCACCTATTAGAATTAAATCATTAACATATAATACTATAATCAATCATTTAACTTCAACCACAATACGGTAAAGGTTCGCATCTGTTTCACTTTTGGTGAAGCCTAACCTGGTGAGATAGTTGTCGATCGTGGTGTACCAAGCACGGGGTGCTTGTTTCAGTCCATACTATGCTCTCTTGAGTCTGCACACATGAAACTCTCTGTCAAAGGTCTAATATCCTTATGACTGATCTATGTAAACCTCTTCCTCAATCACTCCATTGAGGAAGGTTGTATTTACATCTATCTGATGCATTTTCCATCCCATATGTGCTGAAATTGAAATAATAGATCTGATTGAAGAGAACCTTGCCACTAAATAAAATTTCTGCTCGTAATATATTCCCTCCACCTGAGACAACCGCTTGGACACAAATCTAGCCTTGTGTTTCTCGACACTCTCATATGCTTCTTGCTTCACCTTGTAGATCCACCTAGATCCTACAACTGACTTGTCCTCCAGTCTTGGGACAAATTCCCATGCACTGTTTATAATAATGGATTCATACTCCTCTACCATGGCATCAACCCAAACTGGTTATTTCACTGCTTCCTCAAATGAGGATGGCTCAGTCTCTACACTTTCGCTCATAAGAGCAATGTAGCTGTTGTATCAATCTAGGGACTTTCTCTACCTGCGTTGTGATGTGGGTGCTCCCACATTCTCTCTAGCATCATGCATCAACAAGTCTTCCTCTCTGGTGTGCTTCCTTCCATCTTTGGATGTCTCTACATGAGAGGGTGCTTCCACTCTCTGCTCCTCTGCTTGTGGTTGTTCCACATCTTAAGGCTCTTATTTTGGAGCTAAAATCTCCTTATTTGCATGCATATGAAGTTCCCTGTCAAAGGAAATTTGCATGGGTCAGCCTTGCCTTCATTGAATTTCACATATCTACAAACCATTGTCATCCTGTGAGATGGTAGGTACACTTGATAGTTGTGAGGTGTATCAATATAACCAACTCATCTATTGGTTCTATCTTTTTTCATGCATCCTTGGTAACATGAAATTAAATTGATGAGCCAAAAATTCTAAAGTGCGCCACATCTAGATTCTTATCGGAAAAGTATTTCTATGGTGTACTCATCGTAGGGATCTGATGAGGACTCTTGTTATGCACATACATAGTTGCGTTGCATGATTCTACCCAAAGGTGCAACAGTAGGCCCCGATAATGTAACATTTCTCGCGCAGGTCCCACAATGCTTATGTTCTTCCTTTCCGAAACATCATTCCGTTGTGGGTTATGAGGCGCTATCAACTCTCGTTGAATGCCTTCTTATGCACAAAATACATTGAATTCATTCGACACATATTCTCCACCACTGTCGCTCCTAAGATCCTTCACTTTCTTGCCTGTGTATTTTTCAACAAGTGCTTTGAACTCACAAAATTTTGAGAACGTATGTTCTTTCTTCTGCATGAAGAATATCCAACACTTGCATGAAAAATAATCTACAAAAATCACACGATACCTATGCTTTACCATAGGGGCTGTCGAGAACATTCCACACACATCCGAGTGAACTTTTTCAAGGATTGCTTGTGCTTAAATGTCCTTATCATGACATTTGGATTTCGTGTATGTTATATTGGACTAATCCATCTTGTGGACAAGAGCGATCTCCCTATATTTCCAACAAAACCTAGTAACAAGAAGGAAATCAAACTAATATTTCCCTGAGTCTATCTTAGCTTGAATCATAGACTAAAAAATGAGAGGAATGAAACCCATACCTTTTATGACATGCTTGATGAATATCCTTGTTATACCTTAATGCAACTCCACAATGCTTGAAATAGACCTGCACACATAGAAACCAAAGGGCCAATACATATGCAACATAGATTATTAAATAACTCAAACTAATGATCAAGGTAACTAGTAACTAGCATAATTTCAATGGACTAAAATAAAAACAACATAATCCATTCATCAAATCCATAAAACAATGTAGTGGGAAAACGAGCTCAATTGTATTAACTCATAAATATAGAAGAGTCTCACAACCTTTTCCTTGATGAGGTGAAGCTCCTCCCATTATTCTACAATCCCTTCCTTGGATGATAATATCTCCAGCCTAATTTGACCAACATAAGTCTACCTTGAGTAACCTCCCTCAACCCTATATCCTGTAGTTGATTTATAGGCCAAGAGGAGAAAGTTTCAAATCCATATCAAAAGGATGAGATCCACTAAATATGGGACTAGGGTTCCTTGAAGAATCATAATTAGGTCCATCATGGGAGGGGTTAGGCTCGAATAGGCATGACCTCTAAGCTTTCAGTCGGGATATATTCGCCCAAAAAGGCTTCTACAATTAAATTTTTATTTTTACTTTTTTTTAGTCATGTGCCTGGTCTATAGTGGAAGACAGATCGCAACTCTGTGTAGGTACCAATGGTAGGAATTGTGAATTCAAAAAAATTGGATAATAAACTGTGTAAGTGACTAAAAAGTAGGTTTTTGGCCTTATAACCCAAAATTCTTGCTTTCTTCAAGATGATTAAGCTGTTGAATTGCAAGGGAGTGTTTTGGAACGCATGAATTGGATGGAAAAAGATCCATTTTAATGGTCAGTTGCCATGGTGACAAAATGACGTGTAACATATTCCCCCCTAAAGTGTGAATTCAGAAAAGATATTTAAAGACTGGAGTGCTTTATCATGCCAAATATTGGATCAGATACCATGGTTGGAGACCTGCAACAATAAATCAAGGATTACAATGAAATATAATCATCACTGAGGTAGTAGGGAACTCACATCAAACATAACTCGATGAACTAGTAGGGAAATACACTAAGAATCATGTCAATAGTAGACATAGTCTGGATGCAACCATCAAATATGATTTTATCTTTACAATCATGAATACATAGCTCCTCGCAACCTATATGAATGAAAATAGATCCAGGGTCTTGATCTCCATCTCTATCGATCCATAATATGAATTTAACCATGCTAGTAAATCTCTTGAAGTTGAAAATGGTAGAAACCACTTAATTACCGGTCAATTATGTGAACCTTTAAAAAGTGCAAGAGAAACTATCAATAATGAAAATGGTCCTCATGGTACTCCCAGTACAATATATGGAGTGTGAAAATATGTCCTCAAGTCGAACACTCATATAATTGTTCGATCGAAGGCCAATCCTGAGAACCTATCATTGAATGCGAGAAACCTACCATTAAGGCACGCATGCCTTAAGTGCTAAAGAGGGTTTCTAGATCAACTTGCTAGATAATGAGTTGTAGTTGATAGGAAGCAATCTGTCGTATGAGCGCCTATGACATGAAAATCAAATCAAGTTTTGAAGAAAAATTTTGCAAGGAACGACTCGAGGATGGCTGACACAATTCAAGGCTACAAATTGCAAGGTAATTTGAACTAAGGTTGGAATTCTCTTGAACATATCAGTGACATGACACTTAAAATTGGTAGCATTTGACTCAATGATAATACCCAAAACTATTTGAATACTTTCAATGAGGTTCGATTAACAGTGAGAAAAATGGAGTTACCAACCCAGACACATGTGCGGCGGAGTGTCATGTTCAAGAGCAACATACTTCCATAAATGAAACACAAAAATTAAAATATTTTCCCAATTCCCCCCCACAATTATTAGCAAGTACCTATTTATTTTTTTCAATCTTGATGAGGATAACATTTTCTTGTCCTATAATCTCATCCTTCGGATGAGTCCTCCCAAGTATTTTTAACAAATCCTAGGAAGGAGCAGCTCATTCTCGTCATGATTAACAAGTCCTACAGTGTTTAGATTTTATGAGTCTAGTGAAGGGGTAACTCGATGTCATTTTCATGTTTAAAGAGGTTGGAAAGACATGAAAATGAAACTCATGTTGTTCTTTCAATGTGAAATTTTAACGAGCCCAGAGAAAGTAAAGCTCGGTGTTTTTCAGTTTTAGGGAGTCAGGAGAAAAACACAAGTAAACGCCATAATGTTATTTTTCGTAAATTTAGTCCCTCAAGCCCAAAAAAGGATAAAATAATTCAGGAGAGAACTCTATTGACCATGATTAGTCAACGTATGCATTTTTCATAAATAGTCTAGTTGAGTTCGGAAAAGGGGTAAAGTTATACTGAATAGATGATTGTTCATTTACTTTTTTTATTTCGAATATTCAAGTACTCGAAGATATTTTCAAGTTTAAAGATTCTAAAAAGGGCTTAAACGAGAACTCCAAGGTTTCTCTTTTTCATATTTATCCAGAGCCCAAAAATGTGATAAAAAATCACTCAACATAAAAATGATCCATTTTTTTGTTATAACTTGTTTTGTGCACATTAAACCCAAAAAATTATCATACATTCTCAAAAATTATAGCAAAAACCCTAAAAATTTTGAATTTAAAGGTAAAAGGCATAAAAAATAATATTTTAATGGCCTAAAAACCTATGAAAATTCAAAAAGTAAAATAATTTTTACCATTTGAGTTTTTAACCAATTGAGAGCAAAAAAGAGGGTTTTTTACCACAAAGAGTCAAAAGCTAATTCCAAGCAAACTGGAGGACAAAATCGAGAACTGTTATCTCCGGGTAAGAGATCTCTTAATTATCTCCATTTTCATTGGATTATTTTTTCATTTAGACATGTATTTTGGTTTTTTGGGCTCATTTTTCTTTTTAAAATGCGCCCTGGGATGTGTGTAGTCACCCTTCATCGGGACCGTGCACACCGACTATTTTTTACACAGAAAAATATGTGATTTGCGTGGTTTTTCTCCTGAGAAATCGTGCAAATGCGCTTTGTTCTTAAATAGCGTTCGCACAAGCACCAAGGGTTTTTCAAAAAATAATAAATACGCCCCCAAATTTTGCAAAATCACCCACATTGTTTTCTGATCTTCCACACTTGTTGTTTTCAGGATTTTGAATATTCATAATGGAGTGGAGAAATAGAGAGCATGAAAACCAAGATGTTGAAGCTCTTAATGATCTAGAAACATTGGAGGTCCTAAGAGATTGTGGCTTATACAAATATTGTATAATCCCAAGGATGAAAGCTCAGCTAGATCTCATGACTATAAAGATGAGGGCATGGGATGTCGAAGATCATTGCTTCATGATAGGAGATCAGTGCCTCACTATACATGTTGATGATATTTATTTTTTGACTGGGATCTCCCTAAGAGTGTCGGATATATCTTTGTATGGACACAGACCAAGTAGAGAAAACACTGCCACTTATTTGAGGCAACATTGTGTTGACAAGGCTTAGCTCAAGGATGGAAAAACTGACAACAAAACCATTGAGTGGCTCCCCTTGAGAACCATTTCCTTTACAGTTTCTAGATTATGTGGAAGCACAACGCTTCACTTAGTTACAAAGGCTCGGATGCAGATCGACTTAGAGTGTTCATATCCCACTAGCTTCAACTGGTGTGAAGGGGTAGTTGTCAACATGAAAGGGAAACTAACTAGAGAAAAAATAGGGGAAATCAATAAATTTGGATATGGTGTTATCTTATTTCATTTTATCTAGAGAAGATTCCCCTCCTTTCCCCACAATAGGTTTTTATAGATGTAGGATGACCTTTGGATCCTCATAAGCTTTTATTGGTCTCGTTGATGGCTTGCCATGGACGTGATGGCCCGGTGGTGAAATATAATCTTGAGTTCTTCGGGTGGCTAGAACGTCAAATCATTATGATCAAAGACTTTCCATATGCAGGGATCGATTACAGAGGTGACCCAAATATCCCACTCCCAGCAGGGATGTAGTGGGGTGACCTAGGTAAAAGCTTCTCATTTGTTTAATGTTTTCTAATTTTTAGTTTGTTTTTTGGCATTCAAATCTAATTATCTGAATTGGTCATGCAGATATTGGCCCAACTAGACTAGCGGGACTACAGCATTTTGACATGTGGGGATATCAGCCAGTAGTTGTTGCGGTGCCTAACCCTGATGCAACATAGGCCTTGATTTATTTAGAGCATAACCTAGAGAGGTTGGCTCTAGACATTCCAAAGGTTGGGCTTGATTATTTTCCTTTCCGGTACCAGAGGCACATAGTAGGAATTCCAATGCCGATAAGCCACCTACTACGATGCATAGCACGTGCTATAGTTTGCTATCATGATCACCATCATGCTTAGTTGCTAGTATTTAGGGCTAGATTTCGATTTTTTTGGTATCAACGTGTTCGGATAATAAAGGCCACTGGGCCTCATGTCTTTGGATGACATTTTTTGTAACACACTTTTTACAAACTATTTTATCTAATGGATACTACTACTTATTGTCTCAGTTTATCTTATTCAATATGTTGATGAATATATTTTTTGTTTACAAATGTTGCAGATGTCTATTCAACACATGATTCGCCAATGCATCATTCAATGTGTTTAAATTTCTCATAATATGTTGATATTCAATGTAATCAAACTATATTTTCAAGAGACATACCTGTAAAAACATTCTTAGTATTGTTGGACTTCTTATTGCATAGACACTATTTAAATGTAATACTATGAGTTGTGAATCTAACCTAATGATCAAATGATCAATTCCAAATGAAATGGCATCAGATAATAATTCAATCACTACACTATACTTTGCTATGTTATTCATCATTCGACCAAGTCATACCCCACGAATAGAAACTAACTCATCAGTGGGCGAGTAAATAGCCCAAGCCGCAGAAGAGAGATTCTGAGTACTATGACTAGCATCATCATCAAACCCAATGTAAGTATGAGGGGACATTGACATATGAAAATTAAGTGTAACACAAGATAAGAAGGAGAAGTAGCAGGAAATCATAAAAAATGTTAAATATATTGCACGCACTCATAAAATATGATAAAATTAATGTACAAAATATTCACGAAATGAAGCACGCATAATATGTCTTTAGGTAAATACCATTCCTAGGCTCTCCCAAAGAAAAATTGTCATAATAAACTAGTTCATATTCCCCTTTAGCTAGTACACGCTTCACAATGTAAGGACCATGCCACATGGGTTTGAATTTACCAACACCTAGTTTATCATGCACTTGATCATAGACCAAGACTAGGTCACCTTTCGAATATGAACGAGGATTCTTGTTTCGGTCAAAATGAGTCTTAACCCATTTCTTATGAGCCTCACTAGCTAGTGTAGCATCACGAAGAGTCTCGTCTAGTCATGCTAAGTGAAAAAAGCGCTCTTCCTCCACAGAAGTAGCTGGTAACAACTCAATGGCCAGTTTCAACGATGACATTTCACATTCAATCAACAAAATTTCCTCCAAACCGTAAACAATTTGGAAGGGAGTAAAGTCAATCAATGTTTTCACGGAGGTACGGTATGCCCACAAGCTGGCTGGAAAAAAAAAAGTATGCCAATTTCGTTTATGAATGTCGAAAATCCATTTGATCATAGTGGTCAAAATTTTTTTAACATATTCTACTTGGCCATTCACTTGTGGATAATAAGGGGTAGAGTTGTCATGGTGCAAGCCTAACTGTAGAATTTTGGCATTCCAAACCTGGAAATCACATGGTTTAATATGAAAATGGTTGTAGTTTTGCCATGATCCTTATATGTAGGATTACCCTTGGCCCATTTTGTAAAATAATCTACTGCTAGGATGATATACCCATGCTCCCTAGCCGAGTGAGGGTTACATGTAACAAAATCAATTCCCCATTTAGCAAATGGAATGACATTTGTGATTAGGTGAATAGGAGCTAGAGGCGCATTCATCTTGCGATGGTAAACTTGGAAATTATGGCACTTATGAACCGTGGTTATACAATATTTAAGCATCGAGGGCTAGAAATAAGCAACATGTAATATCTTTTGGGCATTGGAAAACCATGACATATGACCACCACAAGATCCATAATGGTAGTCATTTAATGCCTTCTCAGCTTTCTCGTGATTCAAACAGCATCTAAAGATGGAATCAGCACCACGACGATAAAGTGTATCGCCAGCAATAGTATATTCTTAGGATTGGTACCAAATTCGATGAAGATTAGTTCGAGACTATTCTGGTCGAAAAGTATAATTTTGAAGATATATAATGATATCTCCTTAGTCTGGAACTAAAGTACTAATAAGAAAGAGGGATTCGTCTGGAAGATAATCCTCTGCCACGGTATCTGTCTCAATGTAGGGAAAGTCACATAACAACTCAAAAAACACCAACGATTTCTTAGACTTAGATTTTTTCAAATTCTAAATCAAACTCATGCAAGATAACTATCCATTTAGAGTATTTGCCCCTAGCAACTGTCTGGTAAGAATGTGCATTAT
This sequence comes from Pinus albicaulis, assembly GCA_034641835.2. Lineage (NCBI taxonomy): Eukaryota > Viridiplantae > Streptophyta > Pinopsida > Pinales > Pinaceae > Pinus > Pinus albicaulis. The sequence continues at coordinate 265,085,188 of CM076577.1, forward strand.
ATGGTTACAATTAGAGATGGTTTTTTTGCGTAAGAGTATATAGTGACAAAAATGTTGGACAACATGTACGGTTACCAAGGCCAATTTCTCCACATGTGCATATTTGATCTCATTTTTCATGAGATTCCTACTCAGATAATAGACCACATGTTCATCGTTATATTCATCTTCCTAAACTATCACCATGCCTATGGTGGCATCGAATGCATCTGAATACAAAAAGTAGTCTCGATGATAATCAGGCGGATGCAACAACGGTGTATGGGTTAACACATTTTTCAGAGCATAAAAATTTTTTTGAGTAAGCTCGTCCCAAATAAATGGGATGCCCTTTTTCAACATTCGAGTAAAACCTTTAGTTAGATCAACATAGTTCGGTATGGATCTACATATAATTTTACTTTCTCTTGAAAACTTTGGAGTTGGTAGAGATTGGAAGGAGTAGGAAAATTGACAATAGCCTCTCCCTTGAGCGGATCAATATGAATTACTTCCTTTGACATGAAAAATCCCAACGATCGCCCAGATTTTGCACAAAAAATGCATTTTTAAGGATTCAGACGTATATTATAATGCCTACATCTAATGAAAATTGATCTCAAATGCATCGGGTGATCTTGTTGTCTCAATGAGTGAGCTGGTAAGTCATCCAAACAAGGTTGTACAATATGTTTGATATCGTGCAATGCGCAAGACATTGCCCTCTGAAAATTTTTGTCATCAATATTTAATCCAAACGGGAGTTTCCAATAAGAAAAGGTTCCCCATGGACAAATGAATGTAGTTTTATGTTGATCAGTAGGGAGCATGTTTATTTGATTGTATCCGAAAAATCCTTCCATGAAAGAGAAAATCTTGTTTCTGGTACAATCATCAACAATTTGATCGATATAAGGGGTAGGATAATTGTCCTTTGGACAATATTTGTTGATATCTCTATAGTCAACACATACTTTGATGGTCCCTTTCTTCTTTTTAACTGGAAAAATATTGGACACCCAATCATTCAAGGGAACAAGATAAATTTGTAAGTAATTTTTCAGCTTCAACTTTTATAGCATCATATTTTCGTGGATGCACTGGACATAATATTTGTCTAACAAGTTTGGCTTCCGATTAAGTCCTTATTTCGTGAATCACAATTCTAGGGTCAATTCTTGGAATTTCCTCATCAGACCAGGCAAAAATGTGTCGAAATTCCTGAAATAGGGCTTTATACGTCTCAATTTCTTCAAGGGAGCACGAAGAACCTATGTGAATGTTCTCAGTAATTACAAGTTTAACTGAGATGTTGATTAGTACAATTGTAGATATGTTTCCTAGATTCGTTTCCGATTCAAAATGAAGGATTAACATAGGATTAACATAGTTTACAACATTTGTGCTCGAGACTTGGATTCTAGGGTTTGGTACACTCAGCAGTCGTAAAGTGGCATTTCCTCTATAATTTTCTACGAAGGTTCAGAATCTGAAATTTTTAGGGTGTGAAGCTGAAATCCAAAGGAAACTCATCAAAAAAATTTAGAGCTTGGTTCACAATATTTACGGAGATATGATCTGTGGAAGGTATTGCTTTTTCAGGCTCCCAAATTTCATCTCAAAGAGGTGATCGTGGGAAAGGATTCATAACTCTCTCTCTGAGAATTGGATTGGAGTGTTGTAAAGTGGTCGCAATTCCATGGACTATAGTTTTCTTTTCTATCAATTTCGGAAATGAAAGGTAAAAAAGTGACACGTGGCAATTCGTACAAGTTCGCTCTAATACGGGGGTATCACGGAAGCCGGGAAAGATAATAAGCTCTAATGTCATGACAAAGCTTCTAAAGAAAGAACAACGAGGCATAATTGCACAATTATGCTCACTAGAAGTTCCAACGTCAAAATCATCTATTTCTGCAGATCTCCAAAAAGTCTTGGACAATCATTCCAAGGTTTTTGAAACTCCCAAAGGACTCCCACCTATTCGTGATCATGATCATGCTATTCATTTGATTCCAGGAAGTGTTCCTCCAAACATCAGGACTTATAGATATCCTTACGTCCAAAAGAGCGAAATTGAACGTATGATTGCAGAAATGTTAGAGGCGGGTATAATTCAACCTAGTCAAAGTTCTTTCTCTGCTCCTGTAGTATTGGTACACAAGAAGGATGGATCATGGCGCATGTGTCCGGATTATAGGGAGCTCAATAAGCTCACCATTAAAGATAAATTTCCCATTCTGTGATTGATGAATTATTGGATGAATTACATGGAGCAATTTATTTTACCAAGTTGGATCTTCGTTCAGGATATCATCAAATTAGAATGAAGACTGAAGATATTCCAAAAACAGCATTTCAAACTCATGAGGGTCATTATGAATTTTTGTTCATGCCTTTTGGCCTTACCAATGCACCTTCTACATTTCAAGGGTTGATGAATTCCATTTTCAAACCCTTCCTTAGAAAATTTGTGCTAGTATTTTTTGATGATATACTAATCTACAGCAGGTCATGGAAGGATCATGTTGAACATGTTGACAGGGTGCTCAAACTATTGGAGGAGAAACAATTATATGCAAAAACATCCAAATGTTTCTTTGGAGTACAAGAGGTGGAATGTCTGGGTCATATTGTATCTCACGAGGGTGTTAAGGTAGACCCTAACAAAATTAAAGCCATTAAGGAATGGAAAGTCCCCACAACCATAAAGCAGTTGCGAGGATTTCTCGGGTTAACAGGGTATTATCGCAAGTTTGTTAAGAATTATGGGAGAATAGCAGCACCTCTAACAACACTATTGAAGAAAGATGCATTTTCATGGACTCCTGAAGCAACTAAGGCCTTTGAACGTCTTAAAGAGGCAATGTGCCTAGCACCGGTCTTAGCTACGCCAGACTTCACGAAAACCTTTATTGTGGAATGCGATGCCTCGGGAAATGGAATTGGTGCGGTTTTAATGCAAGAAGGAAGACCCATTGCTTTTGAAAGTCGTCCAATCAAAGGAAAGTATTTACAGAAACCTATTTATGAGAAGGAAATGTTAGCAATACTGCATGCACTAAAGAAATGGAGAACTTACCTAATGGGAAGACACTTCAAGGTAAAAACTGATCATGATAATCTGAAACACTTTTTGGAACAAAGACTATCTTCAGAAGAGCAGCAAAAATGGGTCACAAAGATGTTGGGTTATGACTTTGAAATAATCTACAAAAAAGGGAAGCTAAATGTTGTTGCGGATGCACTCTCAAGAAATAATGAAGAGGTGGAAGCATTGCTTTGTGCCATTTCTATTATCCAACCAGATTGGATAACTGAAGCAAGAGATGAATGGAAGAAGGACGAAGAAGTGTGGACACTCATTCAAAAGTTGCAACAAGATCCTAGTACATCTGATACATTTAGTTGGAAAAATGATTCCTTATGATACAAAGATCGCTTATATCTTTGTAAGAATTCCCAACTAAAACAAAAGATTCTTCTGGAATTGCACACTTCTCCTTTAGGAGGACACTCAGGATTTTTAAAAACTTACCACAGGGTGAAGAAAGAATTTTTTTGGGATGGCCTTAAATCTGATATTCAAAATTTTGTGGTAGAATGTTTGGTTTGCCAGCAGAATAAAGTGGAGACAATTAAGACCCCGGGACTTCTACAACCTTTATCCATTCCAAGTCAGCGTTGGGAGGAGATTTCAATGGATTTTATCACAAGTTTACCTAAATCTGAAGGAAAGAATGTCATCATGGTGGTAGTTGATAGACTTACCAAGTATGCACACTTTTGTGCATTATCTCATCCATTTAAAGCAAGTACAGTTGCTACTACATTTATGGACACAATTCAAAAGCTACATGGAAACCCAAGGGTTATTGTGAGCGACGAAGATCCCATTTTTACTGGAAATTTTTGGACGAAGTTATTTTCTTGTTTGGGTACTCAATTAGCTCATAGCTCATCTTATCATCCTCAATCTGATGGTCAAACTGAGATAGTAAATAAATGTTTGGAAGGACATCTTTGTTGTTTTGTATCTGATAAACAAACACAATGGGTCAAGTGGTTACCTCTCGCTGAGTGGTGGTATAACACTTCCTTCCATACTGCAGCAAAAATGACCCCATTTATGGCACTTTATGGATATCATCCACCATCCATCACATCATCTTTAAGAGAAAATTCGAAGGTTCAAGTAGTGGAAGATCACATCGAGCATCGACAAGAAGTTCTCCAACTCTTAAAGGACAACCTGAATTTGGCACAAAATCGAATGAAACAACAAGCAGATCAACATCGCAGCGAGAGAAGTTTTGATGTAGGAGATTGGGTATTTTTATGGCTACAACCATACAAACAAATGTCCCTCAAGCGAGCTAAGAAGGATAATAAATTATCGCCAAAATGTTATGGTCCTTACAAGGTGTTGAAAAATATTGGTACTATGGAATACAAATTGGAGCATTTTAGCTATTGTCGAGTTCAAAAAATATTGCCAGAACTTGATGAGGAAGTAAAAACCATATTCGAACCTGGAGTAGTCACGAAAACAAGAACTCGACAACTACGAAATCGATCAATTTCAGAGTATCTCATCAAATGGAAGAACTTACCCACTGAAGATTCTACATGGGAGGATGAGAATTTTATACAAAAGCACCCGGAGCTACTGAAGCATTGAGGACAACACTTTTTTGAAGGAGAGGGGCATGTTAGGTCCCTATATTAATAGTGTAGTCCCTTATTATGTTAGTGTAGCCCCCCTTATTGTTATTTTTGTACCCCTGTAACCCCAATATTGTTATTATTGTACCCTTAAATTATTATTGTTAGGTCGGCTAGGATTACATTGTGGCCTCACTAGGATTACATTGTGGCCCCATGGACTCCTATATATAGAAGGAGGTTTTGGTCATTTGTGTCATCCAAGAATTGTTCATTTATGTAATGTATTGGAGGTCGCCCCCTCGAAGTGGCTTATTTCTAAGGCGTTGATATCTCTTTTCTTCTATTTTTGGAGCTGGTTACACAACAGATTTCTCTTTTGGAGAAGAATTTTGTTTCACTTTACCTTTTCCTTTATTTTTACCTATGTCCAATTTATTGTTGCCAGTAGAAGAATCTACGACATTGATCTCAGAAGTAACTTCTCGAGAATGATTTTCTTTAGGTGAATCTGGTAAAGCCAAAATCTAAGTAGTTTTGTAAATCTTCCTTTTACTCTTATATTGATGGCTAACATAACCAATCACACCATCAACGACATGGGATCTTGTAGGAATTGAGTTTGTTTGACCAGTGCGAGGAAAATCCAAAATTTTATCATACAAAGTATCAGACTGCGTGTACACAATGTCTAGATACTGGGCAAGATAAATTACCTGCTCTTTAGTTACAACAATTCCCTTTGCTACATCTTCAGTAATGACTGGAAACAATTATTTTGTAAACAATTCAACCAAAATCTTATCTGGAATAAAAACCTTAACTAGACGACGTCTACATATCCATTCATGTATATGATCGGAAATGTAAGTAGACGAGGATTGTTTTAAAGAAGCCAAAAGTTCGGTACTAGTCTCATAACGTATTGGTAACTGAAAATGTGTCAATAATGTAGTGGCTAAGGTGTTGAAGTTTTGAAAAGAGGCTCGCGGAAACTCGATGTACCATTTTGTTGCTAGATCAGTTAAAGTTTGTTGGAAAAGTCGCAATCTAATAAAATCATCGATCAGCAAATTCGACGCACACCAAATATGATATGTCATGACATGGTTTGATGGGTATTCTCCTGATTTCCCTTAAAACTTTGAAATGTTACTGGGAAACTTAGTAGGAATTTCTAGAAAAAACGGGTAATAGCAAATAGGATCATTCGTTAGTCGAGAAAAAATTGGTAAATCTAAAGTTGCAATGAACAACAACTGTCAGTTAGGGTCTTGTTGTGAATAATTATAACCTTGAGGGTTAATTCCAGTACTTGGAGGAGGATATCCAGGATATCCTGGGATATCCTGTGCGGTTGGGATTTGCATTCCTCTAGGATAATAAGGGTGAGCCATACCAAACTGCGATTGAAAAGAAATTTGATAAGTATGACCAAGGTATGGTTGGCTCTAGAAAGGCATATTTTAACCCATTTTCCCCAAGTAATATTTCCTTTGAAAGGGTTGACTTTGTAAAGGTTTTCCTTGAAATAACTGACTTTGATAAGGTTGGCCTTGAAAAGGTTGAACTTGAAAGAATTGGCTTTGAAAAGGTTGGCCTCGAAAATATTGGCCTTGATATGATATTTGCATGGTTCCCATACCAGGTTGTCCCACAGGAATTTGAGGTATAGACTGGATCGTAGGACCAGCTTGATAGGAAGATGCCTAAGGGATAGCCTGATTAGTTTACTGCACCAATACTTGAGGGGTAATTGGAACAATAGTTTGAGATACTCCCGAGATGGGGGTTTGAGGTGAACTGTGGAATTGATTGTTGAACAAAAATTTGTACATTTGATTGGATATGATTTTGTGGACTACTCAAAATAGGCTACTGAATTGGTTGTTGAACAAGTGTTTTCATATTCACTTGAATAGATGCTTGAGGAATCCCTTGAATAGGCTGCTCGAATTGTATTGGAATACCTTGGACAGGTATTTGTTGAATAGGTTCTCTAGTAGGTTGAATATGTTGGTAAACTGGTACCCATGGATAAAATTGCAAGGGTTGTTGAACAAATGAATGGTTCCAAATGATATTCATCCCCAGATAAGGAGAACTAACTAAGGGTTAAGACATGATGGGTTGACCTAAACCAAATTGAGGTATCTAACCATAGTTTTGATAATTTTCAGTAAAAGGTTGTGCTCCAACCGTAGGTTATGATCCAGCAAAAGTTTTTCCTTCAGGTGTAGGTGGTTTGCCCCCAAGTGTATAATAATCACATGTTGGGTTAACTTGAGAAATACCTACACTATCAGAAACCATATTAATATATTGGTTTGATGTCAAACTTTGGGAAATAGAAGTAGATATGCCAGCTGAAATAGAAGTTTGAGATGAAGGAGAAGCTCCTTAAAAAGTCCCAGAAAGTGACTGATATCCAGGAGGGACTGACGGAACACCATATAATAATTATTATGGAGAGATTGAAAACATAGAATTATCAGTAATCATACTTCCATAAATTATTCCTAACATATTAAATCTAGGCACAGAGTAATAAGGAGTGCGGTAATGTGGAATACCTTAACCTAAAAAGTTCAAAGGTGTGAAATACCAAGGATCTGATTGAAAAGGAGAAAAATGAAGGTCTGGAGAAATTGTTTGTTCACTGGTAAAAACTGGAGTACTTGGAGATTCTTTGATCTGGGTTTGTCAGTTCCAGAATTATCCACGATCTTTTACTTTTTGATGTTGTTAGAATTGCGTTTAAAAGAGCACAAAAGAACACATATGCATACTTTAAGCAAGAGAAAACATTATGACAATTAGAAACATAAGAACAAAATACATTTGATAACAGAGTTCAGTTAGTGTGGGCTATGTCTCCAGGCTCAGTGTCAAGATAGTGGAGGTCACTTCATATAATGTTGTAATAGATGATGATGTACATGGAAGACTCTTTGTCATAACAAGGTCATACGCCCTCAAAAAAAGGTGGCTTGTCTCTCCACGAGACGTTCCGCTTACAGGAAATCTCCCTCAATAAGGGATTCCTTCAGCATGACAAACTAACAAGATATCACACAATGTGGCAATGAGTATCCCCTCCACATAGTTACATAGGGATCTCAAAAACAATACATAGCATGAAAACCTAAAGACATCTCACATAATGTGGCAATAATGATCCCTCGACATAGTATCAAACAAGGATCTCAAGAATAATACATCATCTTAACAATAATGAAAGGAAACATAACAGGACTACTTCATGTACCTTCAATTTTGAAGTTGGATGAAAAATGAAAGGCTCAGTTGTAAAAATTTACTACACCACTGAATTTCTGGCATCGAGTAGTGTAAAATCGATTATCCATTCGTCAAATTATGACAACGTCAAAATCTGGGCCTTCAGGAATCTTTTAGACTCCCCTTGATTCTTCAAATATGCTTCACTATGGGGCGCCTGAAAATCTGTTGCTCAGATGGCGAATCCGACTTCACCATTGCGCTCCCTATGAAATTTCGTGAAATTTTACTATAAATTTTATAGCATTCTGACAAAGTGAAATTTTACCTCACGGGGAAAATACTCCAAATTCAGGATTCCACACCCTCTTTGCCTGGGAAAAATTCCGCCTCCTGGAAATGCATCATGGTTTCACCCTTGGCTGGGTTACGGTTCCACATCTTTGCGTTCCACTGCTCCACTACTTCAATCCGCACTCGGCCTCCCTTGGTCGCCCGAAATGATTGGCATGTATATATTTTTTCATGGTGGATAAACCAACGAAGGCCTAAGGAATTTTTGGCTGGAAAAAGTAATTTTAGGGCGTTTGTTCCAATGTGGTTTCGGGTTCCAAACCCACCTGCACTATTTTTGACAACTTCATTGAAAGTTGGGTGCACGGTTCTGATTGGAGGCTGGCGGTTACATATGGTCCGATGGCATCATTGTTTAATGTCAGCGTTATGGTGGTTTGTATTTCACCATTGGAATTTTTATTGTGGGTGGTTTCTCATATAGCGGGGTCGCCCATTGGGGGCTGAACCATGTGGGCCGGGAGGGTTCAACTACCGCCAGCTCTACATATATATGGTTATGTCTGGGCTATGGCCTTTTTGGTCTGAGGGTGGCGGGGTTTGGCCACCTACCACCCCAATATATAATACATAAGCAACCGGAGGGGAGGACTAGGATGGGAGCCCGCCACCCCTATTTTATAATTTTTTTGTTTTATATAGCCAACGTATGTTATTTTTTATTTTGTCGAAAATGAGGGTTATTAGACAAATTAATCATCCCACAAATTAGCCCGTTCTCGGGAGCCAGATTTTGTGCGCCAGGTCTCGGTCAATTTGTAGGGACATTAATCCTAGCCCACATGCCCACTTTGACCAAAAATGTTACCAGCTCTAACTTCTCCATACGAGCTTAGATTGGAGTTCAGTTCACACCATTAGAATTAGGGTGACAAGCACTTCGATCTGGACCTGGTCCGAGAGCAATCTGACCACTTTGAATTTTGAACTATTATAAGCCCTCTTTGACCTATGTGTGTGTCTGGAGCCACCTGGATCATTCCTCCCCACTAAGGATCTTTTGGTCCTCCAAAATCATGAACATAATTTGCAACTGTCATATACATTTTATGCACCATAATTATCTTGACAAGTCACCCTTCCTTCTCCTTCACCTTTGCTCTTTGGAGCCATAAGTGATGAGTCGACACTGACATCCCTTCACCTTCCTTCTTACATGCTTAATTACATGAAAAAACATGACCCAAGCATCCCATACTTACGAGGAGTTTATAACACATACTATGTGGTCAAGTTTACATCAAAATGGAAATCAATACCCCAACTATCAATAGAATGCCAAAACATCATTGTTGCTTAACAAGTGATGGAAAACACATCATCACTTTTACATTTTAAGTTGCAACATGTGATTTACAAAAATAATGCCATGACAAGCAAACACATATACAAAAACCATCTCTCGCTTATGAAAGTCAATAGGTTATTTTCCTATAGCAGATTCTCTTGTCGAACAATTGTTTCAATCGGTTCATGCACAAACATTTTGTCCTTGAGACGCTGCTCTAAATGGAGCCTCCAAAATGTGGCTCTTTGATGAACACCTTTGTCGCAATGACTGCAATAAGTCTTCTTCCTCCGGGCCTACTTAACCTTCTTCTTTCCCTGTTGTGGAGAAGTCCTTTCACACCTCATCCTCTTTCGTGTTTCCATCCTCTTCCAACACTCAGAAAACACATGGTTATGTAAACCACAAAAACTACATGTTTTTCAATGCCATGATTTATGTTTATTATTAGCAACGCGATTGTAATCAAAATGAACACTAGAATACTGAGACTTTTTATACCTTTCCTGGTTGTCTCCGGTGCAATTATGGTGATGAGAGATTGTCACAACTCTTCCATTACAATATTCACTTTCATGTGATGATGGTGATGTGTTCCCATCATTCTCTTTCCTTGAAGGTTTCAACAATGTCTCAGAAGATTCTAACACCTTTGACCACTCCCCTTCAATGTATCCCAAACCTGCGTATCAAGGTCTTTTCACAGCCTCCAATGGTTGAGTCATGCCTTGGCCATTAATACAAATCACTCCTCCTTTATGTGCCATCTTTGTAAGGAGTCTCATGCCCGTTTCTGTAATGAGTACCTCCACATTTTGAATATAAATAACATCATGTAAAGATGAAACTAAAGAACGATCAACATTTTTTATCTTAGATGTCGATTCGGAAATAGGTGATGATGGCTTCTCTAAGCCTTCATTGCGCTTCAACTCCTCCGAGGCCTCTTCTGTCGCTTGTAGTTGAAGTTGTAGTCTTTGCTTCTCCTCTTTTTCTTCTTGTAGAAGCCTCCTTAATTCAATATCCTTTTCTTGAAGGCTCTGGTCGTTGCGCTTCATTTCCTCCAAAGCCTCTTCCGCGGCTTGCAAATGAAGCTCCAATCTTTGCTTCTCCTCCTCTCTTCTCGTAGAAGTCTCCTCAATTCAGCATTCTCTGCTTGAAGGCTCTGGTTGATCTCCTCATTCGAATGACGAGAAAACGATCAGGGTGATGAATGTTCACAGGAAGATGTGGATGGAAAATTTATCCCTACTCCTTCTTTCTCTTGTTTCTCATAAGCTTCATATATTATTTCCATCATTTTTGACATCCTAAGCATGGCCTCTTACATATATTTTTCATCCTCCATTGTTTCACGTTCAGTCGCTCACACTCACAATTCACATCAACGAGAAGACCACTCTGATATCAATCTTCATCTGGGTTCGTCAGTGTCGAAATTATCCAAGATCATTTACTTTTGTGATGTTGTTATAATTGTGTTTAAAAGAGCAGAAAAGAACACCTATGCATGCTTTAAGCAAGAGAAAACATGATGACAATCAACAACACAAGAACACGAGACATTTGATAATGGAGTTCCCCCAGTGTGGGCTACGTCTCTAGGCTCGGTGTCAAGATAGTGGAGGACGCTTCATATAATTATGTGAGATATGATGATGTACATGGAATAATCTTTGTCATATCAAAGGTCATATGCCCTCAAACATAGTGGCTTGTCTCTCCACGAGACGTTCCACTTACAGTAACTCTCACTCTAGAAGGGCTTCCTTCTGCATGACAAAGTAGCAAGATCTCACACAATGTGGCAACGAGTATCCCCTCCAGATAGTTACACAGGGATCTCAACAAAAAAACATTGCATGAAAATCTAAATACATCTCAGATAATGTGGCAATAATGATCCCTTGACATAGTATCAAAAATGGATATCAACAATAATACATCATATTAGATAACATGGATCCAAAAAATGATATCTAATATAATGCATTGCGGAAACCCCTCATACTCTTATAATACATCATCTTAGAAATAATTAAATGAAACATAACATGACTACTTCATGTACCTTCACTTCTAAAGTTAGCCGAAAAATGAAAAGCTCACCTATAAAAAATGACTACACCGCTGAATTTCTGGCATCGAGTAGTGTAAAATCGACTATCCATTCATCAAATTCTTACATCATAAATATGGGCCTTCAGGAATATTTTAGATTCCCCTTGATTCTTCAAAGATGCATCACTGTGGTGTTCCTAAAAATTTTCTTCTTAGAGGGTGAAACTGACTTCATCATTGCGCTCCTTGCAAAATTTCATGAAATTTGACTATAAATTTGATAACATTCTATCAAAGTGAAATTTCACCTCCCGGGGAAAATTCTCCAAGTTTAGGGTTCCACACCCTCTTTGCCTAGGAAATATTCTGCCTCCTAGAACTGTGTCATGGTTCCACCCCTTGTTGGCTTGCAGTTCCATAGATCTATGTTCCGCTGCTCTGCTCCTTCAATCCGCACTTGGTCTCCCTTGGTCGCCCGAAATTGGTGGGATGTATATAGTTTTTCATGGTGGATAAACCAACAAAACCCTAATGGTCGGTTGGCTGGCAGAGGAAATTTTAGGGCGTTTATTTGAAGGTGGTTTTGGGTTCCAAACCCACAAGCACCATTTTTCGACAACTTCATTGAAATTTGGGTGCGCGGTTCCAATTGGCAGCTGGCAGTTACATATGGTCCGGTGGCACCATTGTTTAACATTAACAGTATGGTGGTTTGTATTTCACCGTTGGAATTTTCTTTGTGGGTGGTTTCTCATATAGCAGGGCATCCCGTTGGGGGTCGTCCCACGCGGGCCAGGCAGATTCAACTCCTTCTAGCTCCACATACATACAATTCTGTGTGGGTTTTGGTTTTCTTGGTTCGGGGGTGGCGGTGTTTGGCCACCTGCCACCCCAATATATAATACATAACCAACTGGCGGGGTGGCGGCCCATGACCTCTATTATCTCTCAATTGGTATTGATGGGCAGCTCCACCAAACAACTTAGAGTAACTCTTTCATACCAACTTTTGACTGAGGATTAGCCTCTTCAGCCTAAGAGGGCTCTCTCAATTTATCAAAGGATTTTCTCAATTGGGTCTTAAAACATATGGCTAACTCTATGAGTGTCTTAGTGTATTTGATTGTAGGTGAAAAATGGCAAAGATTAAACTACCATTGGGCTCATGGAGTCGGTAAAAAGAATTCAATGAAAATCATTTCTACTTATGGAAACTGAGGATTTTTTTGTTTCAATGATAGGACAACATTAACACATGGGAATAATCAATAACTCAATTCTAAAAGGAAGTTAGAGCATGCATAACATGAATTATGAGTAATTTAACATCAAGACTACTGGAAGCTAGATATAAAGGAAACACATAAACTCATTGAAACATCTCAAGAATCTCAGGTGAAGCAGAAAACAATCATTGTTTGTCTATTACTAATATGAAATATTTACAATAGTAGTAGTGTCAAAAGCATTCTCCAACTCTTTTTCAATTGATTTTCTGTCTATAAATAGACCCTTTTTTCTTACATAGGATTTTCCCAACTGGCTAGATCATCGAACCATGACTTTTACACCTAATCATAACTAAAAAATATATTTCTGGAACATAAAAAGACACCTATTCATTTACGACTTACTCTCCTAATAGGACCCTACTTACATTTATTTCATCCACTTCTCTAGTCGTGGGACAATTACATGGATAAATATGAGATGTTCGAGTGGCATTATCCATCACCAGGACATGAATGAAACCCCAAGAATTTAGAAACAACTATCCTATTTTTAGGAAAAGATTAACATTATCTGGAACTTTGTCTTCATGCTGATTTGGATGAGTGACACATATGCCAAATAATGGATCTCTGTTGGGATGGCCCATTGTCTGTTTGGATGCCTCCAAGTGGTTGGTTGTCCTTCCATATGCCATTCAAACCTTCAAAAACTCTTTAAAAATATCTCGTTGTAAAACAGAGTGTCATTAGGCAGTTTCATAACAAAATTTCGTAGAGTGCCCACTTATGCATTTTAACCTTCTCTTCTACCACCTCTACTAATAAAAAAGCGTTTGTCAGGTCAAAATAACTAAATACCATCAAATTCCCTCCTTGGATCTCCATAAAACTGATTTTTTAGATAAATTCTTCAGAAATTTCGTAGCGAATTTCGGCCCTCAAGCCTGGAGCTCGCTACGAAACTGCCTGATCTAGCTGAGATTGCAGATTTGGTAATTTTCTTCAAAAAATCATCTTCTAACCCAAAATTGGTGTCACCTACAAGCTGTAAACTTAAACAAAAATGCTTTAGATAAACTTCTCAGTCCTTGGGTGCTTCATCTTCAGCAGCAACAGGTTGTACCTCAGGTTCTTCTACCAATCTACTTTTCAGTCCTCTTTTCTTCAGTTCTTCTTGAATTATGTCCATTTGGTCTTCCAACTCTTTGACCTACCCTTTGAGATTTTTCCCCTCAGACTGTAACCACAAATTCCTTTTCCTTGTGTTTTTTACCACCCTTCTCAGGGGAATACTTATCTTCAGCATATTTTTGGCATTTGACAAAGTCTTATCATACTTATCCAACTTCTCCTTCATCTCTTTCTAAAAATCTACCATTAGTTGTCTGTCCACTTTGGCTTCTTTTAATTCCAGCTTGACTTCAACTACTTCTTCCCTGGCCTCTTTTAATTGTTCTTGTAGAAATTGTACTTCAGTCTTTTCTTCAACATGTTCTTTTCCTTTTCTTTGTACAAAGACTTCTTCTATTGTTGGAGATAGGTCTATGATGTTTTATGGCTGCTTACCTTCACTAATATTTTTTTCTCTTTTGCTTTCCATGGCATCCTTTCCAATCTGTGACTTGGTCATTGTCTTCATTGGCTAGAAAATGAAACCAACATCCTCTCTTGCAAAATCCAACTTCTTAACATACTTACCTTTCTTAAATTTTATTCTATCTCCTTCAATGTCTTCTGCCTGTACAATTGGGGCTTCATAAATATCTATTGCCTGGAGGATGTCTTCCAGGTTTCCTTTGGAAAATGTTTGGCTTCTTGTTACCCTGTTGCTGCTTTATTTACTAATTCTCTATTTTTGTCTTGTAGGTGATGGCTGAGGGATATTAGTCTCTTGCAGAGATTCAACTCCACTGTCCATTGGTTCTACAGGAGGTTGTCCTCCTTCTTCATCAATATCTTCTATTACAGCTGGAGATGGAGTAGTCTTTGGTTTTGAAACCTTCTTTGGTGTCCCTGAATCTTCTTCATATCCACTCATAAAAATGAAAGAGTCCCAATCCCTATTTAACCTTTTTAAATCCTCCAGTACTAACAATTTGATCATACCATGGTGAAAGATTGATGTTTCAGTACCCTCTGCCTTGGCCTGGACCTTATCTGACATCTTCCCCAAACTTCTATATAAAAAATAAAGGTAGGTCAAGTGGTTTCTTACCAAAAAAATGCAAAATGAGTCTAAAATTATAATAATAAACCATGTGGAAACTCCCTTCCCAAGTAAAGTATTTTTGAATCACCAACAACAGTTTTGTGTAAATTTCTTTCATATAACCCCTAGGGATGCCATTTTTCATGTCAGCTCCTCTCTGCTCCTGTTTGAGAAATTCTTCACAGCTTTGCATTCTGAATTTTGTACCTTTGAACCATTCCTCACCACCTCTAGGTATTTTTGTAGCTTGAGAGATAGCATTAGGTGACACTATGAGGTTCAAAACTCCAACCTTTGACAACTCGAGGGAAAAAGATGACACATGCGACCACGAGAGGAAATGATTACAAAATATACGACCTTGCATGCTTTGGAATTATGATAACTAACTTGGATGACCTCACCTTTGTCTTTATCCATAAAAAAATTGACATCTCACACCGCTCTGTCAATCTCTGTAGAAAAAAAACCCAATTTCGTAGCGAAAACAGTTAAACTGCTGACAGATTCGCTATGGAACTGTCATGCAATTCTGTAACGAAATCTGTTGTTTTGCCATATAATTCACAATGAAACGATGTAAAACTAACAAGTGGATTATATTTTTGATTTAAAAGCGTGGGAGCGAAAACTAAATGATATGAGGTGGACTTGATTGATATGACAAAGCTTAGGGTGGGTTTAGACTTAGGGTAAACCCTACCACATGTATTTTTTTTTTAATTTCATGAAACTGACTATGAAACAACATGAACCTAGGTGAATGACATGTAAAGCCCTATCAATGAAAGTGTTAAGACTAATGAGTGATAACAACCCCTATATATAGCCAACACAGGTTATGTTTTTTGTTGAAAATGAGGGTTATTAGACAAATTAATCATCCCACAAATTCACCAGTTCTTGGGAGTGAGATTTTATGCGTCGGGTCTCTGTCAATTTGTAGGGCCATTAACCCTGGCCCACATGCCCACTTTGACCAGATCTAATTTCTCCATACGAGCTCGGACTGGAGTTTCTTGCACATCGTTGGAATCACGACGATGAGAACTTCGATCTAGACCTCGTTCGAGAGAAATCTGACCACTTTGAATTTTGAGCTATTATAAGCACTCTTTGACCTTTGTGTGTGTTTGGAGCCACCTAGATCATTCTTATTCCTCCTCTTCAATAATATATTCGATAATAATGAGACCACGAGGTATTCTATCTATAATAATAAGTTTTACTTTAGGTGAATGTGGAGGAGGAGAAAGGGCTATAATATATGAAGGAGACTCAGGTTCATAAATTTCTAGCTCAGTTAGTTATGTATTTGAAACTTCTCCAGTATCAGATTCTGATCTAACAAATTTGGTAACTACTGGTTCAGATTTAACTAAGTATATTTCTAATCCTTGAGTTTGATTCACTTCAATCTCATATTCTATAATAGTAGATGTTTGAGGTTGATATGAGGTTCCAGATCCTATTGATTTTGACCTTTTAGTTTTAATTTTTTCCAACTGACTCGGTGTATACTAAGGAGGTTTACCCTGCATTCTACGTAAATGTCTCAGTAAGTCAGCCATGATGAATTTTAATTAAGAATCCAAACAATATCAAAAAATCACACCTAAGGCCTCTAAAAAGTAAAAACAAAAAAATAACATGCGCTAATAATTCTAAGAGTTAAACCACACAAACAACCTTTTCACAACGAAATCACTAGTTGGTGATGAAATCCAACATCACAAAAATCAAGGTGAAAAGTATATATAGATAGATCGGGTGGAACCAGTTAACCTGACAACCTGCTTAATGAACACTATATGGTGCAAGTAAATCCACTTATTCCATCTCGAGTGACAATTACCCTCCGAAGAGGTCCAAGTGAGTCTAGTCAACGTTTTTTCTAGCTACAATAGAAACTTCCCCTCCGTCTCAAGGTCACCACTTACAAAAATTCAACCTAGGGGGATAGTCACATATCAGACATACGCGCAAGGGCGAAGTAACAGAGCTCAATACCCTTGAAAGTTCCTAAACATGGGTAATTTGAGGTTTACTTCCAAGTGACTCCCAAGTACCTTTCGACACCATTTGTAATGCGTGCAAACCACTCTATTGAAACCAATGAAGTGGGGTCGATCACTCCACTAGGTCTAATACGATCTCGTGCTTGAATCCCTTGTAAGAGGAGATTCCTAGAGCAAAATTGCAATAAATGGATTTACTCCCTACCACGAGATTCTATTATTTGTTTATAACTATGGAAAGTTAACTCACTTCCCTATTCCAAATCCCTACAACATGATCTGTGAAGGTAGAAATAGACCTAAAAATGTAAAAATTATGATTAATTTTATTAACGTTGTGTTATTAAGTTATTGTTTACTCAGTAGGTAGTGGATGTGAAACTGATGATATTATGACTTGACTCAAAAGACTCTAATGCAATCGAATATGAAATTGTAATATTTCCATTCAATGAATTCCTAATTATAGGAGAGTAAGAGTCTTTTTTATTTTCAAATAAAATGCAAAAACTCAAATTTCCCTAACATTATTTTCCATAAAACGCCAATTTTCACTTTGAGATAATTCAAATGCAGAAATTAAATCAAAACCTCAGTTCACTAAACAAGTCAAACAATGATGAAATGTCCTTTTACAAGCAATCACTCATCATTTTTCAAAATTCATGGAGAAATCAATCAAAAATTCGAAATCAATTCATTCTAATGAATGCCACTAAATCAATGATGTCTACAGTATAACTATGAACAACTTCAGTACTGAAAAAAAAAATATATATTTTCGTTTTGACTTCAGCAAAGGAACAAAATATCACAAAAGCACATAACCTTGAGAATTTTGAGATTCAACAAGAAAATGCAACACCCACGCCTAGTGCATTAAGCACCTACACTGGGGTGGGGCCCACAGGTGCTAAATTTGGTGCATGTCTATTTTAGTTATCCGTTAATTAAGATGGACAATAAAATGTAATCTAGTCTTAAAAATAACTTGTAATAGTTAACTGAGAGTGATAAACTTAGTTAGCTCATGGATTTCGAGTTAGAGGTAGAGGCATGCAAGTAATTCTAGTTGTAACAAAGTTCTAAGTGCGGTGGTGCATTAGTTTTGTAATCAGTTTAACTCAGTTAAGTGATTTAAACTCAGTTGTGCTAGTTGTAACTGTTTGATACACTAGTGAGAGATCAAGTGAATTAAATATTAATTAATTCACAACCAATGATCTCACATGCAACTGAAGATTTACTATTATTAGCTGCATGCATGTCAGATCGAGTGGAGACCAAGTTGAGATCTAGGTGAAAAGGAAGTTGACTATCAGTTGTAAGATTATTGGGTTGCACCCATGAAACCAAACACCCATTGGAATTCCCATGTTACTTGCGCAGTCAAGGAATGCCAAAATTCCTATTCTTTATCAATTGCATTCATCAGGGTTTGCGCAAGCAAGGCAGGCTGTCTGGAGGCAGTAAATTCGCTAAGTATTGGTCAGTCTTATGTATGATAGTGTGAGACAATTAGCTAAGTACTGGAGGGATCTTGTGAAAAGAGTTTGTATGTCATTGTTTCAGGATTCCATGTTGAATATACAATAGAAGATAGTGGGGTTTTGAGCAACAAGTTTTCCCTAGGAAATTATCTGCGTTGTGTTTGATTTTATTCTTCTTTACTTCATGTGATTGGCAATTGTGTTTTTAATTCTGCAAAATATTTGTAGAAGTGATTCAATATTTAACTTTATTACATTGTTAGATTGGATTGAATATAAGATATACATGCTTTTTGTATAATTTCTACATGGTATCAGAGCACAGGAAATCACAATTGTGAAGGAGGAGTTAATTTTATGGCTGGATAGAATTCAAATTTGCAGAAAGACTTTCTTGGTGCTACAGGTTGATTTAGGATCGAAATGGCGTTCAATGGCTTGAGGTTGGAGTATGCACTCGAGGGAAACTCAAACTATATTTCTTGGAAGGAAAAGATGGAGGCCGTACTCAAAGACAATGGCTTGACGGAATTCATTGACAATGATATTCCTAAACCCGTTGTGACAGATGCTACAAATCTTGATGCATGGCAAAAGAAAGTGGCAAAGGCGAGGAGAATCCTATTGGAGGGAGTACGAGACCACATTGTCTCAAGCCTCCATGGGAAATCCACACCATATGCGATGTGGAAGGCTTTGACGGATCTATTCAAGAGCAGCAGTGACCATAGTAAATTGGCACTCAAAGATAAACTCAGGAAGATCAAGATGGAGAAGGGCGACTCCATACCAAAATATCTAACAAATTTTTCCAATGTCGGGATGAATTGGGGAGTGTTGGTATAACTGTTGCTGATGATGATTTGGCGAGCTTGGCTCTCCTAGGACTTCCCAAGAGTTGGCACAGTTATCAAGACTCTATCAATGTAAGGGAAAAATTTCCAGATTGGGAACGACTGTGGTCGGATTCGGTGCAGGAGAATTTTAGACAGAACACCAAAGATGGATCTTCATCTAAGAATGAAGATGAAGAAGATTGTGCTTTGGCTTCCATGGTGAAGTGTTTTCACTGTCACGAGCATGGGAATTTTGCTACTAACTATCCACAAAAGAAGAAGAACAAGAAGGTTGGAGGATCTGCAGTTGGTGAAGCTTTGGCCTCACAATTTAAGCTTGACTTCTCATTGATCAAATGATGGTGTCAAGTGCATTGTGATCTGTGTGGTATTTGGATAGTGGCGCTTCCTTTCACACGACGGGAGACAAGGAACTTTTCAGTGACTTGGAGGAGAAGGATCTCCAGATGCATATTGAAATGGGCAATGACGGGCGGTACAGTTCTACCAGGATTCTGTTGTACGGTACAACAACACCCCCATTTTTAACTTGTTCACTTCAAATAATGGGGACCATTTCTATAAAATTTTAGCTAAGTGCCTTTTAAGATTTTTATTAAGTTAATTACCTCATGATTTTATTAATTTTTCATCTTATTTAGATTTTTGTTTTGATTGCTTGGTTGAAATCGATTTTTTATAAGCTTCTTGTTGACGCTTTTTTCACCTCATTTGGTCAACCGGTTTGTAAACGACACTCCTTTGAAGTCCAATCATTCATGTCGTTTGGGTTAAAAAATGCGTAAAATGTACAATATTCCTTTTTTTAATTAAATTAGTTCAATAATGTATTTAGTTTAAATATTAACCCGTAGGTAGTTATTACTAACATTTTTCATTTTTTTTATACAGCCAAATTATAAAACATCGGGATTTTAGTCATTTATTCTAATTTTCCAATCTTCAAATAAATTACTAATCTTGAAAATTTCAAAAATGACAAAGTGGCTGTAATTTAGATAGGCAAATCATCATTTTAGATCATTAAAATGAAACCAAAAAAAAAAAACTAATTTTTAACGTTAAATTTTAAATTAGTTAAATTAATTGTTTTATAATTAATTAAATTAAATTAAATTAAAATTTAATATAAAAAATAAATATAAAAATAAAAAACAAAAAAAATAAAAAATAAATAACAAATTCATCGCATCGGAGGATTTAATAAACATTCCATCGCATCGGAAGTTTTGATTACACACCCCGATGACCTCTTTCCCCGATCGCCAATGTGCGATGGCTAAAGAATCAAGCCACATAAGTCATCTGTTGCTTTTAAGTCTCAAACTCATTCATATGAGTAAATGGTAAGAATAGTATATGTTAGTTAGTGGTAGATGTAGTATTGATTTAATAACAAGTATATCGCATCGGAGGATTTAATAAACATTCCATCGCATCGGAAGTTTTGATTACACACCCCGATAACCTTCACTTTTCCGATGCGATGAGTTGTGACACGCTGATGTGATGAGTATTTGTTAGTATTAACGTTATGGTAAGTGGTATTAACGTTAGTGGTAGTGGAGCTTTAGTTTTATAATGAAGTGTTAGTTTTAAGATAATATAATGTTAACGTTAGTTTTAAAGTACATGTAATATTAGTTTATTATAGGTGTAATGTTAGTTTTATATTAGTATAGTGCACTGTTAGTAGTAGGTGTAGTGTTATAGTAAGTTAGTGATATGTTAGTTTTTAGGTTGGTTTTAGTATTAAGTCACTATATTAATGTTAGTGAGGTACTAATTTAATATTATGTTAATGTTAAATTTTAGATTAAAATCAATGTAGTGTTAGTTTTAATATTAGCATAGTTTTTAGTTTAGTATAGTTTAGTGTTAGTTTAGTTATTTTTAAATTAGATTAATTAATATTTAAAATATAATTAATTCATTTAAATTATAATTAATTATTAATTAGATTAATTTGTTTAGTTAATAATATTTAGTTAGATTAATATCAATTTAAATAATTAGTTTAGTTTATAATTAACAATTAAATTAGGATTAACTATTAGATAATTAGAAATTAATTTAGGATTAGATTTTTAATTAAAATTCTGATTTTTTTTAGCCCAGCAACAGAATTTCCAGATTTATATCAGATTTGACTTATCAACTTTGGAGGCTCATAAATTGAGTTTTAATTGGCCAAATGAGGCCCAGGACAACTCATTGGAAAGAGAAAATCAAGGAGAACATTTTTATGGAGGTTTCACTAACAGATTTGGTCATTTATTAGGTCAAAAATCAGGAAGAAAATCAAGCTCCGAATTTCTAAAACAAAATCATTTTCTGAGTTTTGTTTTCTTCATTTTTATTTTCCCAAGCCTCTTCTAATTGCAGATTCATGCATCAATAATATCCTTGGTTAATTAAAATCATTACGAGCATCAATAAGAAGCTCAAATTTCTTTTTTATTTATTTATTTAAATAGAATTTGATTGAATTTGTTTTAATGTTAGAGATAATATTTTGATTTTATTGTTGCATCTTAATTCATTTTAATTTCTTTTTTGCAGGAAAAATAATAGAAATGATATGAAGAAAAAGATCTCAATCAATGAGAA
This sequence comes from Pinus albicaulis, assembly GCA_034641835.2. Classification (NCBI taxonomy): domain Eukaryota; kingdom Viridiplantae; phylum Streptophyta; class Pinopsida; order Pinales; family Pinaceae; genus Pinus; species Pinus albicaulis. The sequence goes on from CM076577.1 coordinate 265,107,191, forward strand.
AGCTCCAGCAATTAAAGATTGCAATTTTTGAGCAAATAAAATTGGATTGGGCAGATTTTTCTTCAACAAACTCTCTTCTCAAAATACTTTTGGAAAGATTACAAAATGTAAATGGAGTTGCTCTCCTCTGCAATTCCATACTTCTAAAAGCATTTTTGTAATAGGAATTTAGAGTTGTAGATGGGGAGGAGAGAATTTCATATCTGAACATTATTGAGAGTTTTTTCTTTATATCTTGAATTATGCATGATGGGCAGAGTTTGCATTTTTGCAGCTCTATTTTTGAAAGAAGAAATTCAAGTAATGTAAAGGACTATTGGAGATCAGGATCAGAGAAGTGGATACAATTAACTGGTATTTTTGGCATTTTTGTATCAAATACCAGTTTCATTTTTATGTTAATAAAATTGTTGTTTCATTTTATTCATGTTTATGCATTTCTGTTGATATGGATAATTTGTCTCAAATTGTTATGTATCTCTGCTCTTATGAATTAAACTCTTATTTATGAGTAACCATTACTCATAAATATTTCTTATAAAACTGATTTATTAAATAGTAATGTGTTGAGAATTTCTTCCACATATTATTATTTAATTATTGGCTTGACTGATATGATAATTGATATCATTTTTGTGAATTTCTTCCAGAGTGTTGTTGATTTATTATTTCAGTCAAATGGTCTCAATAGAATGTGTTTTGGTATTCACAAATGTGAGCTAATCGAATTTCTTCGTTAGCTTGACATAAATTAAAAGCCAGACATATTTAAATTCTCATCATTTAATTATCTTGCTCTTAGTTGGGTTAGATCTATATCTACCTAATTGAGATAGGATTTAGATTAGTTTATTTTGCTTGCATTATAGAATAAGTTTGCATTTAGATTAAGTTCCGCATTCTTTTAAGTCCTCTTCTCAAAGAGGCAAAATCTTAGTTGTGGTTTAGCTGAACCCAAATCAGCTTAAGGGTCATTCTTCTTGTCTGATCATCAAGAAGAATTGACCTGATATCCCTATCTATTGATAGTTAAAGATACATCATAAACCAATAGAAATAGGAAAAAGGTAACTGGACCTAGTTAAACCAGTCAGAGCCACTATCACAAACGGATAAGGAGTTGTTTTAAGGTCCGGACCGGGTGGTTATCCCCAATGTTGATGCAGCGATTTTCGAGGCTTCAACATTTTTGGCGCTAGAAGGAGGGCCTGAAACTTGTTGTCTATTGGAGTCTTTTCAATTTTAACATTTTATTTAAATCACGATGGCTTCTCTTAAACTTCCAATTTGGAGTTGTATACATGGACGTGCATCTTCCAATACTCCACCCAAAGTGGTAAGACTCTTGTCTCGGGTAAAATTTAATGGTAAGAAAAATTCTTCTACTTTTAATCATGTCTTTCAATTTATTCAAAATGTTTCAAATTATGATTTTCAAGGAATTGATGAAGGAATTTTATGCAGAATTTTTACTCTCACATTTGCGGCAAAAGCTAGAAACTGGTGTAGAACTCTTCTGGTTGCCTCAATTCACAGTTGGAATCAATTTGTTACAATCTTCACTTGTAAATTTGACGGATACGATTATAAACAGGTATGCGATGAAATTGAATATCTACGAAGATTTGAAAATGAGTCTGTTAGAGATTTTAATATCCGATTTCATTTGAATTGTTTAAGATTTAAAGTTGAAGATAAACCGACGAAAGAAGAATCACTAGATTGGTTTGAATATATTTTCTCTCTTCCTCCCATTCCCAATCCATATGAAATTATTTCAAGCTTTGTTCCATCCCATTCCAACATAAATGAGAATTCCAATATGGATGTGCAAATAAATTATGATGAAGTAGTCTCACAAAGCTTAAAAAATATTTCTTATCAAATGCAAGAAGACAACAGTAGCAATTTTGGAGAAAGAGCTGCTTTGAAATCTGAAAATTACTCTACATTGAATTTAGAAAATCAAATCGCAAATCAACATGTACAAGCAGCAATCAAAGTGAATAATAAAATGCTAACTGTTGTACAAATTTCTGAATTTTTTCATGATGAACAAATGCCGAAAACAGAGCAACAAAGCAGCCTTCTTCAAGAAAGCATGAGTATATAATGGAATGATCTAGAATCTGAAATTTATAGTAAACGCAACGCACAAGATTTCTCTAACAGAGAAAATTTTGAATTCATTATTTCTGATTCTCGTTTTTCACTTTATCCTGATATTTTCTCCCCTCTCGGTATTAATGATATTTCAGAAAATAAAGATGATGATCTAAATGAATTACCAATAAGTTTTTATCAAGATAGAAAAAACAATTATTGATCATCCTTTTGCCATTAATGAACATGAATTTTTCATTCCTCCTTGTTTTGATATATTGAACGAAATCAAAGGGAATTCTAGAGAATATTGTGAGGTCATTTATGATAATTATTCTGACATCAATGATGTTGATTTCTGTTCTTCTCAAGAGAATCCTCATGATAAAATTCAAATAACATATGTGAATGAGGAACATTTCAATTTAGAAATTATTCCAACCAATCATCATTTTGGAACAACAAATTATCTTCATGATTTCACCATTCAAGAAAACATTCCAATTTATGATTTATATCATGATCAAACTCCCATTCCTGCTCATAATCATAATTCTCTTTCTAATTCACAAGTTGGAATTGGCAATTACTCAAATTCCATTATTCTGGCCAATCCTTGTGAAAAAGAAATTATTTCAAAACAATCCCAATTGTGTTGTAACATTAATTGTACCAATAGTGATTTCACTTTATTTTTTCTTTCACACTTATTTTGTTCAAATTTAGATTTGTTTTCTGATTTTATTTTTCAAATTTTTGGCACTTTATGCTGGCATATTGAGCGCTTTAATAATGAACACTCAATTGGTGCATTTCCCTATTGGGAAATTGAAGTTTCATATTATAATCATGAACATCAAAAGTTATTAATATTTCAATTTCAATCAATGTTAATGTTTTATCAAAAGCTTCTATCTTCCCAAAGGTAGTGTCAACAAGAGAATGTATTTTTACAATCTAGCAAGCAATCTAATCCAATTGATAATTTTCCATCTTATTTGACAGATTTCCTTCCATTTTTCATTAGCCTATTTGAAAATTGTTTGGAAAGTTTTCCTTCATGGAATATTGTTAATAGTTTAACACTTACACATAGCGTTAACAATTTTTTTAAGGCCTTTGAATTTAACACATTCATGGACTTTTAAAACTTTTCATTAAAAATTATTTACACCTTCATTTCATGTTCAACTTAATATGTGAGTAATCTTAGAATGTGAGCAGCAAGTATTAATATAATGTAACATCAGACTTAATATGAGAGCAACAAGTATTAAGCAGATGAGATAAACCATATCAACACATACACATCATGCACAGAGACACTAGATATAAGTGGAAACCCATAAAGGGAGAAAACTACATCTTATTATTGTTGTGATGCAAAGGCAAGCTCCAACTCCCTCTCGCCACTAATTTTTTGTAGGCACCGACCTACAGGAGGATCCTACCTCAATTCTGCAAGCTACAACTTGCAAGGAAGCTCCAACTCCCATCAATTTTTTGCAGACACCAACCTACAGGAGGCTCCAACCTCAGTCAGCTACAACTAACATTTTATCAAGCTACAAATTGATGTGGAAGCACCAAATCCCATCTATTTCCTGCAGGAGGCTCCAACCTCAGTCAGCTACAACTGACATCTATCAAGCTACAACTCGATAGGGAAGCTCCAACTTCCTTACTCTTTCAAAAGAAAACACTTGCTGATTTACCTTAGATATTAGCTCTGTTCTGTTCCTTCTTTTCTGTTGTCCATCAGTCCTCATATCTGCCTTGTATCATCTCTACATCTTCTCATATTCTCTATCAGCTCCTCCTTCTTCTTTGCCTCACTGCTTCATTTCTGCATTCTCTAACCTCCTAAACTCTCTATGCATATCAAGGTGATATCATTTATAGATATTTCCCTATGACTGTTTGTATTCCTCAGGGAATTCGAAATGGAAAGCCATGCCTCTTTGCCTTCTGCCTTCTCATTTCTTTTACCAGCTCATCAGAAAAAAATACAACAATATGTACTAATTTCAATATTCCAGTGGGATTTTTGTTTTCCTCCAGAGACTTGCCAATGCATCACAAACAATATAAAATCAATTACAACATTTACATTCACATTTCCAGTTACATAAAATAGTTTCACTCAACCCTTTTTATGGCCTTTGGCTTTGCTGGTTTTGTCTTTTCTGCTGTTGTTAGGTAACTGCTCTGCATACCTCTGCTGTTCACTGCCTTTTCCAGTTTCTGCACACTCTCCTCCTTTCTGTGCATGTACACCTATCAACTGTAATTGTGTATCTGTTGCATATATATCTGTTTTACAATTTTAGCTCCCCAATAACTCTCAAGGTATCATGCATACATTAATCATTCAAAAGGGTCCTCAATCTGTCTAATCTGGGCAATTTCAATACTTTTTAATTTCTGCACTGGCAATTTGAATAAATGTTGAAGCTGCTCCATCAGAGGTTAAAATCATTGTTGTAACCCAATTAATTTTATATCTAGGCATAATATTTTCATTGCGGAGGCTCCTTGATGCCCGGGCTACACTCAATCTCCTGTCTCTATGCATATACAAAAATGCACTCCAAATTTCCTCTACATAATTTTAAATCTGGGTCAACAGTAAAAATATGTGGAAGCTCCTCTCTTGTTAATCTATGGTTATGAACCATACAATACACTCTCTTTCGGGGTTTCTCTTATCAACTATATGAAAATTCTCCTAAACCCAAATATAAGATTTAATGTGCGCCCAACGCACAACTCATTTCATGCAGGTTTGGCGTTACATATATTATATATACCAACATATATATATATATACTCCCGCACATGAAATATATTATCAAAACCCATAACATAACGGTCCACAACATATAACATATATTTTGACCTGTTGCCTTGGGTTTAAACCTTAGCATATTATAACACAGGAAACAAATCATACCAAGACCGCAATCATATGTAAAGGTCGGATTTAACATAACCATTATACATATACCTCATTATATATCATGACCTCTGTTCGATTAATTGGAACATTATAAAAAAACCCCCAACAATATTATATTGACATTCTCCAAGTCAAGGCTATAACCACTGATATAAAAACCGATCCCATTTAACATTGAATCTCACCATATATTCGGGCCCCACAACCTCACTAACATACCCGTGCGTAAATGTCGAACGATCCAACGATCCCCGTTATGTCACGCTCCAAACTCAATCGGACTCGAGCCTTAAACGCATATCGTGGTTTTTCAACGCTCCTGGATAATCTCAGATTTGGCGCGATGTAAGTGGTTTCTCAAAACCACCCTTGGCTTATGTGTCAAGCATCGGGATGATCATGTTTTTTCACCAAAATTCATTTACCACTTTACAACTACGCGATATCGCCGTATTTGTGTCCCCGGTTTTTTTTATCGCGCTTTCGCTCTGGGTTTCGCTTATTTACTCAAGGTTCCGTCCGACCAACACGCGAATTTTGACTTATTCCTCCTAGCTTGTTTTCTTCACATGTTATAATCTTCACTACAATCGCCAACCATTAACAAAAAGTGGATTTACACGGTGCATAAAGTATTACTAATTCCCGAAAGAGTATTACTAACCTTTTCAAATGTAATGGTAAGTAAATCAATACATAATGTATGGAATGAATAACATCACATTCATATATACATATATTCCAATCCTAAACAGGTGCCCAAGATCGGAGGGTTCATAGTGAAACTGATTGCTGGGCAGTGAGAACAAAGGATAAATACTCAGCAATTGCCTTTCCTTCTTCTTCAGACTCGCTGTCATAGCCTACTACTGGATCTCTAGTCAAGCTATTTACAATATCTTTTTCCATCTCCTTATCACACCCTTGCCCTTGTCCTTCCAAGGGTGCACTTTCAGGCTGTCTAGAAGCACTCAAACCTGCGCCAGAATTTTGGAGTTGTTGAAGAAGCCTGCCTATCGCTTCTTTCCTTGTACCTGTTGGTATTCTGAAAGATAAGTGAAAGAGTATTACTAACTCTTTCAACAAAACCCTGTTTTGACCCAATTTGGATACACGGTTCGATAAATGATTGTAACAGTCCACGCAGGATCCAATCTATAACTAAATATTAGTCCTTTGTAAAACCCACCACAAATCTCTTGAACTCGTTCATTATATCAATTGAATACAAGTGCTCTGTTCAAAAACTGGGGGTAATTTCAAACATAATTCAAACAATGAATGCCAACTTATTCAAAACATATCCAATCTCATTGCATACCATATGGCTCAAAGATAAAATTTAACTCAGAAATCGAGTTCTTATATTAACATACATAATTAAATGGATTTATATTATCAACAAACCCTTGTCCTAAGTAGTGTGTATGGGATAGCATTATACACACCAATTACATAGTCTCCCATAGATACACATGAATCTCTAACTCTGGTCCTTTTCAAGATTAATGCTAACCCTGCACTTAATCATCAATTCCTCCACCATATACATGATTCACAATTTAAATCCCTTTGTACAGAGTTTACACTGGCCACAAACACTGACCACTCTATTCATACTTTCATAAACAATTCCAACAGTCAATACTATCATAAACAATTCCAACAGTCAATACAATTCAAATACCAGTTTCTCATTATATATATGAAATAAAATACCTCTACTCCTTTACTGATGCTGCTCCTTGATTGATCTTTCTGCTGCCTCTGCTACCTCTCAAAATGACCCTTCTACAACTGCCTCTGCTTCTTTGCTATCCTCTGCTCCTTGACTGAATAAATCTCTACTTCTTTGCTATCCTTTGCTCCTTGACTGATGTTTCAGGTGCTCCTCCTTTGTCATCTCCTTTGCTATCAATGACAACATTTCCAATAGTCTCCCCCTTTGGCATTGATGGCAATACTCCACCAATACTCTTCTTTTTGTTTCTTTTCCTCCCCCTTTGACATCAATGGAAAAGGGTTGCACATTTCCTAGTGTGCTTTCTATCTCTTCATTTCCTCTCCTGAGATGTGTTTAGGCCTTCTGCTTTTGATTTTTTATACCTTGCTGCTCCAGAATGGTGTTGAGAGAACACTTTTGAGTCTTATTGAACTTTAATATACACTGTAAATTGATGCAATTCAAAGTACAGATTCCTTTCACTTGTATAAAGTTGAAAGTGTAGAATAGAACACCTTGTACCAGCCTTGTCTAATCAAAGATGCATCTTGGATCAATACTTAAGGATTGTGAATGCTCCATGTGACATATCAAGCTTGCTTCAACTATTCTTCAGTCTATATTATAATCTTCACTAGAAATCCATATATGTTGAGGAAGATTGTAGATGGAATCTGTCTTTTTCTGCAATATTCATCTGCAGTACAACATCTGTTCAAATTGTGATAATGCCAATATATCTTTTATAGTCGTGGTTCACTTTTCTTGCCTGTTGGTGATGATATGAGCTAGGATGCTGATACCAATTGGTAATGATATTACTCTTAGAGACTGAAAGGTCCTTGTTGCAGATGTAAAAAATGAATCAAACCGGAGCTTACAGTTTATTGTGAGAATAGGCAATATATTTCCTTCTTGTACAATGTATTTTAAAAACAAACCCTTGAGGCTAGATACATTCGGTGTATTAGTCAATCTTACTTATCAATCATGCAATTTATTTATGACATAAGGAGGTATGTATGTCAATGATCAATCTCTCTTTTAAAGGTGAATTACAAACAAATCCTTTATGCTGAAGTAGGGTTTGGATTAATTAATAAAAGCCTTTTGAGCTTCAAATGGTAATCACAACTAGTCCTTCAAGTTTTAGATACTTTAACTGTTCTATCATGATGATCTTCCACACACACATATTTAAGATGTTTAATTGAAAACTCAACAACCAGACTTCACACAGTTTTATGGTTGATCTTAAGGAAGAGGCCTTGAAGATATATGTGTACTGACTTCTGGAAGGCATGCAATTATATATAGAAAAAATACTGCTTCAATGCTTCATACAATGTTTCAAGTGTAAACAACATACTGATCCTTTAGCTCTTTTATTGACCTTTTAAATCTTGAATAATGTAGATAGCACTGGGATATTACCTTGATGTTCTTTTGCCTTAATCCTTTTATCCTGAGGACCTGTACCACATTGCTACTCCACTGATAACACCTGGTATTATATTGATAGGCATGCTACTTGTACCTAAATGCCAATTGATACTGCTTTGATAAACCATGCAGAGATTTCACTTCATTTTGCACATTAACCCATAATTAAGACAGTCTTCATGAATTCTACTATTGAGCTTTCCATTGTTCACACCAACAGTCATCAATATCCTGAATTTGATCTTGGCATCTTTAACCATTTGCTTATTCTGCCACTTTGTTCAAAGGAATGTCACTACGTTTTCCTTTCTAAGACTGCTCCAGAATCATTGCAGCTTTAAGAATCAATTCAACAGTTCTAATATAAAGATCTTTGGGAAGGCATATTCACTTTATTTTCTATGAATCTTCATGGGCTGATCACTCAAAGATTTATTACTCACTTAACTACATTCTTCCAAGGGGACTTTTCATAGATACTGTTCATAGATGAAATATGTAATGAAAAGATGATGGGCACTTTTCTTACTCATCCTTCTTAATGTGATTCATTTGTTAATTCTAGCAGTATGATGCACAATGTGATCATCACTAAATGTGTTGATGTCTTCTTACCTTACATGTCCATGGCTGAAGTTCCCTTATATCATCATGGCTGCTTTCTCTTTTTCCATCAATCTGCTAACGATAGAGTGCTTCAGGTTTTCTTCTTCCTATATAGTTCTCTATTAGAGTAATTGTCCTTTCACTTCCTGATCTTATGACGGTTCTGATTTCATGGAGCTCTTATTAGCCTACTTTTGTGGGGAATATTTATGAACTGCTCTCCCCCTGGAATGTTGCTTTATATTTATCACTGTTTGGATATTTGCTTTGTTTTCTAGAGTAGCTCCCCCTAAGACTATGCTAGATTCATTATGTTATTGAGATAATAGGCTCCCCCTTTCTCTTTTCCTTCCATACTTTATTGGGGTTCTTCATAATGTCTGCACTTCTTTTAGATTCATAGATTTGTTTTGATTCCATCATCTGTCTAGAGTTCTTCAAAGTATATGGCAGTTTCTAGTCCTTTGCTTTGTGACCAAGTTTGAGGCATACATAACATCTTACTTTGCCAAGGTATGTTTGAGTTGATGTATAATATTTCATTCCCCTTTTTTAACACAATTTACAATCAACAGATTTATGTCCAAAATTATTGCATGCATAATAGTATCCATGGAAATGATTTGTGTACCTGGTGAAAGATTGTTCTTTCAATTTTCTTGCTTGAGGGGTTCTTCTCATTTTCTGCATCCTTTGCTGGTTGGACTGGATTTGCTTTGTCTTATAATATGTTGCACTATGTCCAGGCTTGTGAGAAGAAAAACATGTGATATTTTTCATAGGAGGAAAGAACCTCCTTTGACATCTTCCAAATTTATTCAATTCATCTTCAGGAGTGTGAGAGCCCTTTCCAACTGACTGTTTCATCCTTTCATTCTCTGTCCTACCATGTTGCTGCTTGATCCTATTTGTTTCTTCACAGATCTTGTTCTTGCCGGCTTATATTTTTGTAGGAATCTGCTGAGCTGCATCACTGTCCTTTACTGCTTTTACAAAAATGGCATTCCTGTTATCTTCAACCTTGGACTTGTTGGTTTCTCCTTCATATCCTATCCCAGCCTTTATGTCAGGTGACCTTTGAGAATTGAGAATTTGGTCCAACTGCCTAGAGCTTTTCATTAGAGTTGTATTCATTAATAGTTCTCTTTGGGATTTTTCTAAGTTCTTTCTTAGGCTCACTACTTCTTCTTCCAATCTTTCACATTCCAGACTTTTCTCTCTCATTTGTTCCAGCAGAGTGTCTTCTACTTTCTTTGCTTCTTCAAGCTGTGTCTTCAGACCAATAATTTCGGTCTTATCTTCATATTCTTTCTTATCACATATTTTCATCAATGTTCTAAAGTATTTTTTTTCATTATTCAATATTTCTATTTCAGTTAAGGCTGCATCATGTTTGGTTTTTTCTTCAACTGTAATTTTTTTCAGGGAACTGACTTCCATTCACACTAGCAGGTACTTCATTTGATGGAACATCTTCCTTTTGACATGAATTTTTCTTCTTCTTACTTCTCTTCTCCTTCTTGACAATGCAATCTTCAATGTCTACTCCATGCATGAAATGCAATCTGTCCCAGATTTCTTTTGCAGAGGTTAAATCCATTATTAACTCAAGATCCTTGTTATGAAGATTGTTGAATATCACACATTTTGCCTTGGCATTCCTATGTTGTTCTTGCACCGAGGGAGAGTCTGTGTAGTAACCATCACATAAAAGTTTCCATACCTCAGGTTCATAAGCCAATAATCCTGTTTTAACCTTATCTCTCCATTCAGGAAAGTTTGTTGTACTTAACACAGGTACATTTTGATAGTACATGACTCAACTAGATCTCCTTCAAGCTGTTAGGCTTACACCAAAGGAACCTGCTCTGATACCAATTGTTGAACCCTTAGTTAAACTGAGAGGGGGGGGGTGGGGGGGTGAATCAGTTTAACACATTCATGGAATTTTAAAACTTTTTCATTAAAACTTATTTACACCTTCATTTCATGTTCAACTTAATATGTGAGTAGTCTTAGAATGTGAGCAGCAAGTATTAATATAATGTAACAGTAGATTTAATATGAGAGCAACAAGTATTAAGCATATGAGATAAACCACATCAACACATAAACATCATGCACAGAGACACCAGATATAAGTGGAAACCCATAAAGGGAGAAAACCACATCTTATTATTGTTGTGATGCAAAGGCAAGCTCAACTCCCTCTCACCACTGTTTTTCTGCAGGCACCAACCTACAGGAGGCTCCAATCCTCAATTCTGCAAGCTACAACTTGCAAGGAAGCACCAACTCCCTTCAATTTTCTGCAGGCACCAACCTACAGGAGGCTCCAACCTCGATCCAGCTACAATGACATTTATCAGCTACAACTTGCAAGGAAGCACCAACTCCCTTCAATTTTCTGCAGGCACCAACCTACAGGAGGCTCCAGCCTCAGTCAGCTACAACTGACAGCTATCAAGCTGCAACTTGATAGGGAAGCTCCAACTTCCTCAATTTATCAAACTGAATGTTTGCTGATTTACCTCAGATATTAGCTCTATTCTGATTTCCTTCTTTTATTTGTCCATTAGTCCTCATATCTGCCTTTATCATCTACATCTTCTTAGATTCTCTCGACTCCTCCTTCTTCTCACTCGACTCCTCCTTCTTCTGCCTCCTTCATTTCCGCATTCTCTAACCTCCCTAACCTCTCTACTTATATAAAGGTGATATCATTTATAAATTTCATTATGACTAGTTTGTATTCCTCGGGAATTCGAAATGAACTGACCATGCCTCTTTATATGCCTTCTCATTTATTTTACTATAGCTCATTATAAAAATAAATAAAAATAAAAAAATAAAAAATAAAAAAATAAAAAAAATAAATAAATAAATAAAAAATTTAAAAAAAAATTAAAAAAAAAAAAAAATATATATATATATATATATATATATATATATATATGTACTCATTTCAATATTCTAATTGGGATTTTGTTTCCTCCGAGAGACTTTGCCAATGTCACAAACAATATAAAATATTCACAAGCATTTACATTCACATTTCTAGATACATAAAACAATTTCACTGAACCCTTTTTCTAGCCTTTGGCTTTGCTGGTTTTGTCTTTTCTGTTGCTATTAGGTAACTGCTTTGCATACCTCTGCTGTTCACTGCCTTTTTCAGTTTCTGCACACTCTCCTGCTTTCTATGCATGTACACCTGTCAACTGTAATTTTGTATCTGCTGCATATATATATGTTTTACAATTTTAGCTCCCCAGTAACTCTCAAGGTCTCATGCATACATTAATCATTCAAAAGGGTCCTCAATCTGTCTAATCTAGGCAATTTCAATACTTCTTAATTTTTGCACTGGAAATTTGAATCAATGTTGAAGTTGCTCCATCAGAGGTTAAAATAATTGTTGTAAACCAATTAATTTTATATCTGGGAAGAATATTTTCATTGCAAAAGCTCCTTGATGCCTGGGCTACACTCAATCTCCTGTCTCTATGTATATACAAAAATGCACTCCAAATTTCCTCTACATAATTTTAAATCTGGGCCAATAGTAACACTATGTGGAAGCTCCTCTCTTGTTAATCTATGGTTATGAACCATACAATACACTCTCTTTCGGGGTTTCTCTTATCAACTATATGAAAATTCTCATAAACCCAAATATAAGCTTTAATGTGCGCCCAGTGTTCAACTCATTTCGTGTAGGTTCGACGTTACATATATTATATATACCAACATATATATATATATATATACTCCTGCACATGAACTCTATTATTAAAACCCATAACATAACGGTCCACATCATATAACATATATTTCGATCTATTGCCTTGGGTTTAAACCTTAGCATATTATAATGCAGCAAACAAACCATACCAAGACCACAATCATATGTAAAGGTCGGATTTAACATAACCATTATACATATATCTCATTATATATCATGACCTATGTTCGATTAATTGGAACATTATAATAAAACCCCCAAAAATATTATATCGACATTCTCCAAGTCAAGGCTATAACCACTGATATAAAAATTGATCCCATTTAACATTGAATCTCACCATATATTCGGGCCCCACAACCTCACTAACATACCTGTGCGTAAATGTCGAACGGATCCAACAATCCCTGTTATGTCACGCTCCAAACCTCAATCAAACGGACTTAAATGCATATCGGGATTTTTTCAACGTCTGGGAGTTAATCCTCCAGATTTGCACGATGTAAGTGGTTTCTCGAAACCACCCTTGGCTTATGTGTCAAGCGTCGGGATAGATCTCATTTTTTCACCAAAATTCGTTTACCACTTTACAACTACGCGATACCACCGGTATTTGTGTCCCTAGTTTCTCTTATCACAGTTTCGCTCCGAGTTCCGCTTATTTACTCAAGGTTCCGTCCGAATCTCCACGCGAATTTTGACTTATTCATCTGGCTTGTTTTCTTCGTTTGATGTTATGAATAACTTCACTACCATCGCCAACCATTAACAAAACAGTGCATTTACACGGTAGACAAAGTATTACTAATTCTTGAAAGAGTATTACTAACTCTTTCAACAACAGTAATGGTAAGTAAATCAATACATAATGTATGGAATGAATAACATTGCATTCATATATACATATATGCCAATCCTAAATAGGTGCCCAATATCGGAGGGTTCATAGTGAAACTGATTGCCGGGCAGTGAGAACAAAGGATAAATACTCAGCAATTGCCTTTCCTTCTTCTTCAAACTCGCTGTCATAGCTAGCCTCTTTGGATCTCCGATCGGGCTATTTCTGATATCTTTTTCCATCTCCTTATCACGCTGCTTTGCCCTTGTCCTTCCAAAAGGGAGCACTTTCGAGCTGTCTGAGAAGCACTCAAACTGCGCGAGAATTTTGGAGTAGTTGAGAGAACTGCCTATCACTTCTTTCCTTGTACTGGTGGTATTCTAAAGATAAGTGAAAGTATTACTGCTCTTTCAACAAACCTTGTTTCGACCGATTTGGATTCACTGATGAGTCGATGATCATAACGGTCCACGCGAGGATCCCGATCTATAGCTGAATATTAGTCATTTTTGCATACCATATGGCTCAAAGATGGAATTTAACTCAGAAATCGAGTTCTTCTATTAACATGCAAACTTACATGGATTTTTATTATCAAAAAACCCCTCTTCTAAGTACTGTGTATGGGACAACATTATACACACCAATTACAGAGACTCCCATAGATACACATGAATCTCTAACGCTGGTCCTTTTCAAGATTAATACTAACCTTTACTTAATAATCAATTCCTCCACCATATACAGGATTCACAATTTTAAATCCCTTTGTACAGAGTTTACACTGTCCACAAACCCTGACCACTCTATTCATACTTTCATAAACAATTCCGGTAGTCAATACTATCATAAACAATTCTGACGATCAATGCAGTTACGTCCCCAGTTTCTCCTTCTCTATGAAAATCCATCTACCTGCTCCTTGGCTTGTTGCTTGCTCTTTGATTGATCTTTTTCTTGCCTTGCTGCCTCTCAAATGACCCTTCTACAACCCCGCCTCTTCTTTGCTATCCTCTTGCTCCTTACTTCTCTTTTACTTGCCCTCTGCTACCTCTCTTTTTCTTCTTAACTCCTTGAGCGTGTTTCAAGTGCTCCTCCTTTGTCATCTTTTCCATCAATGACAACATTTCCAACGAGGTGGCTCTCCACATGAAGGTCACATCCCAGATGTACATATAGGGACTCCTAAACATAAAACCACACACATCAACTCTAACTGCATCTAATTCTACTTGATGAATAAAGTAAGCACCAAGAGAAAAATTGATTCTATGTTGTTTAGTTACCTTTATCTTTGCCTCCTTGTGGAACCATCCCAATTGATGCGGGATAGGATGGTCATGAGTCTCCAATCCCATTTTCGTAAGAATATATGCTACTATGGGATTCACTTGTGATATTGAGTTGAATAATGCGTCACTTCTTGTTTTCTTGACCTATATCCTTATATGGAAGATTTTGGTCATCATGTTGTTGAAGGCTACATAGATTCAACCCCTTCTCTATTGGTGTGTAGGTAATATTCTCATCCATGCCCAAGGTACTTTATACCTGATTACTTGACTCTATGTCCATGATATTTTTTTGCTTAATATCTTCCTTTTGGTCCTTTGGGTTGAGATTTGGATGCAACTTCCAACACTTCTCCTCTATATGACCATAAATGTTAGACTAGTTGCAGTGATTGCTAGGATCTTTGCATTGGTAAGTTATGGCTATTGTTGATTTGGAATCTCTGATAATATTTGATTTACCAGAATTATCGAAGATGTTTTATTTAGTTGATGATAGCATAAATGCATGAAATAAAATGTAAAAACGATGTTCAATCACATAAAGAATAAACAACATAAAGGAGATCATGAAACCATGCATGCAAAAGTTTGATAACAGAGTTCATCCAATATGGACTACGTCTTTGGGCCCTAGTTCAATAGTGGGGAGGTCACTTCATTGATCTCATCAAAATAAAGGAAATTACATGGAAAAATACATCATTAAACCTCCATTTCGGGGAATGAATTGAAGTTTTACTACTCAAATTGCAACTGAATCACAACATTAGTAGATCAGTCTTTTCCTCCTAAGACTTTTGACCAGTAGATTCGTCAGTTTGTAAAAACATAAATTGTCAAGCATGATAGTGTTTTGGAGGAAGAACCCCTCTATATGATAAGGATACATGAATCCAGTGAAGTTTTTCCCTTTCGAGGGTGCATATTGAAAACCTTTTTTTTTCCATGGGAGATATGGAAATAATCCTGATGCAATAAGGAAAGACAAAAGAAAGGAAATAGTCATGGGTCGCAAAGCGAGACTAAAGTATACCATAAAAGGAAATTGAAAGGAAGAGTCAGAGTATTTCAAAGAGCTCATAGAGGTTCTTGTTATAGCTAAGGTACCTAAAAAACAATAAGATGAAGAAGAACAATTCAAGGATAAATGGATTGGGATGGATCTAGTAACACTTCCAAATTCACTGGTAAAAAAATTGATTTTTGCGTTGACAAAATGCAAACTTTTCTTTGATGTAAAGAGTTGATTGAGTATTGGTACAATAATTAATATGATGACACATGTGATGCTTTAGTAATGGATCTTATAAAATAAGCATTGGATGATATTTTTCTTTCAAGATAACAAAAGCTACATATTCGTAGGAAGAAAGGAAAATCTTGGAAGAAGAATTTGGTACAAAGGAAAGTGACATGCAATAGCGAGGTGTGTCATAGTTTGTTGAAGAATCAATAAATAAGTCAGTTGTAGGTCTAAGAGTAGTTGAGCTAGTCAAGGAGGACAACAAAGCTTAGAGAATCCCATTAAAATGTGGATGATTCTTGTGAATACTGTAAAAGTGAAATACATTATGTAGACATGCATATGGATGGAGAAGACACATAAAAGATTGCAAAGACATAAATTTAAGCCTCTAAGTGTGTCACATAGCAAGAGCATATAAATTCTCAAGAACTCCACTGTAACATGGATGGTGAAGATGATAATGAATCCCACTATGATGAGACACATGTGGATGATGAAAACCAAGTGAGCATTGAATTGGTGAATCCAACAATAGACCTTGTTGATGAATTTGGTGAAGTTGAAATT
Organism: Pinus albicaulis; assembly: GCA_034641835.2. Taxonomy (NCBI): domain Eukaryota; kingdom Viridiplantae; phylum Streptophyta; class Pinopsida; order Pinales; family Pinaceae; genus Pinus; species Pinus albicaulis. Next base: position 265,123,716 of record CM076577.1, read on the forward strand.
GTTAATGAGCACATGCATGCTCGAATATCCCACCATAGAGTGGGTGGAAATTATGCTAATGACATTTGTGGTCTCTTTATTGAAATAGGGATTGATTTTGGAAATATGGAAAGTTCCATGTTTTATGAAGAATAGAAGGTTGAACTTGCCACAATAGTAGAAAGTTATGAAGAAAAATTTGGAATTGCTCATGAAGTAGTGCATGAACTAGAAACAATTGAGTTTGGCATAAATAAAGCTACCAATGGAGTAGCAAGTGGTTTAGTGGATCTAGAAATTACAATTGTTGATGTTAACTTTGATGAAGAACAATTAATTGGTGATGAGTGGTTGCACATGATGAAACACAAAGATCTCATTGATATGTTTTTATTTGGTGAGAGAAGCCCACTTGTGTCTAGAAACCAAGTGGAGGAAAACCTATTTGCAATAGTATAGGTTCGTACAAAAGTAGAAAATGAATATTATGATGTAATGATAGAGGACGGGAAGGCAGATAAGGAAGAGGAAGAGGAGAAAGTTGTCACTACAAAGCATAACGAAGTTGTTTTTAACATTGATTTTGAGTGTGTAGGTAAATAGGATGGAAGCCTAGTTATAGTTATAGTTGAAAGAGAAGACAGAGAAAAAGATGCTGTAAATGACATGGAAGTTTTTAAAGAAAATGAAAAAATCATTGAAATAACCTTTCAGCAATGGATTCAAGAAGAGATCAATTTATGTTATCAATAAATTTGGTAGACAAAAGATCGGGAATATGGAGTGCAAGAAGCAGAGTGAAGTTCACAGGTTGAAGATGAAGACTTGTGGCAACAGTCCATGAGTTAAAACTGTAATGCATCCTCCCAAATTTATCCCCTTCAGAGGGTTGCCTAGGGTAAGCATGAGTTGAGGGTCACTATGATAAGACTCAACCTCCTAGGTGACCTTACAAAAATGGAGTCGACAGCTTAATACCTTACTGGCTTCCCTTAGGTGCCACAGGACCTCCAGGAGTAACCAAACCCCTCAAAGTGTGCAACCCCTGAGACAATTCACTTTTTCCCAGACCTAGAGCTCCAGTTACTGTCAGGCCCTAGAATTGTTGTATCTAATGAATCTTTGTTCCCATATGATGCCTCGCTTATTCCCTAGTTTATGAACCTCTATCTTTCACTTATACATTATTTTCATGCAATAGTGAATATTTACATTTGATTTTCATTTTATACCTTAGATATATGCATTTCTTAATATTGATGTTCATTAAATGTTGTTAATGCAGGTCCTAGACTCCATAGAGATCCTGCACCATAATGGAAGTATATGGGGACCACTCGATCATATGAGCTTTCCACAAAGGAAAATGATAGATGAAATATGTTCATCACTATCATTTTTTACAGTCATAGTTGCACTTTTATTTCATTGGCATGTTCCTGCACTAAAGAGCAACAATCCTGCACTAAAGAGAAACCAATTTGGGGATTTGACATCTTAGCACACTTTCAAAGAAAATCGAGGAATTGTTTTGTCCAAAATAATTCCTTAACACCTACAGATGAGTTGGAATACACCCAAGTTGCATGTGTGGTTTTTTAGAAGAAAATAAATAAATTTTCTCAAAATTCGTATAGTTATCAAATTTCCAACTTTGACCTCAATTTTCGTGCATATGGAGGTGTATCTAAAAAATATGAGCACATGGGTTTTTTCCCAATATAGAAAATTATCTAGAACCAAAACCTTTTACAAAAATTTTCTATGGTTAGGAAGACACACGAGGTTCTTTGAGGCAATTTGGTAAAAAATTGCAATTTTTCCAGAATTATAGGATCTTGTTGAGATTTGGAGAAAATGGAATTTTTCAGTTTCTCATACACTAGATCTCGATTTATTGGTTTGGAATATTGCTACAATTTACCTCCACCAATGGAAAATTGTTTGATCTTCATTTAACTTATTTTTTATTCAGTTTGTAATGTAAAAATTTGTATATAAACAAGGTTGTGGCTCCAAGCCTAACTAACAGAGAACAAGCCATACATGTACTCTCATGTTGTTGGATTAAGTTTTTGGGGTTCTACCCCCTTCCTCCGATCAACTGGAGCTGGACTACTGAAGCTTGTGATGTATTAAATACTGAGATTTCCATTAATCAATGCCAATTTCCACTTCCATATTTGCCTAATCTTGTTACTAGTTTATATTACTTTGTAACTTCACTTCTCCTTAAGAGGGAAACGAGTAAGTTGGCTAAGGCCCAACCAACCCAACTTCTTCTCCCTTGTTTAGTTAAGCATTGTGTGATTTATTTTTTGTTGAATATATATATATATATATATATATATATATATATATATATATATATATTCCTTGTGTGAATCTATAAAATGAATTGTTATGTCTTATATCAGTTTTGCATAGTATTTCTAGGCTATCTCTTAGAACTCCACTTTACGAAGCCATCGGGCATGAATGGTTTAGAGTGATGTTACCAAACCTAGGAGAAGATAGTGTGTCTTTTAAATATTTCTTTGCACTTTTTTATTTGATTCTTATGCATAGAAGTCTTCTATCTGAAATCATTTATTTACTCTTTTAAAAAAGACATGGATTCTATAAAACTGAATTGGAGATTCCTGTGTGACAAGAATGCTGAATTTTGTGGATTTCGTTGAAACTAAGGTCAACTTTGAAAGGGATGATTGCTCCATTTGAAACTCTTGTTTTATTCTCGAATGATTTGAGCTAAGTAAAGCACATATGGAGTGGTTTTCATATTATACACAAATCATAGAATTGTATTGTGAATATACTCTCTCGTTAGATATATATATATATATATCGGTGCGAGAGACAAATTGTATGCATTTTCCTTTGTTGGAAATATTATTTGTTGATAGAGTTCAAACCTGGATGTTTAAAAAGTGAATAAAAAATGCGAGCATTAAGTTTACACAAAAAAAAACCTCACGGTCGTAAATTTCATTTTCCCAACGGTTGCATAAAATTTTATAAAAGTTCAACATAACTGTTAGAAATTTCGACCGAAGTTTTGAAATTAATTTGGCCGAGCTAATTCTGTTGTCATTTACATTGATGGCGTGGGTAAACACATTTTTGGCCGGAGATGGAAAACCGGCGGCCAAAATTTCGGCCCCGGTAATATTCGGTCGAACTATTAGTTCAACCAAACTTTCTTATAAATATACCGGCCCCCGGACCGCAAAAATCTTCCGGTTAGTTACCGTTGTGTTGCTATGTTTTTGTCTCGCTACTATGTTGTTTTCTCATTGCTTTTTTTTTGTCTCGCTCTCTTGTTTGTGTTGCGTTGTTTAGATAGTTAGGTGCTTGCTGTTGTTGTAGTGCCCTACTCTAGTTGACTGATAGTGATATGAATTTTAACAATTTAGTCCTAAGACCCACACTTTATTATTTGAGGACCTCAGATTGAGGATCCGGACACATGACTCTATTATTAGTGGACTTGATGGTTATGTATGTCTTTATTGATACTATGATGGATATGCATGTTCTCGATTGATATCATGATGATGATAGATTTTTATGGATAGATATGGTTTCTATTGATGTTACGATGATGATGCCTTTGATGGATATGTTAAATTACCATTGATGTGATGAGTATGATAAACATGATGGATGTGTACCATAGGTTAGCCATTTACATTAGTTCTGATTCAAATAAATAATGATGTGAAGGAATAGGTCATGTTGATGGTTCTATTGTGATAATGACTAACACTGAGAGACTTTGTTACTGATGATTATTGAGTATGACAGGAAACCACCAGAGGCACTCGCATATGATGAGCTGACAGCATCTGGTTTGATAGAAATAAATATTTTGTATTTGAACTTCTATGTTCAGTGTGAGACTTGTTATATATTTACATATACCCTGATGATATGCCATTGGTTGCAGGAACATGTTAGTTGCTTGGTCGAATGACTCACATATGAGTAATGGGGTTGTACAATTGGATGGAACTTCATGAGAGGGGTGGGACAGTGTCCCTGATCTCACCTACTAGCACTCCCGCCATGACTTAGGCTGGAAAGGTCAAAACACCTTCGCCTTGAAGATCATGATGCCGTGGGGGCAAGTCCCAAATTGGGTTCGCTCACGAGGATTTTCTAGGGGGCGCGCATCAAGGCGGATTCCTTAATCCCCAGCACCATTAGTCTCACTATAGCAGGCAACATACGAGATGATAAGGATCTCTATAGTTGCACATATAATTTCCCCTTGTAACCACTTGATGCTTGAAGGGCAAGTGGTGTGGCACCCTTGGAATTTCAAGAGAAATTCTTGAAGGGCACGACCAACTTGGCACCCTTGGCATCAAAAATAAATTCTTAGGCATGGCACCCTTGGAACTTCGAATGGAAGTTCTTGAAGGGCATGACTAAACTCGACCCTCGACATCATTAAAGAAACTAATAAATATAATCAATATATGAAATCCAACTAATTCATAACAAATGATATATGAGGTTAGAACCAAAAGAATTAAATCAAGAATAAAACTTAGGGTAAGGGAGGAATAGGAAGAGATAAATTAATTACCATGATAACTCTACCCTTTCCATGATAAAACAAAATATTAAATGGATAATGTATATAAGTAACTTAATTAGGAAAAAAGGGGAAAAGAGGGACATAGAGTTAAGTATAAAGATTTATTAAAAACTTCATTAAGAGAAGAGGGTGGTGAATTATAATAAGATTAATAAATTAAAATTAGAGAAATTAGAGAACTTCCATGTGGCAAGACCCAACATAAGAATATTCATCATAAATGAAAATTGAGGTAGTTTAGGGGACCAAATCTGAGACTTATCAATTAACTGCAGTAATAAACACAAATTAAGGAGTAGAAAAGGGGAATCAAGAGACAACTAGGAGAAGAAATAGGAAGTCTTGTTGGGTTGAGGAAAATTTCTATTTTAAATGAATAATTAAGTAAATTATTTTGGAGAGTCTTGATGAGAGGATGACACATGGGTGGGTGAATAATCAAATTTTGGGTTAATAAAAAAATAATTATTTATGCATGAAGTTCCAAGTGTCACCTATGAAGCATTCTATAAAATAAAGGGAAAGAGAAGGAAAAAGGGGACTTTTGGTTTTACCCTATTGCTGGATGGAGGAGATTATGTCAAAATTGAGTGGTTATGAGCTATAGTTGAGTTTGGTGAGATAGAGTGTTATAGAGAGGGGACTCTTGAGCCAAGAGATGCTCACCTCTATCAGCTAGCATTTTCCTTTGTTTGTACAACCCCATTGTAGCTCGGGGGTCCGCGGGGAAGGAGAGTACCCAAGGAGTAGGCTGGGAGGTTAACCGGTGAGTCACTACATTCGGCTTGAGCACGAAAAACATTCAAGCGTGGAGGTAGACGACATCAAAGGAGCTCGCAAAGTAGCAGGTCCAATTTGGCTCTCGTCTCAGGGTGTACGGTACACGTTTAGTTATATTGCTTTTATTTATGATGATTTCATTGTGCATAAGCGATACAAATTTATGTGTTCGGTTTTGTATGCTTATGGTATAAATAGTTTAATTTTACTAAGTTTTTTAATTAACTTGTATGACTATGGTTTTAAAATTTCTGTCATTGCGTTGTAAAAAAATAAAAATAAAAAAATAAAAATAAATTTTAAACTGTAGCATTCATGTTAGTAAAATATAGATTTAGTCTCTACGGATGTTGTTGTCTCGCTATGTTTGAAGGCGTTGTTGTGGTGACTAGGGGAGCAAGCTTAAGGTGAGACTGTAAGGTTTATGGTTTGTGCTCCGTTATTTTTTTTTTTTTAATGGTATTTTTTTTGTTTTTAAAATTTTATTTTATGTGGTTACACGTTTTCTTAATTCGCATCTCGACGACGTCTCGCAATTTGCGCTCATCGGCTCGCAGGTCCCGCTTCGTCAGGCATCGTCTCGATGTCCGGCTTCACTGTGGCACGCTCCGTTGTCTTCTCATCGTGCGTGTACTCACCGTCTGCCACCTCTCCCCTTTCCAGATAGAAGAAAAAACCTACTATGCATCCTCCTATTTGAATTGTTTGATTTAGTTGTGTTTACAAAATTTTCCTTTTATTCTTTCGAAAGAAAATTGGACATGGAAATGAAACCAAAGATTTTCATAATTTTATTTCTTCTCCTGATTTTGATTAATATAACTGAATTGTTTGATGAAAATAATATAATCATACTAGAAAAGAATAAATTTATTAGATGCACTCAAATTGAAATGTCAGATGATATGACCTGTAAGAAAATAAACGATTTTTTTTTTTTTTAGAGGGAGGAAAAACATTTGTCTTATATAGTGTACCAGTACAGCTTCAAAATGTTTCTGATTTTTATAGACAAATTTTTCACAGTGGTTCCATAGTGTTGTTGATTAGATATATGATAGAGACATTGGTTCACTACCTCATCACAAGGTATTGTGTGCATCAAATATTCAGATAACCTACAACCTATATGTGTATATATACATCAAAAATAGATCTCTAGTATTCTTGACTATATTAACAAAAACTACCAAAAAAAATTTGTAACAGTTGTGTAAGGGGATTTGGTGCACGACTGTACCAATCCACACTTGCTTAAGAGGAGTGGTTGTTTCCACTTAAGTTTTTGGTCACAGGAAAATAAACAAAAGAGTTAGTAGGTAAGTGAACATGCCATATAACAAAACACACTAGACAATGATATAGTATGCATATGTTGAAATAAAACAAACTTAAACTAAACAAATAACACAAAATCTCTTATAGAGTCAAACAAAAAAATAATACGAATGGTGGCATTTATGCCCCTCTTATTGAGTGCTAGTAGGAATAAAAGATGGAATGTTTACCCACTTTCCAAGGGGCCCTTAGAACTAGGGAGTTCTAAGACCCGGTGCAAGGATGTTTTTACCTTTGAGCTACCTTGACGCAAAGTTCCTCTCTCTACTCTGAAGGATTGGAGTCGTTGGGTGGCCAAAAAACTGAATCCCCTCTATCTCTGCTCCAGATCACACACTGTTGGATTGCTTGAGGAAATTTTGGCTAGCATAACAATGTGTTCTCCCTTTATTCATTTCTTGGTGGCATTTTATAAAAGAATTGAAACTCCCCTTCCCTCCCTTGGTACATTAATGGATGGTGACCCAAGAGAGGGGGATGATTCCATTGTGTGCCACATTATTCCATTGTGTGCTCCCTTAACGTCCGAAGGAGGCTTGGGCGGCTTTCCTTGGGCAGCCTCAAGTTTGGGATCAATTTCCTAGAGTGTGCCTTGTGGTCTTAGAAAGTGACTTCCACCACTCTCAAGTCCGTGCTGCTTTTTTAGGGAAAGTGGCGCAGGAGCGCGCCTATCAAAGAAAAATGCACGCAGAGGCACATTCTACTATGGTCTTGACTGGGCAGTTTGATTTTCTTCTCGACCTTAGTGATTTTTTAAATTCTTTAGATTTTGTAATGTGCCTCAGCCCTGTAAATCCTTCTGCCTGACATTTAATAATGTCATCTTTTCTTGTCCGATTTTCCAGTGATAACAGTTGCCCCCTAATGTGTGAGGTCTAGGAAGAAATGTATAGCTAAAATACATTATATTTTCTTTTATGTGTACTGTGCTGAGAGAGAAAGAGACTTGCGTGTAGCACGGAGTTGGAAACACCTTACATTAGGTCAAAGAGTGATCCTGTCCTATGGGAACCCTACAAGAAATGGTATGATACAATAAATACAATTTATTCTACAAGGTGGGCATGTCCCATGCTCATGATGCTTTTGCTAGCTAAACAAATCTATTTGACAGATGCAGATTCTTTCTATGTCACTAGTATGGTAGTGATCTGCTAGTTGATGACGATGATTAATGATACCCTCAGGGGATTTTTTTCTTTGAAAATAGGTGGAATGTGGTACTCGCATGCATAAGCTTGGTATGGAAAATATATGCTCATTGTACGCATGGGTGTATGACTGGGACCTTCCCGTGTAAGCATTGCTGAAAGAGATGCTTATAAAGGCACAAGTCTTTGACGAATTTGATCAAAGTGCAATGGTTGTGAGGTACGATACCATCTTGACATGAAAGTTGGTGTCGTAGTCGAATGGAAGGAGGATCCATGACATCTATGGGCAATGATGTCTCCCATGGTGCCACCTGAGGATTTCCCTTTTGTGGTGAGGGGTGATCCTAGGTACTGCTTCCTTTTTGGAAAATAGGTGTTGACATCGACAAAAAGGAAGCCTCAACCAAACGAGAGAGTCACTGATGTGAGGGATCAAGATCATGGGTGTGATAGGTTTAACATAGGCATGATGGTGAGGGGTGATTGAAAACTGATGATGGGGATTAAGTGGCCCAAGGTCGGAGTATAAAAAGTAGCTTAGTAGCAATCATAACTATTTTTGATGGGGAAATCCCTAAGGTCGATAGGATGTCCAAGGCGGGTATATATTGGTTATGAATTTCATGGTGGCTTATGTGTGAAGGGCATGGTACTATGACCAAGGGTGGCTAGGGATTGCTGCCACGGGATAAAAAATGGATGGATGAGTGGGGGACATAGTGCATTGTTGCAGTCTTTGTACACTGACCAAAAGAATGAAATAATGGGGTTTGGATTGTAAAAAACACAGAGACGGGTGCCCTGAAACATGAAAATTTTATCTCACTAATGGTGTTAGGAAGGTACTTTGCAGAGGGTGGGGGACCCATTGGTTGGTCTCATGTGTGGGGTTGATGAAGCAGATGGAAAAATGTCACAGATGGGCTATGTTGATGGAGGTACAGTAGGCCAAATGCAAGGCGCAGTGGTGCACTTTCAATATGCTTGAAAAACATGGTAGTCCGGGAAAGGGGTTTTATTTTGATATGGTAAAACTTGACCTGATGCATGGTGGGTGAATGGGCATGAGATGCTTCTTGGACTAAAGTGGTATGGCCTTGGCATCATGATTTTTGTGATATATGATCTACTTTGAGTGACGAGCGCCATGAAGGGGAGGCTCTACCGACCAATGAGGATGTTTATTATGTGCAAGGTAGGGTGATGATAAACACGTTTGGGTGCTTGAAACCTATTGTTAATTTATTATGGAGAAATGACGTCAGGATATGCAGAGTTTTTTGGGACTCGATCATACTGAGGGTAGAATGATACCTGCTCTGGAGCTTTCAGTGGATGGAGAGATAGATGGGTTTCACAATAACTGCAACAACATACCCCAAGTGAAAGCATCTTATTCATTCAAATATTATTGAAATGCGCTAAATGAAAAAGAAGATGAGGGAGGGCATACCTATCGGCACTAAAAAATTATTTCTTCGGGAATGTGAATGTGAGGCACCTCCTTTGGGCATTATGGAGTGTTGATCATTGTGTTGCTTTTGGTCCTGAAACTAGGCCTTCTGAAATCTCGTTATGGTCCTCCAAACATTCCTAAAAAGGGTGACATATAGGCGAATATGGCTCAATTCAGTTCATTTGTGTCATTTGTGTGTGTGAGGTTTTGAGAGGTCAAAGGCTTTTGTGGAGTTGTTCTTGCCGTTGCGGTTAACCTAAGTACCCCAGACTTGCGATTTTTAGATAGGTAGGGCCCATAACGTCTTGCATTTTATTTTTTTCAGTGAATCGGTGTCAGGGTCCGTACAGGATAATCTTGTATGGATTCTGGGTCATTTTCTGCCTTGACCGCGTGGGAGATCAAGTCACAAGTGCACCTTTTTTCGCGCAGAACCAAGGGTTTTGCGTGAAATTATCGTGCATGTATCGGATTTTAGAGTTCCTTTTCCATGACTGTTGAAAAAAAAGAGGCACCCTCCTCGTGCCTATCTGAGGAATAGTTGCGTGGATAGTCGAAGAAAAATTTTGAAAAAATTCTATGGAAATTTTGTTAAATTTTTTTTCTTTTAGCGTCACTGATTTGTGCCTATTTGATGAGAGGATGTTATGGAGGGAGATGGATTGGCCTCACCTTCGAGCTCCTTTGGTTGCAGATACTCATGCGCACTAATAGTTTCTAGGGTCTTCTCAAATTTATGGAGAATGACCTCCCTCGATCACAAGACCAGCTTCTGCGTTACTTGATCTGATGCCGGAATAGGCGACGCAAGGTCGTGGTACTTTGGGGGTGTGACCTTACTATTCGTCCTAAGATGGATATCTATTTTGTGACTGGGTTGTTGCCTTAGGGTGGGGTGCTTCCTTATCTACTTCCCCCTGGGAGAGTGGATCTTGAGCGATTGTTAGAGGGCCATTGGGGTGGGGCACCCTTGACGAAGGGGTGCATTATGATAGCTTCCATGACTGACTTGGCCGAGTGGTGTGCTCTGGCTTCTATTGTGTAACTAGCGGGGTCGTCGGTGCCACATCAGGTGTCGGGCCCACAGATTGGTGTTTTTCACTGGCTGAGGGCTGGACACTTTTTTGAATTTTCCTGGTTTTGTTATGACATGATGCTGGCACATATTTCCAAGGTTCGGGATGGATCAAAGCTATTTAATTATGCTATCATTCTATGCAGCATCATGTATGAGCAGGTGGTGCTATTGAGAACTATGGTGGTTGTGCCTGCTAGGGGGCCTCAAGAGCCTCTCATGAGGAGGTGGGCCCCTATGATGCCTCACAGAGGTGGAGGTAGTGTGGGGCGTTATTGGAATGCCACTATTGAGGCTTGGTTTGAGGCCAATCCTCAGATGTTTTTGTCATTCCCTTATGCGGGGATGGACTTCCGTAGAGACCCAGACATGGGCCTTCCTGCTGGTATGCATGGAGGCCAACAGGTATGTTTTTTTTTTTATTCTACATTTACTTGAGTATTTATGATTTATATGTGTATTATGATGACACTGATATAGTTTTGTTACTCTTGTAGATGTTGGCGAGGTCGGGCTCTTAGTGGCTAGGTTGGTGGGCCATGAGCTAATTCAGCGGCCTCGAGGTGTTCCTCACGTGGGCAGGGGACAGGGATGGGCTCTGGTTCCTCCGCTAGGTGGAGCACCTGGAGGGGGGGCAGGACCTTCAAGGGAGGGTAGCAGCTCGGCTACTGTCAAGAGTGTTGTTGAGCATGCTCATGCCGAGGCGGTGGAGGCTCGTGTTTCTGAGTGGACAGAGCATGTGGTTTCTCTGGAGGTCAGAGCTCGAGTGTTAGAGGATGCATGGGGTTGAGTGGATTGCTTGACCCAGGGGATTCCTACTCGAGGCTTCGTGGATGACCTCGACGATGCATGGTTAGAGACTCTGATGGCCCAAGAGAGGGGCTATCAGTTGACTCTAAGTCGGGTGGCGATCTTTGTTTTGACGGCGGCTCTAGTATTGGTACCAGGAGCGGCTCTGGGTCCAGGTGCCCCACTTGGGAGAGCATTGCCCTAGAGTATTATATTGTACATAGGGAAAGCACCCATTATGAGGATGCTTCCCTATTTTTTTTCCACTTATGTATATGTAGTTTCGGGTTGACTTACGAGCCATAGATACTATTTTTTGTACTTAGACACATACATTTTTTGGTATATATATTAGAGAGATATTTTTTGTGGCTCTACATGGTCTGTCCCCTGTTTTTTTTTATGGATTATGCTATGCTGATGGATATCTATGTTTCTATATATATATATATATATATATATTATTTTATTTTTTATGTATGATGGTTTATCCGAGATGCATTCCAGTTTAGAATATTGTTAGTTATGCAATCATATGTTAGGTTTTGATTTCTTAGTACATGTGTGAATGTAATGTGGTCAAACTGTTGGCTTAATATTTTTGCACGTAAATATTTTCTAAATAGATGTGAATCCCGTATCTCAAATGCTTGGTTTAACTGTGACGCCACTAACTAGGAATCTAGGTAGATATGCATATGGTGTATGCCCTGATTAAGGGTGTCACACATAAGTCCAATGACGGTGTCATATTATGCCTGATTGTTTGTCGTTGAGCTGATGCATACACCATTGGTGCAGAATGGTGATCGGTCAGGGTGGTAGATGACCCAGGCGGCTCCTACTAAACTTTGAGACCATCGTGATGCTCCATCCACGAATCTGAATAAGTGGTTGGGTTGAGAATCCATTGTGACACTAGAGTGCATTTTGTGACAAGTCTATTGTTCAAAAATTTAAAGTGTTTGATCTGTGTACTTTGACTCTAGGGGTGGGCCTTCTTGGCCCTTATGGGTATAATTTATTGAGGTAAGGGCCGTTGATGGGATTGCTAAGGCATGTTCCATCTGGATCTATCAATATGTATGCCCCCTTGAGGAGATAATGTTTTATGATGTAGGGTCCTTTCCACAAGGTTTCGAACTTCCCTGACCCTAGGGATTCTTTTGTGACATCGTAGCGGAGGACTAATTCTCCCTCGGTGAATGATCGAGGGTTGATGTGGTGGTCAAATGATGTTTTTACCAGTTTCTTGTGGGCCTCGTTTTGTTGCAGTGACTGACGTCAGCTTTCATCGATGAACTCTGGTTGTACTAAACATTGTTCTAGAGGCTGAGTGTCATCAAGGAGTTCAACGGCAGCATGTAAATTCAGGATCTCACATTATATGGGAATCATGGCTTTGACCTCATATACCAAGTGGAAGGGAGTGAAACCAGTGGATGTTTTCACAACCGTGTAGTATGCCCATAGGGCGGAGAAAATCATGTGGTGCCAGTTGGTTTTCTGGTTATTCACCATGCACTATAACATAGTTTTGAGGAATTTTTTCATAGCTTCTACCTTTCCATTGGATTGGGGGTAGTATGGTGATGCAAATTAATGCGTGAATTCGAGATGGTGGGTTAGCTCCTGGAAAAATTTGCTTTCAAAGTGTTTCCCATGGTCAGAGACTAACTCCTTGGGAACGCCGAACTGGGCAATGACATGGTTAAATAGAAATTGTGCGGTAGTTTCTGTGGTGTTGTTGTATCTGGGCATAGCCTCTTCCCACTTGGTGAAATAATCGACAACCATGATGATGTATTTGTGATTGGTTGGAGATGCAGGGTTTCAAGTCATGAATTCGATCCCCCATTTGCAAAAGGGACCAGCAACGATGACAGGGTGTAGGGGAGAAGGAGGGGCTCTTGCATTATGAGAAAATTGTTGACATCGCTTGCACCTCTTGACTATCATAATGCAATCGCGAAACAAGGTGGGCCATAAATATCCTGCCCGTAGGACTTTTTGGGAAGTGGCCATCTTGGAGAGGTGGCCACCACAAGCTCCGTTGTGGAAATCATTAAGGGCTTGTTACGCTTAGTAATGGGTAAGGCATCGATGTAAAATGGTGTTGATACCCCGTCAGTATAATAAATCTCCCATAAGGAGATATCGGGGGGCCTAGTGGCGAATGACCCGACGGTCGTCTCGAGTGAGTTGAGGTCTGAAATTTTGGGCTCATAAGAAGAGGAGGATATATCCATACCAAGGGTCATCAGTTGCTATGAAGAAGAGATGTTCAGTTGGTAGTGAATCATTTACTGGTGATCCTTTGGTATGACTTGGGAGGTCCGTAATGAACTCTGCCAAGATTAATTCTTTTTTGTTCTTGGGGGAGAGAAACTGTAAGTCGTATTCTTGGAGAATGAATATCCAGCAGGCGTATTTGTGGTTCATTAGGTGGCGCGTGAGTAGATATTTGATGGGGTTAATATCTGCGATGACCATTGTATTTTTTAAGATGATGTAGTGGCGAAGCTTTTGGACTGCATGAATCAGCGCCAAGGCAGTCTTTTCTTCGGGTTCATATGTTAATGTCAAGCTTGATAAGTTTTTGCTGATGTAGTATATTACGTGTTCCTTCTCATTTGGGCCCTCTTGGATCAATACTCTGGCCAAATCAGTCTCGGATGCTAATAGATAAAATATATAGTCTTTTTTGTAGTCTGGGGGACTGATGAGTGGTGCTAAATACAATGTGTCTTTCAGAGTGTCGAATGCTTGTTGGGCATGGTCATCCCATTTGAATGGGATGTCCTGGTGAAGGAGGCGCAAGAGCCCTTGAGCGCAAGTGTCATAATCCAGGATGAAATGTCTCAGAAGATTGGCCTTCCCCTGCAAGCTTTGCGGTTGCCTAAGAGTTTGAGGTGGAGGTACCTCTTTGATGGCTTTTACCTTGAGGGGGTCCACTCGAATTCCTTGTTGGGGCATGATAAAACCTAAAAGTATTCTCTCTGTGATGCAAAAGATGCACTTGAGGGGGTTCAATCATAGGTTGTATTGACGGCATCATTGGAATACCAGTCTCAGATCCTCGAGGTGGTCTGAGCACTTCTTGGATAGGACAGTTAGGTCATCCAAGTAGGTGAGGACAAGGTGTGCCAAGTCATGAAAGATGTAATTCATGGCCCTTTGGAAGTTGTCTCCTACGTTTTTTAGGCCAAATGGCATTACCTTGTATGTGAATGTGCCCCATGGGGTAGTGAACATGGTTTTATACCAGTCGGTGTGGTGGATTTGAATTTGATTGTACCCAGAGAATCCATTTTTTATCAAAAAATTGCACCTATTAGGATTCTAATCAAACAATCTCATGTAACTATTTCAAACCAATATTTTGACTGAAGCTTAGCCTCTTCAGTTTGAGAGGGCTCTCTCAAAGGGGTAATGACATTGAATAAAGATATAGATGGCTAGCTCTATTTAGGAAACAAATTGTTTATGATGAGTGTAGGTTGAAAACAGTATCAGTATGTAAACATTGGGCTTATGGAGTCAACAATTTCGGTGATTCAGTGAGTTCACTTTACATGGAAGCTGAGGCAGGTAAGAGTTTTTAGCAGTAGTACTCACACACATGAAACAGGAAAATACACAGTCAATTCATCTATAATTGAAGTCAGAGCATTACAAGAATGATTTCTGAGTATTATAAATTAAAACCATTGCAAATGGGATACATAAAAGATATAGATAAGATAGGTAAGTACTAAAAACTCATTCACAATCTCAAGTTGGTCAAGTAACAAATCTTTGTATAACTGAAACAGTCAAATTACGTCAAGATGCAGTTTTGCAAAAAAATATCCAACCCTTGACAGATTCGACTCAATGGCCTTTGATAGACTTGTTACATCATGAGATGATCTACCTCCTGGCAAGATTCATCGAATTTTTTCCTAATGACACGTTGCATAACCGTAAAACATCAACATAATGACAAAAAGACAATTATCCTACTTGAGAGTCCTTTTCCTAATAGGACTCAACTACTCATTATTTCCTTTAACAACCTTATCTTCTAAAGCAATTACATTCTTTGTCAAGTATGCTTTCACATGTTCAAATTGAGGTGATGGGATTCATCAATTTATGACCACTTAACTAACCTCCTCTAAACCTAGAACAAAAACCTTGTTTTTTAGGCAAATGGTCTTCTTCTTCCACGAATGCTTTGGCTACCAATTTATCTTCAATTCGTGGTCCTTGAGTGATGAATAATTGCTTGTCATGGTCTTTAACACTTAAATAATCTCTAGATGTCCAAAGATGCTCCAAAACTTGCTAAAAATGCTCAAATACAGTACGCTATGAAAGTAAGGCAGTTTCATAGCGTACTTTCGTAGCGCTGCTAAACATGTCATTTACCCTCAAAATATTTGATTCTTTCCTCTGGCATAGTCTTAATTATCATTAAAAACATCTCTCACACAAATTTCACCTCTTAACAACATCCAAAACTGGTTCAAAAAATAAAAATAAAAGCTACAGTAGTTTCGTAGCGTTTTGTTGTCCTTCAAGCCCAGGCACGCTACGAAACTGCTAAAAAGTGTTGAAAATCCAATTTTTTGTGTAATTTTGAAAAATGAACCCTGTAATTGCCAAAATAATGTCTCTAACATGTCATTAGCCTTAAACAACCATTAACCAACTCACCTTATGATCCTTGAGGCATTTCTTCCTCATTTATAATTGGTTGAGTTATTAGCTCTTCAAGCACTGTCATTTTAAGGCCTTTGTTCTGCAATTCATCATGGATTAACTAAAGTTACTCTTTAAGGTATTTAACTTGGTATTTCAATCTTTTATTGGTGTCTTTCAACTGTGTGTTCATCCTCTTGACATGTTTGGCCTCTTTCCTTGCTGGAATGGTCCATTTGATGAGCTGTTGTGTGTTATCCAAAGTCTTGGAGACAGTGTCAACCTATTCTTCCCAAATTTTCTTCATATTTTCAAATTGAATCTTCTCTACACTGTGTTTCCTTGTTTCTCTTTTCATAACAGCAATTTCATGATTGGAAAATTTAAATTTTTCTTCAAGGAGCTGCAACTTTGTTTTTTCCATCACCTTCTCTTTTCCCTTCTTTGATTTGTTGACTGTATCTTTCTCTACAGGTGATGAGAGATCAATAATCTCTTGAGGTGGTTGAGTTGTCTCAATAGGTGGTTGAACTTATTTAGTACTCTCTAATAGTTTCCTAGCATGCCTTGTCATAGGATTTCTTGCTTGGAACATGAAACCTGCATGCTCTCCCTCAAATTCTAATTTATTTTCAGATTTAAACTTTTTTAACTTCTGCCCACCTTCCTCTATAAACTCAGCTTGGACAATAGGAGTTTCCTCTATGTCAGTGGCATGTAAAATATCTTCTAGATTTCCCTTAGCTTCTTCTCTGTCTTCTACAGCCACTGTTTTATCTTCTAAAACCATTTTTTGGCTCCTAGTCATCCTTTTAGTTCCTTGTTTACTAACAGCTTGATTCTGTTTTGTTGGTTTGACCAATTTTGACTTATTTTTTGCAGGTGGAACATTTGGTGTGTCAAGACTCTACATTTGTTCTGGCTCCCTCATGATTTTCTCACTTGGTTCTACTCTTGCAGGTTCACTTGGTTTTGCTACCAATGATTCCCTCTACTCTGCTGCTAATGGTGATGGAATTCTCCTAGGCTTAGGAGTTCTTGAAGGAGTAAGAGCATCCAACTCAAAACCACTAACAAACAAGAAAGAGGACCAATCTCTACCTAAACTTTGAAGTTCATCTAAGACCAATAATTTCATTAAACCATGATGAAATAAAGAAGTCTCACTCCCCTTAGACTTTTCTTGGACCTTATCTGCCATTTTTGAAAAAATTCTATGCAAATAGAAAAGCAGATCAAGGGAAATCTTTCTAGTAAAGTGTAGAAGAAATTTGAGGTGATATGAGTACAATTTGTGGTATTTGCCTTCACAAGTAAAGTAATTTTGGATAATGAGCAGAAATTTTGAATAGTTGTATTTTATGTAACTTCTTGTAATAGCATTGGTGAGATCCATTTCAGTATGCTCAGGCTTCATGAACTCTTTGCACTGCTCCATGTTAAACTTGAAACCTTTGAACTAGTTCTCCTGGCCTCTTGTAATCTCTGTAGCAGTTGCAATAACCTCTGGTGTGATGGAAAAATTGAGCATTCCCACTTTAGTGGCTATTCCACTGAAATTCAAAGCAAACTCCTTGGACACCTGTGTATGACAGCCTTGTAATTTCTCACAAAATTGTAGGCAACCTACCCTTCTGAAGGCTTCCACTACTATTGGGTCTTCATTGATTAAATTCATTTTTGCAGGTTCATATCTCAGTCATTAACCACCCTTGTTTGTATTTCTTTTATTTACCATGGTTTCTTCAATGTCTTACAGCCTTTCTTGATGAATTGAAGCCTCACTTGATCATGTTCAATGTAGACCTTTGAAAACACCAGCCACAACTTTGGCTTAGTGCACTAGATCTCCAGAGCTCAATATCACACAAGAAGGGATGAGAAATAAGAAATGATTGAATTAGGAAAGGATTTGAAGTTTTGATGTCTCTTCATGACCTTATGATGACTCATACATACCTAAACTGATCATGATGACTGCAAATCTGAGCATGTACCTTGGATTTATCCCTCCATGGCTTGAATGGCATCTAACCTACTCATTCCCAATGATTTTCTGACACCTAATGGCTAGACTGACAAGACAGATAGAAAACTGCACTTTTGTAGCAATTTTAGTGTTAATTTGGTTGTTTTTGCTACAAAACTATCAGCAGTTTCATAGTGAAAAGTGACTTTTCACAGTGTATTTCATTACGAAACTATGGTTTCTTGGCTAAATTGGCACTTTTAGTACAAAAAAATTGGAAATTGAAATTAGTCAGAAAATGATGAATGATGTGACATAAAGGAGTTTGAAAATGAGTGGGTTTAGACCTTAGGGTAACCTAAAACAAGAAAATTTTAATATTTCCCTTGACGAAGCATAAAAAATGAATCCTACAACCTAATTTTTGACACATGAATCTATCTAACCTTGTCAAATGATGCTTCATTTTTTTGGGTTATAATAGTGGCTCCACTTGGGATGGTGTGCCCCAGTGGTACACCAAAGAACCGGTAGTTCCAGTGTTGCTATCCATCTTCTTGAAAAACAAAAAAACTTTGAAACTGCCAAGATTTCTCTTCAAACTCTAATGGCCTTCACCTCGGGCTCAAGCTTGATGATTCAACTTGTTATTATTAGCAGAAAAACACATAAAATGGAATATATACAATGGTATAAATGATCAACAGATTTTAAGAAGAGTAGTGCTTCAAAAACCTGTCATTGACAGGTCCTCCAGCACATGGTTGTCCATCCATTTCCAATTAAGTGTTGTTCCCATGGAATGCAACTACTGTGAATGGAATCTTCCAAATGTTCTCAAACTTACCATGTTTCCCCTTCTCTTCTATCCTGGCCTCCCATCTCAAAACCACATCTTGGATTTGAAAATTTTCTTCCTTGACCTTCTTGCCAAATGTCTTATTGATTTTGTTTTGAGATTGCTAATTACTATTATAGAATTCCCCCCCCTTCTCTTGCAAAGCTATCAGCTGATTGATTCTTCTTTGAATTTCATTTGTATCCTTCTCCATCCCTTGTAGCAGTTTCATGACAGGTACTCCTAAGGATGTAGGAAAAATAGCTTCAGCTCCATATACCAGCTCATAAGGTGAGGTTCCAATTGACCTCTTTGTGCATACTCTATCAGCCCATAAAGCATACTTCAGCCTCAAATGCCATGAATTCTTGTTTTCCTGCAACACTTTCTTTATAATCCTCATAATTCTCTTGTTAGAAGATTCAACAAGACCATTCCCTTGTGGATAATATGCAGTAGAATGCCCAAGTGAAATATGATATTGATGACAAAAATTAATCAGCTTCTTAGACTTAAATGCCTGTGCATTATTAGTGATGATTTTCATAGGGTAGCCAAATCTAGACAATATATTATTTTCCAAAAATGAAATGATAACATAACCATTTGCTTTCCTAGTTGGGATTGCTTCAATCCATTTGGTGAAATAGTCAGTTTTTGTTAGAATCCAACGATGTTGACCTAATGATGATGGATGAATCTCACGAATAAAATATATCCCCCACTGCTGAAATGGCACCTCAACATAGATAGGCATTAAAGGTAAAGGTACAAGCTTATTCTTACCATAAAAATTCTAGCATTCATGGCAAGCATCAATCTTTTTGTAGACATCTTTAAACATTGTAGGCCAATAATACCTTGCACTGAGAATATTGTTTGTTGTAGCCTTACAATAATGATTACCTCCACAATATCCTTTGTGAAACTCCTCAATCACTTTATCAGCCTCCTCTTCCAGCAAACAATTCAACAAAATACCATCGGTATCTTTCCAATACATATTTTTGTCAATGATGCAATACCTCAAGGATTTTAGCTTCACAAATCTTGCCTTGGACTTTGTCAGCTCAGCAGGTGCTCTATGATGATGTAGGACAAAAATAATGTCCTTACACGATTCTAAAATGATATAATTTTCTTTAATGGGAATCAATTCTTCCTCCTCATCTGAAATTTTTGATATTTCTGTAATTAAATTCATGTCAAGACAATTAAATTTTGACTATGCCATCAGCTTTTCTAGACTTTGTCCTTTGAGAAATTTTGTTGGCTTGATATCTATGTCATATTACAGCAAGTTAGAAATCCATTTCCCCCTCTTACCATTAGGCCCAGCTTGAGTTAGGATGTCTTTCACAATAGCATAAGGAACAAAAGCTATAATATGTGAATGCAGAATATAAATTCTAAAATCTTTGATGGGTTTGACCAAATCATAAGATTGCTTCTCTAAGATGTTGTATTTCAAATCTGAGTTATCTAATGTCCTACTAAAAAATTAAATGGGTTGCTCAGTACCTTGCTTTCCTTTCTACAACAAAACTCTAGCAATTCTATTTTCTGATGCAAAAGTAAAAACCAGAAATTCTTTTGAGAAATGCGGGTTGATCAACACTGGTGCTTGGATGAGTACCTTTTTTATTTCCTCAATTGAGTGCTTTGCTTCTATTGTCCACTTAATGCCATCTCCTTTCTTCAACATCCCTTTTATGTCCTTTACAATCTCAGCAAAATTAGGAATAAACCTTCTCACAAAATTTACCTTTTCAAGAAAAGACTGAACCTCCTTTCTGCTTCTAGGAAAATCCACTTTCTGAATTGCATTGACCCTTTTTGGATCAATCTTAATCCCATATTTAGAAATAATGTGTCCAAGTAATTTACCTGAAGTTAAAGCAAAAATACTTTTGGTGGGATTGAGAGTAATGCCAAACCTTCTACACTTGAGCATAATTCTTTCTAGGTGCTTCAAGTGATCTTCTTCCCTCCTTGAGAAGACTGTTATGTCATCAAGATAAACAACCACCATCTTTTCCTTCTCTTCAGCAAAAGTAATATCCATTTCCCTCTGAAAGATAGCTCCTACATTCATGAGACCAAATGGCATCTTGGCATACATGAAAGTGCCCCATGGTGTGGTAAAGGCTATTTTTTCCTGATCTTCTGGATGCACAAGGATCTGATTGTATCCTGAAAAACCATCAAGCATTGAAATCCGTTGGGAACCAACAATATTCTAAAAAAATTGGTACATCTTTGGAAGAGGGTAGTTTTCCTTTAGAGAGGCTTTGTTCAAGTTTTTGAAGTCAATGGATATTCTAATTTCGCCACTCTTTTTTCTGACTGGGACCAAGTTTGCAAGCCACTTTGAGAATCTGATTGGAACAATGATTTTGGCATCAAAGATTTTCTTAATCCTTCTCAATTAGAGGCATGAGAAGTGGATTAATCCTCCTCAATTTCTGCTTAAAAGGCTTTTCATTTTATTTAATGGGAATAATATGCTGAATGATAGCAGGGTCATACTTCTTCAAATCAGCATAACTCCAAGAAAAAAGATCTATGAACCTTTTCATCATCTCAATATATTTATGCTTCATATCAACTGAAAGAAACTTTGAAAGTTTCATCATTTTTGGCATAGCTACTGTACCAAGGTTACAAATCTCTACCTCTTCATCATCAGCTTGTATCCTAGGAGATTTGAACACATCATTATGATCAAAAATATTCTCAAGGGGTATGAGATCTTTGGGTATAGAGTTATTCTTCAGCTGTAACACTTCAGAATCTCCCTTAGATTCAGCAAGCATGTTTTTCTGATCTACTTCTGTATTTTCAAACTCTTCTTTCAACTCAATAAAGTTTTTAACTTGTTGGTCATCCTCAAAAACTTGCCAATGGATAATGTTATCAGGGATTGCTGGTCTATGGAAAACCTCAACCTCATATTTTTCTATTGAATGTATGGGAATAATGAAAAAACTTGCAGAGACAGCTAGGGAGTCAACAATGGAGTTTTGGTCTCTAGTCTTGACAATGAATGAATGTTTTTGGAAATTTTCCAACATGTCCATGACTAAATTTCTATATGCCCTCATTCTCACATCCTTTGCTTGATACACACCTTCAACTTGTTTAATGACTAATTCAGAATCTCCACAAATAGAAATCTTTTGAGCACCCATTCTTTTGAAAAATTCTAAGCCCAAAATCAAAGATTCATACTCATCCATGTTATTTGTGCAATCAAAATTAAGTTTGTAGGAAAAGAACTTACTTTCATAATTTGGATTTGTGATCCAAATCCCTGCTCCTGCCCCGTCTCTTCCTGTTGATCCATCAAAGTGCAACAACCACTGACCTTCCGCCTTCTCATCATTGATTTGTTGATCTTCTGCTTGCTGATTTTTTGATTGTTGTATTGCAGATTGCTGATTTTCTACCTTCTTTTCATCTTCTGCTTCATCAGTCAACTCATTGAAAAGAATAATAGATCCAAGTTTAGTATCAAGAGCATAAATTGGAAATTTTTGAGGTTTATCTTTACTACTCACCATGTAAGCCATTCTTGTTTCTTTATAAAGTCTCCTTTGCTCACCAAAAACAGGAATGGTGGCATAAGTAAGATCCATCTGCATTGTACCTTTGATTTTTGCTGCCCATGACCTTGATAATAGCATGCCAAAATTTTGTGGAATGTCTGCTACCACAATGTCCATGACCACTTTCTTGGCAGGGACTTGTGTAAGACCAACAACAACATCTTTAATTAAACCAATGCACTGAACTCTTTTAGAATCAAAGGAAAACAAATCCTTATATGGTCTAGTAATTTCTAACCCCATCCACTCCATGATTACTTTGGGCATAAGATTGTGAGAGGCCCCTGAATCCAACATGGCATTATGCAATGTCATGTCATGAATTCTAAGGCTAACATAAAAAGGAGGCACCTCCTCATTCTGCTCATCTTCTAATCTTGTACCCAAGTATATGGTTGGATGATCCTCTTGAATGTTTAAGATATCAGCAGCTCCTATTTGTGAATTCAACATTTTCACAATCTTGCTTCTATATTCATTTACCTTTAGAATTTCTCCAAAAGGTACTTAGAAATTTCACTCTCCAAACTGAAAAAAGAAATAGATTTTTTAGCTTCTTTGATATGAGGAGGAGGTGGTGTATATTTCTTACCTTCAACAGCCTTGGGGGTATCTTTCTTGGCTTCAATAGCTTTGGGAGTATCTTTCTTGGGTTGTGTTTTGTTTGCAATGATTGGCACAGTTCTATTTCTGAGGTTGTATTGTTTCTGCATCTCAAAGATTGCATGTTGAAACCCTTTAAAATAATCATATGTTTCTTCTCCATGACTACTTTGGTCTGACTCATCATGTTCCTTCTTAGTCAAGAAAATTATGGACATGTCTTCATCTAGACAATGAATGGACTCTTTTGGAATTTTAGGTTCATCATCTTCATTAACTAAGTTTTGTTGGGAGGTCTCACTGGAGGGTCAGGCTGCTGATTTATGTTTTCCCTTGGCCTTTGCTGGTTTTGAGGTCATCTGGATTGAGGATTTCTAAACTAAGGCTCATTTTGTGCAGGAGGAGCAGAGGTATTCCCAAGAGCAAGCCTATCCAACAACTTTTCCATTGTCTTCATTATTGAATCAAATTTTTCATCAGAGGTTGAAGGCTTATCTTCTTCTTTCAACTTAGTCTTACCCATCTTGGACTTTTTTGTTGCTATCATATTAACCTCCACCTTCACTGGATCATTCTACATTTCATCAAGTGAAGGGGATTCTCTCTCTCTTAGCAGTATAGAAAATTCATAATCAAAAGCTTCAACATATCTCATCTGAGATATGACTTGTGTAGGTTTTAAATGGGCAAGAATAGAGTCATAAATTTTGTTAAATATTTTTGAAAATTTTTGGACAATTTCATCAACAACTCTTCTCAAACTATTGTACTTAGTGAGGGCTTGTACAGGATTGGTTCTATTTCCCCACTTCCTCAAGAAGCTATCTTCAAACTCATTCCAATTATGAATGCTTCCAAGAGTAAGGGCTTTGAACCACTTCCTAACTTCACCAGTAAAGCTCCGAGCAAACAGTATCAACTTGACATCCTCATGGTCAACCGCCTCCCTATCTATAAAATTATTAAATTGGTCTACATTTTCTTCAGCTGTATTCTCTTCATCACTTCCCCAAGTTTTGATTCTAGCAGAGTATTTTCTAGGAATGGCATGTAGGACAGCTGGAGGAACAAGAGGGGCATATCTAGTAGGTGCAGCAGGTGGAGGAGGAACATTTCCGACCATGGTGAATGGGACTGTGGTAGTTTTAGGGAACACAACAATGGAGGAAGAGGAACTGTTAGGAGGAGGACTGTTTGGTCTTTGTTGTCCACTAACAATTGAACTCCAATCAGGAAGAGGAAAACCAGTTTTACTTCTCAAAAAGATTTCAAAAGGGTCAAGCTCCTTCAACCTATCTAACAACTCTCTTTCCAACAGAAACTCAGAAGTGACTACTTCCCAAAACTCTTCTTTATCTTTCTATGTTACTAAGTCTAAGGTATCAATACCTCTCCTATGTAGGTCTAAGACAATTTCAGTTAATTCTTTTTCACTCTCAGACCTAAACAATACTTCCTGAATTTTATCATCAAATCTTTTATCTTTAGGACTTCTTAAAACTTCAGAGGACAAGGATTTTGTATGTAATGGAGTACCTGATATTTTAGAAATACCTTGACTGCCTCTAGAGATGGTGTTTGGATTTTCCAAGATGATAGGTGGATCTGGGTCAGGATTACTCCTCGTGTATCTCCTTCTCGAAGCCACCTTTGATCATATAAATTTTTAATGGAGTCACCAAGGTATATGCAGCCTCGATCAGCTTCTGAGCTCCTGCTACCTTTAGAAGTTCAGCTTCAGAATTTCAGGAAAGTACAATCTTCAGGCTCCTGGCAGACGCACCAAAATGTTATAAAAAAATTGCACCTGATAGGCTTCTAATAAGATAATCTCATGTAACTATTTCAAACCAATATTTTTACTGAAGCTTAGCCTCTTCAGTCAGAGAGGGCTCTCTCAAAGGGTTAATGATATTGAATAAAGATATAGATGGCTCACTCTATTTGGGAAAAAAATTGTTTATGATGAGTGTAGGTTGAAAATAGTATGAGTGTGTAAACATTGGGCTTATGGAGTCAACACTTTCAGTGATTCAGTGAGTTCACTTGACATGGAAGTTGAGGCAGGTAAGATTTTTTAGTAGTAGTACTCACACATATGAAACAAGAAAATACATAGTCAATTCATCTATAAAGGAAGTTAGAGCATTACATGAATGAATTCTGAGTATTATAAATGAAAACCATTGCAAATGGGATACATAAGAGATATAGATAAGATAGGTAAGCACTAAAAACTCATTCACAATATCAGGTTGGTCAAGTAACAAATATTTGTATTACTGAAACAGTCAAATTACATCAAGCTGCAGTTTTGCCAAAAAATCTCCAACCCTTGACAAATTCGACTCAATGGCCTTTAATGGACTTGTTACATCATGAGATGATCTGCCTCCTAGATATATTCATCAATTTTTTTCCTAATGACACCTTGCATAACCATAAAACATCAACTTAATGACAAAAAGACAACTATCCTACTTGAGAGTCATTTTCCTAATAGGACTCAACTACTCATTATTGCCTTTAACAACCTTATCTTCTAAATAAATTACATTCTTTGACATGTACGCTTTCACATGTTCAATTTGAGGTGATGGGATTCATCACTTTATGACCACTTAACTGAACTCCTCTAAACCTGGAACAAAAACCCTGTTTTTTAGGCAAATGGTCTTCTTCTTCCACGAATGCTTTGGCTGCCAATTTATGTTCAATTCATGGTCCTTGAGTGCTGAATAATTTATTTTCATGGTCTTTAACACTTCAATAATCTCCATATGTCCAAATATGTGCCAAAACCTGCTAAAAAGGCTCAAATACAGTACACTATGAAAGTAAGGTAGTTTCGTAGCGTACTTTCGTAGTGCTACTAAACATGCCATTTACCCTTAAAATTTTTTATTCTTTCCTCTAGCATAGTCTTAATTATCATTAAACACATATCTCACACCAAATTCACCTCTTGATAGCACCTCTTGATAGCATCCAAAATTAGTTCAAAAAGTAAAAATAACAGCTACAGTAGTTTCATAGTGTTTTGTTGTACTTCAAGCCCAGGCATGCTACAAAACTGCTGAAAAGTGTTTAAAATCCATTTTTTGTGTAATTTTGAAAAATGAACCATGTAAGTGACAAAATCTTGTCTCCAACATGTCATTAGCCTTAAACAACCATTAACCAAATCACCTTATGATCCTTGAGGAATATATTCCTCATTTATCATTGGTTGAGCTATTGACTCTTCAAGCACTATCATTTTAAGGCCTTTTCTATGCAATTCATCATGGATTAACTCAAGTTGCTCCTGAAGGTCTTTAACCTAGTCTTTCAATATTCTATTGGTGGCTTTCAAATGTGTGTTTAGCCTCCTGACATGTTTGACCTCTTTCCTTGCTGTAATGATCCATTTGATGAGATGTTGTGTGTTATCCAAAGTCTTGGAGACAGTGTCAAACTATTCTTCCCAAATTGCCTTCATCTTTTCAAATTGAATCTTCTCTACACTGTTCTTCCTTGCTTCTCTTTTCATAACAAAAATTTCATGTTTGGCCAATTTCAATTTTTCTTCAAGGAACTGCAACTCTGTTTTTTCCATCACCTTATCTTTTCCCTTCTTTGATTTGCTGACTGTATCTTTCTCTGCAGGTGATGAGAGATCAATAATCTCTTGAGGTGGCTGAGCTGTCTCAATAGGTGGTTGAAGTTATTTACTTCTCTCTAATATTTTCCTAGCATGCCTTGTCAGAGGCTTTCTTGCTTGGAACATGAAACCTGCATCCTCTCCCTCAAATTCTAATTTCTTTGCAGATTTAGCCTTTTTTAATTTTTGCCCACCTTCCTCTATAAACTCAGCTTGGACAATAGGAGTTTCCTCTATGTCAATGGGATGTAAAATATATTCTAGATTTCCCTTAGCTTGTGCTCTGTCTTCTACAGTCACTGTTTTCTCTTCTAAAACCATTGTTTGGCTCCTAGTCATCCTTTTAGTTCCTTGTTTACTAACAACTTGTTTATGTTTTGCAGATTTGACCACTTTTAACTTCTGTTTTGCAGGTGGAACATTTGGTGTGTCAAGACTCTGCATTTGTTCTGGCTCCTTCATAATTTTCTCACTTGGTTCTACTCTTGCAGGTTCACTTGGTTATGCTACCAATGATTCCCTCTATTCTGTTGCTAATGGTGATGGAATTCTCCTAGGCTTAGGAGTTCTTGGAGTAAGAGCATCCAACTCAAAACCACTAACAAACAAGAATGAATACCAGTCTTCACCTAACCTTTGTAGTTCATCTAAGCCCAATAATTTCATTAAACCATGATGAAATAAAGAAGTCTGACTCCCCTCGGACTTTTCTTGGACCTTATCTGCCATTTTTGACAAACTTCTATGCAAATAGAAAGGCAGATCAAGGGAAATCTTACCAGTAAAGCGCAAAAGTAATTTGAAATGATATGAGTACACTTTGTGGTATCTTCCTTCACAAGTAAAGTACTTCTGGATAATGAGCAGTAATTTTGAATAGTTGTCTTTTATGTAACTTCTTGGAATAGCATTGGTGAGATCCATTTTAGTATGCTTAGGCTTCATGAACTCTTTGCACTACTCCATGTTAAACTCGAAACCTTTGAACCAGTTCTCCTAGCCTCTTGGAATATTTGTAGCAGCTACTAAAACCTCTAGTGTGATGGAAAAATTGAGCATTCCCACTTTAGTGGCTATTCCATTGAAATTCACAGCAAACTCCTTGGACACCTATGTATGATAGCCTTATAATTTCTCACAAAACTATAGGAAACCTGCCCTTCTAAAGGCTTCCACTACTGTTGGGTCTTCATTGATTAAATTCATGTCTGCAGGTTCATATCTCAGGCATTGACCACCCTTGTTTGTCTTTCTTTTCTTTACCATGGTTTCTTCAATGTCTTCACAACCTCGCTTGATGAATTGCAGCCCCGCTTGATGATGTTCAATGTAGACCTTTCAAAACACCAACCACGGATTTGGCTTAGTGCACTAGCTCTCCAGAGCTCAATATCATGCAAGAAGGGATGAGAAATAAAAAATGATTGAATTAGGAAAGTATTTGAAGTTTTGATGTCTCTTCATGACCTTATTATGACTCATACATACCTAAACTAATCATGATGACTGCAAACCTGAGCATGTACCTTGGATTTATCCCTCCATGACTCGAATGGCATCTAACCTACTCATTCCCAATGATTTTCTGACACCTAACAGCTAGACTGACAAGACAGATAGAAAACTGCGCTTTCGTAGCGTTTTTAGTGTTAATTTGGTTGTTTTCGCTACGAAAATATTAGCAGTTTCGTAGCAAAAAGTGACTTTCCACAATGTATTTTTGTACGAAATTGTGGTTTCTTGGCTAAATTGACACTTTTAGTAAAAAAAATTTGGAAATTGAAATCAATCAAAAAATGATGAATGATGTGACATGAGGGAGTTTAAAAATGAGTGGGTTTAGACCTTAGGGTAACCTAAAACAAGAAAAATTTAATATTTCCCTTGACGAAGCATAAAAAAGGAATCCTACAGCCTAATTTTTGACACATGAATCTATCTAACCTTGTCAAATGATGCTTCATTTTTTTGGGTGATAATACCATCCATGAAGGATAATGTTGGAAATGATTTGAGGGGGTGAATCAATATTCACTTTCAATTAGTATTATTATTAATATTTTAGAGCATTTAGTTAATCTTCAATTATTATCCGTGTTTGTACAATGATAGCAGTAAACAAAATGAACACAAATGCACACAGTTTTTAAGGTGGAAACCCTCTCCAGGACAAAACCACATGAATGTTTTTCTAATAATTCTTTAATATTCAACTCCAATTGAAAATAAAGCTCCATCTTCCTAGAATGTACAAACACATTCTTCTCTAGCTCCCACTAGATAGATGCTCCAACGCCCGAGATTCTTCAATAGTCATGTTATGAAACTAGCTCCAAAAATAGAAGAAAAGAGAGATCAACACCTTAGAAATCGGCCACTTCAAGAGGGAAACCTCCAATACATTACATAAATGAAAAATTCTTAGATGATACAAATGACCAAAACCTCCTTCTGTATATAGGAGTCCATGGGCCCACAATATAATCCTAACCAACCTAACAATAACAATGTAAGGGGGCTACTCTGATAACAATAAGGGACTAAACTAGTAATATAGGGACCTAACATGCCCCTCTCCTTAAAAAAAGTGTTGCCCTCAATGCTTGAGTTTCTTTGGGTGCTTCTACATAAAATTCTCATCCTCCCATGTATAATCTTCAGTGGCTTTGGGTTCTTCCACTTGATGAGATACTCTGAAATTGATTGATTTCGTAGCTGTCAAGTTCTTGTTTCCGTGACCGCTTCAGGTTCCAATATGATTTTTCCTTCCTCATCAAGTTGGAAATAATGTTTGAGTAAATTTTCACCTATAACCTTCTTAAAATTATAGCCTCGGTGGGATGCACTGTGCAAAGCAGAGAGCTCAAGTTTTATATGCCATAGTACCAATCTTTGCCTTTGCCATGAGACATAGTACTTTGGCGATAATTTATTATCCTTCTTATACTTCTTGAGAAATTTTTTGTGGTTGCCATTGTAAATCTGATCTACTATGAGAACTTCTCTTGTTCTAGTGTTGATATATGTTTATTTCATTCAAATTTTGCTTCCAAATTAAGTTATCCTTTAGAAGTTGGAGAACTTATTGTTGATGTAAAATGCAGTCTTCTACTTGAACCTTCGAACTTTCCCTTAAAGATGATGTAATCGATATTGGATGATATCCATAAAGTGCCATAAATGGGGTCATTTTTGCTACAGTATGGAAGGAAGTGTTATACCACCATTCAGCGAGAGGTAACCACTTGACCCATTGTGTTTGTTTATAAGATACAAAACAACGAAGATATCCTTCCAAACATTTATTTACTATCTCAGTTTGACCATCAAATTGAGGATGATAAGATGAGCTATGAGCTAATTGAGTACCCAAACAAGAAAATAACTCCGTCCAAAAATTTCCAGTAAAAATGGGATCTCTGTCGCTCACAATAACCCTTGGGCTTCCATGTAGCTTTTGAATTCTGTCCATAAATGTATTAGCAACTGTACTTGCTTTAAATGGATGAGATAATGCACAAAAGTGTGCATACTTGGTAATTCTATCAACTACCACCATGATGACACTCTTTCCATTGCATTTAGGTAAACCTGTGATAAAATCCATTGAAATCCCCTCCCAACGTTTACTTGGAATGGATAAAGGTTGTAGAAGACCCGAGGTCTTAATTGTCTCAACTTTATTTTGCTGGAAAACCAAACATTCCGCCACAAAATTTTGAGTATCAGATTTAAGGCCATCCCAAAAAAAATATTTCTTCACCCTGTGGTAAGTTTTTAAAAATCCTGAGTGTCCTCCTAAAGGAGAAGTGTGCAATTCCAAAATAATCTTTTGTTTTTGTTGGGAATTCTTTCAAAGATACAAGTGATATT